>VZTJ01005634.1:95985-148906 GCA_013397795.1 Orthonyx spaldingii | reverse complement strand
TTTTTTTTTTCTTTTCGTTTTTTTTTTGGAAGTTATTTTTTGCTGTAACTAAAACTTTCAGTGACCTAATAGTCCTTTTAAAAGACAGCTGCAGGGAACAAAACAGGGCTGTTCTGTTCCTCTTGCATTGTTCCTAACAGCAGGACCCATTCCTCCTTGTCCTGATTGAATGCTTCCCAGAGTGTCTAGACATGTCACCACCACTGCTGAGGAGCCAGGAGATACCAGGGCTCATCCCAGAAGCTGGGAAGGTCCCTTGTCTGACCTCCTGCCCCTAGAGAGTCTTTCCAAACCCAAGACTTGGGTGAAAACACAGATTATGAGATTCCTAAAAATATCTTCTGCGTTGTTCATTTTTAGGTTGTGTCGGGGTCATATTTTCCGTGTTTTCGGCAGCGGGAAGCTGAGGTTTCTGCAGGAGAACGTGGCTTCCCAAGCAGGGATTTGGAGGGCAGCACCAAACTCCTCGTGCCTGGTGGTCACAGAGCAGAAGGTCATGGGATGAGCTGTCCCATCCTCTCACGTTCCTGCAGCCTGGGACAGCTTTCCCTGCCTTCCAGGAAGGCTCCAGGTATGTGTACCTGGCCTGACACTCCAGATGTTCTCAATATTTACCCTTTGTGAGATGTTTCACTCCAGTTTCCACCACTTTGTCCGACTCTCACCTCTCAGACGCACCTTGGCGTGGCAATTCCTTGGCCTTGGAATGTCTCCAGTCGGGATGAGGTGCTGGTCCAGTCCCCTCCTTCCCGCCAAAGGTTGTTAGCACATCCATCCCACAGCTCATAGCTCATCTTCTCCAGTCACACCCTTGGATCCCAGAAATCCCGTGTGCTGAGGACAGGAAGGCTCTTGCTGACAATCCTGAGAGCACTTGAGGCAATAGGAGTGCTTCCCAAATAAAAAATAGCAGGGATAATAATAGCCCTTATCCCTGCATCCCCGCTCTAAGGCACCAGGACTTGGCCAGAGCCTGTCATCTGTCAGTTACAGTCTATTTCTGTCCTGTGCAGAGGGATCTGGCTGGGATTCCTGGGATTGGGCTGCTAGCATGACTCATTCCCAGCTGATTGCTCGGTGCCTTCAGCCAGGTGCTCCCGGGACTTGGTGTCCTCATCTGGTTTCCATAAGGAATCGATGCTGCAGGGGCAGGAGGGAGAAAGGGAAGGGTGGTGAGGAGCACATCCCTCAGAGCCCTCTGTCCAGAAATCAGCCTGTGAGAGTTCTCAGAGCGTATTCCAGAGGTAAGGATAGGAAAGACAGGAATGAAAGTCTTCAATGTGGGTTTCTGTTGGACTGAGGGAAAGGTGGAGTCACAAAAACCTCAGGGACCCATCTCAAGCATCCTCAAGATTTCTTGAGGGACTTCTTGCGGACCCATCACAAGGATCCTCAAGATTTCTTGAGGAAATTCTCGTGGACTCAATCTCAAGGATCTTCAAGAGTTCTTGAGGGATTTCTTGTGGACCCAAGAGCCAGAGGAAAGAAGAGATGGAGAAATGACATCCATAGTGTGATCTGGATGATGAAGTTGGCTCCAAAGCTGCAGCATGCAGTACGGGAAGGCACGGACAGGGCTCAGAGCTGTTCCCTTCCTCAGGAAGCACTGGACTGAGCAGTAGGGCCTTTTTCAGCCCTGAGGATGATCCCTGAGGAATACCCAGGAACAAAGGCCTGCACCAGTGTCCGAGAGGACACTGCACCTCCATGTTCACCATGTCCACCTTCCAGAGGCATTACTGACATCCATGGGCTCACCTCCAGCACAGAGCTGCTGGCTCCTCCTGGCTGTGATCATCTGGGCCTGGAAGAGCAGATCCATGAGTATAAAAAGGGAGAGAAAACACCCTTTAACATGTAAGGGGTGAGAGCAACTCTAGATGGGAGCTCCAGCCCAGGACCCTCCCTCTGGGAGACCAAGGGGGTGAGGAGGGGTGTTCTTTCCTTTCCAAGCACGATGGCACTGGGATCCCAGTTCCACTGGTGTCCACCAAGCTGTGTTTTCCAGCACAGCCTGGAGAAGAGAGCTTGAAAATGCAGCCCAGGAAGGTCTGGGTTCCAGCAGCATCACAAAACCAGAAGTGTTTTCCAAACCCTGTAGCAATTCCCAGCTCATGGACAGCCACATAGCTTGTTATATCAGCAGGATTTTCCAAGAAATGAGTCCTGGATAATCCTTCCAACTGTTGTTATCCCGTAGGTGGTGGGAGCAGAGAGGCACCACCATTGCACAGGGGACGAAAAATGGGGAAACCTTCCCCGGCACCTCTTCAAACCCAGCTCCTTTCATTTTTTATTTTTTTTTCCACACCAAATAGATGCTGCAGGTGACAAACACCAGCTGAGCGAGGAGGGGAGGGAAATGGAGAGGAAGCACAATCCCAAAAAAAATGATGCCGGTGTTGGTGTTCAAAAGGCAAAGCTGAAGGTGAACTGAGACCACGGCGAAGAGCTCCGGGCAGGCAGGGGAATGAAATGTGGTCCTGATTACTTGCTAACTATCCCACATTTCACAAGTCATTTTAATGGCCCGAACGGATTCCTTTCAAGCTCGGAGCTAGTGCTGGAGCGATAGGGATAGAGTTCTCTCGCAGGGGGACGTGTGGTGCCAGAAAGCCCAATCTGAGAGGAATATTGTTATCTGAAATGACATTAATACATCCTGTTATTCCCTTGCGCCGGATCGTGTGCCGGGAAGGGACCGTGCTGTTAAAATGTCAGCATTCAGGCAGCATCTCGGCACAGTAGCTGGTGCTTGAGGGGTCAGGCAGGCAGCCCTGGAAGTAATCTCTACTGCCTTGGGCAGATCCAGACCCTTCCCGGGAACTGGATGTTCCATAGGTGCTCCATCCACCTGTGCTGTGCTTCCAGGTGAACTGGAGAAGGGATGCGTGGCGCTGGATGCTGGTTTGGTCCAGGGTTTTTTTCCTCCACTGCAATCCCTTTGTACCCAGCAAAACACTGCTCCATGGATAATGACAGCTCTCACAGAAGATCAGTGCTGCTTTTCCATAGCTCCTGGACACCTCACAGTAATTGGAAACAAGCTAGGAAATCTCAGTAAGAGGCAGCAGCTGAATCTCACCATGTGCCTTTAGAGAACAGAGTATTTTTCCTTCCCCTTCCCCTTGAGTTTTATTGGACTTTAAGTGAGGAGTTGTTAAACCGTGTGGATGTTCTCCCATCTTCACCTGCCCAATGAGCATCTCTGTTCTGCTCTTGTGGCTTGGCTGCTGAGGAAATAAATCTGAAAAGGGAAAGGAAACATCAGCTTCGGGTTTTCCTAATTGTGGGGGGGAAAAGACCCACAACAGAGCTAAACAAACCTCTTGTTTTTTCTGCACGGCACTGGTGTATGGGGAAGCAGTTAAAGGTGTGATGATCTCAGTTACATGGCCTGCTCTGTGGAAAAACTTGGGATTTGGGGTATTTTTCCAAGCAGAACACCAGATTTTTTAGCCCCTGTCATTGCCTTAGTTTCTCACAAGCAAATTCACACCCGGTGCAACCCTGGGGTTGCAGCAGAGAAGGATTTGGCCCCTGGAAGTCTCCAGGCCAGTCGTTGCTTTTCCAATGCCATAATTGGGAGAACAAGCCTGGTTCCCTGCTGGAAGCTCGTTCCATAAAGCCGGCGGCTCTGTTCTCCGCTCTGATGTGAGTACCTGACACACTGTCAGTGATGACCTCATATCCCCCTCCCCACTCTCCTCTCCTGCCTTCCCACTCCATCTCTTCAGCCTGGCTTGGCTCGTGTCTCCTGGTGCCATTTGTCCGGAGCTGGATGAGCTCATGGATGTTAGGAGCGAGCTGCGCTGACACCCCTGCCTGGGTAACCCAGCCCAGCACGTGCTGAATCCATTCTCTTTCCCTGAGCAGCAGCTTTTAGCACATCACTTTTAAAGTTTTACACTGAATTTCCAAACCTAAAAGGTGTTGTGGAAGGAGATGCAGCAACCCTTTTCTCATCACAGAATGGTTTGGGTTGGAAGCGACCTTTAAAGTTCATGAAGCCACGAGCAGGGAGACCTTCGATTAGATTTTTTTATGCCTCATTTTCCTTGCTCTTCAGTGGGATATATCAGCATATTTTCAGTCCCAACCTGCCTGAACACAGGGAGCTTTATTCCAGGGCACGTGTCGCCGTTCCGAGCACGCTGCCCCATGCTGTGCCTTGGCCGGGCTCATTTCCACCCGCAGAACACTGTAATGATTATCCCAGATAAATTTGGGATGTGTTGGGATCCAGTTGACAGGGAACTCGCCTGGGCCCTGCTGAGGGAGTTTGTTGTTTCGATGGGGTCTCCTCATCCATTCCTGAGCTCTGGTTGTTGACACTCAGCAGAGGCCTGGAGGCAGCTCTTGGCTAGGGAATAACGCCTTAATTTGGGAGTGGAAACCCACTTGATTTTGGGAAGTGTTACCCTGGCTCTTTTCAGGGACACAGTTTTATATCTAATGACAATCCATCCCACACTGCATCATCTCCATTACACCCCACAGCTGTGCCAAAGTGCTCACCTCTTCCCAAATCCCACGGCAGCAGCTTTTCCACCCAGGGCAGAAACATTTTTTGCAGCCACCACGTATCTGACACAGCCCTCACATTCCCCAGGGAGCTCCTGTCCCACGCTGGGGAGGAGATGTCTTCCACCGCCTTCCAGAGCTTCGGGCCAAGGCTGTCTCCCTTGCTCATGAGCCTCATCAAGGAATCCTCGGAATCAGAAAACTCTCCCGGTGGCCAAACACGGACTCCCAAGTGGAAAACTATAAAATGGCGTGTTCCTTGCCAGATGTGCTGACAAAATCCATGGTGATATTGAATCAAATTTCCCCTCAGGACTCTGCCTAGCACGGGGATCGCCTCTGGGGAGAAATACCAGTCCAAGGACATCCCAAGGAAACAAAATGGATTCTTGGCCAGCTTGGAGCCAAAGCCAGGTGCATGAGTTTGAGTCGGATTTCTCTGCGCAAGATGAGTTTCAATTTTGAAAATCTGCTCTCAGATTCCAGACCAAGGAGAGGACAGCTCTGGGATTCATTTGCCAGAGATTTCTTGCAAAACTACTGAGGAACTCAATATGCAGCAAATCAGATGTCCCCTGCAGAACTCAAGCGTGTGAGGGGTTCCCAAATTAAATTGAGATGTTCTCCAAAAGCCCAACCAAAGTGATGGAAAAGGTACCACAAGATGCAGCTCAACAAGGTGTTCAACTTCCAGGCTGATTGCTCCTGCCCAAGCCCAGGGGCTCTTTGCTGAGGGTTCATAAATGCCAATCTGTGAAAAAAGTTTAAAGATTAATGTCAGATTCGTGGATTTGTGGGAGGCTGTGATAGAAATGATGGCTGGGCCTCAGAGAAGACTGAGCAGAAAACAGCCTTCCAACCTCTGATGCTATTTTTGAGAAAAAAGAAGAAACACGAGCAAAAAAAAATCTCATTCTGATATGGTGTCAATGTCAAGTTGAATTAAAATTTGACCCAAAGCACCAGCTGAAGTCTGCAAGGGAAAAAAAGCCTCTTTCAGATCAATTCTGTTGATTCATCTAATTTTTTCTTATAACATCATCCCCAGTAAAAATACAATTATCTCACATTCTAAAGAAACCAGGAATAATTCTTTCTGGAATTAAAAATGGAACAGCTCAGCAATTTGGAAGCATTAAGTGCCAGGTGTCCAGAACCCCTCTTTAAAAATCTTTCATAGAGAACAGTTTCATTTTCAGCAAAACTGTTAGGAACAAGCAAGCAGTTCTTCTTGGAGGAGAAAAAATAAGTATTTCTTCAATATTTCTCAATCCGTGACCTGTTTTCCTGCCAACCTGGTGTGAAGCCCCTGCTCCATCAGCTGTTTGTCAGCCTCCAGCGGGCTGAGAGGTGTTGGAGAGGATGTCCTGCCTCAGCTCCATCCCCACAGACGTCTTGCAGCACTCCATGCCTGATCCAAACACATCCAGGAATTTTGGTATCCACTTCCAGACCTGTCTCGCTCCTTTGATCTCACCCAGAGCAGCGTGGTGGCTCTGCCACCCATTTCCACTCCTGACTTGTGGCAGGAAGCAGCACACTGGGACAGCTCAACCCCTTTTTGGGGACCAGTTCTCTGCTGGAAAATCCGGTCTCCTGTTTCCCACGTTTTTGCACTTGCCTAATTTAGGTGCTTTTCCCACAACGTGCCTAAGGAGCTGTTGGAAGGTTGATGGACTGTTGGGAAGTATTAAATACTTTTAAAGCTTTATCAGCTGCATCCTTGGTTTCTCTGGCATCTCCCTGGCTGGCCACAAGTATCCAGCTCATCCCGTGTCTGGAAGCACTGGTGGCAGAGCAGGCCAGGCAAGGAGCACTCCTGAACACCCAGATGTTCAAAGCCTGCTGATTTGCATTTTTAACAGCAATCTCTCAGTCTCTCCTTCCCATCCCCACCCCACTCATTCAGTTAAAATTATTCTGGAAACCTGGATCAATTATTTCCAGATTTCAAATGCTGGCACCACTCCTCGTGCAGCTGCGAGCACAGCGTTTAATCTCTTCACTTTTTTAGGTTAAAGTGGTTGTTGTGTTCTGTGTTTCAGCTTCATGCCTGGCCTCAAGCTCTGAACCCGCAGTGCCCTCATTTCCAAGAGCATCCTGCTCCATCTCTGTGCTTGGATCATCCCTCTGCAATGGGCTGAACCAAAACTCCGGGGCACAACACACTTGAAGTTCAATACTGTACCCAAACCTTCCAACTTTTGTGGGGTTATTCTCCCCCTCCGGTTTCAAGCTAGTGGAGTTGAGCGGGAAATTCCCTTCAGAGTAAAAATTGTTTCCTGACAGTGAAAAAAATGTTCTTGTCCAGCTTGAGGATCAAAGTTTCACATTTTTGGGAAAAATGGGAATCCAAAAAGCTGAGTTATCCGGACACCCATGGGAGATCTGAGCCCTGAACCACTATCCCTGTCCAGGAAGGGATCTTATCCAGGATTTCCCTGACCTGGTAAATCCTCAAATGGCGAAAGGCTCATCTTGGAAAGGCAGCTTTGAATTTGTGTAAATTGTATCAAAGTGAGGTGCTGAGGGTTTTTCTAGTGCTGGCTCAAGACAGGAGACACCCAAATACCCCTTCCATGCTCAGAAGTGTTTTCCCAGACTGAGAAACCATGGGAAAACACAGGTTGTGGGTTTTCTTTTTCTTTTCAGCTAATAATTAATCACCTTCCCAGGCATTCAAATCTCCAGCTTGGCTGGAGGGAGAGAACAAGATCTTTTTGGCAGGAGGTGTAAATCAGCAGAGCCCTGCGTGAAAATAAAGTGCTGATGTTTTAGGGAAAGAAGGCCCTGTTTTCCTCAGCTCCTTCACTGCCATGGGATGCTGTGCTGTGCCACAGAGCCAGCCAAGATCAGGAAATCATGGAATGGTTTGGGTTGGAAGGGACTTTAAAGCCCATCTCATTCCTCACTGCCATGGGCAGGGACACCTTCCACTAGCACAGGTTGCTCCAAGCCCCGTCCAGCCTGGCCTGGAACACTTCCAGGTGTCTTGGTAACTCCTGCTAGAGGCTGGTGGAGAGGAAGCAGCACATCCTGGAAGCAGCATGGCTCCAGCAGAGGTGCCTGGTGTGGGATTTTGGGTTGGGATTTGGAAGCTGCCCCTGGTTCTGGCTGGGGAAGCTGCGCTGTGTCGTTGGAGGCTTTGCAACCCCATTCGGTGCCTGATGCAGAGCAGGGGATGCGTGGTCCTCTCTTGCCTGCCTCTGGTAGAGCAGGTGAGCAGCCCCTTCAGGCTTTGAAGCCTAAAATCTGGGAAAGAGGAGCCAATTCTCCTGCCCGTCACTTTCCTGGGAGGTGTCCCGTAGCAGGGGGAGGTGGAATGAGATGATTTTTAAGGTCCTTTCCAACCCAAAGCATCCTGTGGTTTTTGCTCGGCTGCTTTGAGCATGGAGATGGTTTTCCATGGGTGAGGGATATCCCATGGGGAATATGGGATGCGCTGCTGACCCCTTGGCATCTGCTCATCCCCTCTGCTGACAGCACTCACCTCACAAACCGAGCGCTAACGACCCTCCTTGGCTTTAATTGAGGGAGCAGTGTTATCCCAGCAATAAATCAGCATCGTCCTTGCTACTGCAGCCACCCTGGGAATGCTGACCTGGAAAATAATGCTGTTGCCTTCTCCAGCTACCTGCCGGGCTCTGGATACCAGAGGACTTCCCAAAAGGTGTTGAAAAAAGTTTGTCCCAGAGTGTTTTGATTTTGGAGAGGTTTGAATATCAAGTAGACACTGGGAGCAAGAGAGCTCACCAGCAGCTCCCTCCTTCAGCTACTTCCTTTTAAAATTATAATTGTTTTTAGTTTGGTCCCAGATTGCCAGGTTGATTGATTGATTAATTGCTGGTGGGATGGAGAAAAAAAAAAAAAAAAAAAAAGGAAACCAGCAACNAAAAAAAAAAAAAAAGAAGGAATCCTGCAAATTTGAGAAGGCACAGGAGGATTTGGGGAGGGAAGGGAGGAAAGGTGATCCATGCTGCATAGCCAAGGAGGGGAATTTGCCCTGCAAATAATAATGGGGATTTTTAATGGTAGGTGCTGGAGCTGTAAGAGCTTGAGGGAAAAACAAGGAAAATTGGTTTCACAGCCAAGTCAGCCACAAGAAGGCACCGGAGAGAGCTGTGGGGGAGAACCAAAGAAAAACCCAAAGTTCCAGGTGGAAGGAGAGATGTCTAAGGAAAAGATGGCCAGTAAGACTGGAAATTAGAGAAAACAGCAGTTTAGAAATTGTGAGTGACACCTTGGAGAGGCACATGGGAGCTTGCAGGCTTGGCTGCAGAATGGAAAAGGTCAGCAGGCAGCAGTGGGTGTTATGGACTATAAATACATATCTTTATATATATATATACACACACAGATGTGTCCTGACTGTGGCACATCCACACTCCCACCCAGCCAACATGCTTGGGAAGCAGTTTTAGGAGAAACACCAAAAAGGATCCTTCCCCCAGGTCATGGCACACATTTAATCCGCAGTCTGCAGCCAAAATCTACAGAACTCCTTAAAACCGATGGGAAAATAATGAGGCTGGAGTGACAACATATTTCTTCATTAGCCTTTCCCTCATTTTCCTGATCTTCACAAAAAAAAAAAAAAAAAAAAGAGATAATTGGCTTTTTTTTTAGAAATAATTTCTCCAGATGGAGGTGGATGTGTTGTGCAATGATGGTTGGCTGACCTGGTGGCACAAAGGGTCAAGCCAAAGGATGGAACTGGGAAAAGAAAGTGTTTTCCTTCTCAAATGAAAGATTCATTGATGCTGCCATGCAGGGGATGGGAGAAGGGGCTGTTTATGGCCAAGCCTTCATCCAAGGGTGACCTGGGATGGTGGGTCAGGGACAATTCCCTCCTACAGCCAACATGTGAGCAGGTCTGGATGTCCAAGTCAAAATTTCAGCGTCACAGCGAGGGCTGGATTCATTCAGGGTGGATCCCAACTCCCTGGAAGCTCAGTCCAGACTGGGGACAGCTGACACCCTTCAGCCCCTGAAGAATCAGGGCTGCTTTAGTTCTTGGAAAAAACGAGAAAATCCCACCGCGAATCCCCGTAAAAGGCACCTGAAAACCCGAGTCAACAAACACACGCGAGTCTTGATGGAAATGCATCCCGGTCGGACAGGTCTGGATCCCATAACTATAAAGGTGTTTTATTTCCTGGAATTCTGGCATCAAAGGGGGGATTTTCAAGACAAATAGCTGCTATTTTCATTCCTCTGGAGAAATCATATGATGTGATTGACAATTAAGATCAGAAAAAGATTTGATGGGCAAAAGATCAGGAAATAAATCTCGCCACACCACCAAATCCAGGGCTGTTATCAAAAGCTATTCCTCCCTGCTCAGCACTGTGAGGATCACAGGAATGTGGGACCTAATTTAGGGGTATTTTTTTAGTAACACTTACAGAGGATTGGGGGAATTTGGCTTAGTTTTACCAGCTCAAAGCCCCATGAGTGCTTGAGTGAAGGAGCAGATACTGAGCCAGATTCCTAAACCACGGCACAACAAAGACATGGGATTGAAGGATCTCCCCTGGACACTTTAACTCTTTGGGGCCAAGAGTTTTCTCCACATATCAGCACCTCCTTCCGTCTAGACTTCTCAGTGGATGGAAGAGTTGCTACACCAGGGGAAAAAAAGACTGTTTAAGGCTTCATTGGAAAGTGGCACTGACAAATATTTTGGGGACACGTGGTTGAGAGCTGTGACTGCTCAGGGGTGGTAGGAATGAGGCAGAGGGGGTGATACCCACTACAGCCATCCCAAAAAACCAGGAGGGTTAGCAGGCCTAGGACTGAGCCTTGTCTCCACCCATCCCTGGCCACCTGGGAGCTTGGGCTGGATTTGACATTGATTGACATTTTTCCTCCAAAGAGAGAATGTCTTATTTCCTGAGCTCATTGCATTTTTGTGTCACATCCACGCAGGCCAGGCTTCTCTGCTAACAGGCAAAGGCATCTGGTTTGATTTCCCTGGGAAAGCCTAACGGTGTGCAGGAGGGCAGGTGGGGATGCTGGGCTGGTTCTCCCCCGAGGGAACCACGGATGGCGCTGAGTCCTCGGGTGCAGAAAGGAGTCCAAGCCTGGGAACATGGAGTCAAAGGGTCCCAGAATGATTTGGGTTGGAAGGGACCTCAAAGAACATCCAGTGCCACCCCCTGCCATGGGCAGGGACAACTTCTACTATCCCAGGGTGCTCCAAGTCCCATCCAATCTGGTCTTGGACACTGCCAGGGATCCAGGGGCAGCCACAGCTTCTCTGGGCACCCTGTGCCAGGGCCTCCCCACCCTCACAGGGAACAATTCCTTCCCAATATCCCATCCATCCCTGCCCTCTGGCAGTGGGAAGCCATTCCCTGTGTCCTGTCCCTCCAGCCCTTGTCCCCAGTCCCTCTCCAGCTCTTCTGGAGCCCCTTTAGGACCTGCAAGAAACTCTGAGGTCTGCCTTGAACCTTCTCCTCTCCACCCCCAGCTCTCCCAGCCTGGCTCAGAGCAGAGATGCTCCTGGAAGAGCGGAGTCAGATACAACAATTAGGAAGGAGCTGACAAAGCCTTCCTCCCTCCTGCATCATCCTTCCTTCCCTTTCTGAGATCTGGACCGAGTTGGACAAAACTGCTTTCGGGTGGACGGCTCTGCCACCATCAGAACAAGCAGATTTATTCCTTTTCGCTATTTTTAAAAATTTTTTTCCCCTGCCAAAAAAACTGCCCAAAGACAGCACCATTATTTCCCCATTGTTCCAACCCCAATCCAGCAAAGCACCTTAAGCACAGTTTAACTCCTGGAATGTGAGTAATCCCCGCTCCTTTTTCGCAAAGCACTTAAGCACACGCTTAATTTGCAGTTGGTTCTTGAGCGCTGCTGAAACGTAAGCTGGTGTTTGAGTGCTCTGCTGGATGGGAGCCAGAGCCCTCAGCACCTCCGAGGGCTCAGCTCCTCCAGGGGAGATGCCAGGATCCAGGAAAGCTGTTAACTTTCAGGATTTACTGAAGTTTCAGGTGTAACGTGGCATAAAGTCTTAACCTGTGAAGCCTGAAGTGAGCAAAGCGGACAAATGCTAACCAGAGCTGGTAAAACAACGAGAAAAATTCCCTCAATTTTTTTGACATTCTCCTTCTCTCTTTTTGCTGATATTTCACTTTTTTTGAACCATCAGCAGCGCTGTGTGTGAGTTTAAAGTGGTCAAATTTATTCAAAGAGCCAAAGTTGGTCAAGATCTTGAAATTCCCAGATTTTCACCCACTCAAAGGACAGTGATCACTTTTACAAGTTTTTTATGAAGTCAACATGTGGAGCAAATGGATTGCAAAGATTCTTAAAGAAGTGATGGATGTGCTTGTGCATATATAGGTTCACACACACATAAATATATACAGAAATGCACATCTCTTCCTTTTCTCATAAACCCCAGACACTTGTTCAATCAGGGGTGCAACTTTGCAAGGGTTTAGAAAAGGAAAAGGAGCAGCAGAGAGCACTTCAAAACATGGCCCTGCTTTTAAGTCTTCCCAACCTGGATAAGGGCATGCACTGAATATCCCAAATTTTCAGCTGGGTTTCAAGCTCGGGTGAAGCATCCAGCAAGTCCCTGGCTGAGATCTGGACATTGCCCATGTGAGCACACATGTCAGTAAAATTTTTACAGGGGAGGGGAAAATTCCACATTTTGAAGGGAAAAAAAAAAAAGGAGCAGCAGAGGTTTGAGTCTGGTTCTCTTTAAAACACGGCAGCTGTTTGAAAGCTGCCTACAAGTTCAAAATGTTCGGAGCTGGTGTGAGGAGCTCCAGCCTGGTGTTAACAGAAAGGGAGGAATGGATCTCAGGACCGCAGATGTGATGTTGATGCGAGGGCTGAGGGGAACTCGGAGCCCTTGCGTGGCTGAACACACTTGTAAATTATGTTTAGGGTCTTTTCCAGGCTTTTATCCATGCAGGATAGCTGCCTGCCATCCCCACGGTGGGATGAAGGGATTTCTCCAACCCAGCAGTAGACCTGAGGTGCTGGTGATGATGGGAAGAGAGTTGATTCCTCCCAAAGTTTGGGCTGCACTTTAATCCCAGCTCTTCCCTACAAAACACACACAATGAATTCAAGTGAAACAAAACTTCTGGTTTAATTAAATTCTGGCCTGCTTTGGATGCCTTCGTGAGCCAGGCCACTTTTAAGAAGAAAAATAACACCGATGAATGGATATTAACGAAATAAAATGTTTGAAAGTTTTCCAAGCGAAACCTTTTCATTTTTAATATGTCAAAGCACGGCATTTTGACACCTAAGAAAATTTAAACAGATATTTTTCACCTTAGAGCGCACTGTCCTGCCAAGCCCTTAATTCAGCATGTGATTCTGCCCTCCCCGAAATGCATTTTTTTGGGCTTTGTAACTGCTCTGGCAGGGCTGTTCCTGCAGCAGGAGCAGCGGTGGGAGAGGAAAGGGAATGTCCTGGCATCAGCTGGCCCAGAGAGGTGACCCATAAAGGGGGAACACACTGAGGAGGGGACATGCCCACTGTCCTTGTAAATTACGTGTGGAGTTGGTCCATAAATATCCACCTACTTGTTCATTTAAGCCTGGATCTCCAGCTCCTGCATACCCGTTTTCCAGGGAAGTTGGAGTATTTTGTATGCATATTTACTCTTACTCCCTTTTTCTTAGGGTCCTGTCGGCGTAAAGGGTTAATTCATCCAGGGAAATTGGGGAGCCAGGTCTTCCCCGGTGTCTGTCACCACTGGCTCCGTCTTCCAAGGCCTACACAAATAAACTTCCCAGTAAAGTCAGCAATTTTGTCATCATAAAGGCTGGCAGCCCTTCCTGGCAATAAAATAAACTCCAACCATTCCTTCAAATAAAACCCAAAGAGCAGCGGCGCATTCGCAGGAGGGCCTGGCTGGACTGGCTTCTCCCTGCTCCCAGCCATGCCAGCCATGCCACATGTGTGCCACGCCAGCCAGGATGGATGGAGGAGGGCAGGAACACTGCTGCTCAGGGACTCAAAGGAAAGAGATCCCGCATCTGCAGCAGGAATCAGGAGGGAAACAATCCGCTCCGATCTTCCTGATCAAAAATGTTCCTGCCCCCTCCACAGATCCGGAGGATGCTTCCTGTCCACCTCTCATACACCTCTAGTTCCTTCCCAGCTCTTCCTCCCTAAAAAATATGCTGGTTAAGTCAGGAGAATCCTGTCCCTGCCATCTGCCTGCTGGGGTGTGGCTGGCGGGGAACCAGCTTTGCCAGGATTTCAGTGGACAACTTCTGCTCTGGGAAAAGGGAAATCTGTCTGGGGTAGAGTGGAGTGGAGGAGAAGTTTATCCTGTCAGGGATGGTGCATCCGTTTTCCTGGAGAAAACCAACCAGAAATCAGGCAAATGTGAGCAGAAAGGTTTGGAAAAGAAGGAGGGAAGGGAGGGAAGGGAGGAACGAAGGGAGGGAGGAAGGAAGGAAGGAAGAAGGAAGGAAGGAAGAAGGAAGGAAGGAAGAAGGAAGGAAGGAAGAAGGAAGGAAGGAAGAAGGAAGGAAGGAAGAAGGAAGGAAGGAAGAAGGAAGGAAGGAAGAAGGAAGGAAGGAAGAAGGAAGGAAGGAAGAAGGAAGGAAGGAAGAAGGAAGGAAGGAAGAAGGAAGGAAGGAAGAAGGAAGGAAGGAAGAAGGAAGGAAGGAAGAAGGAAGGAAGGAAGAAGGAAGGAAGGAAGAAGGAAGGAAGGAAGAAGGAAGGAAGGAAGAAGGAAGGAAGGAAGAAGGAAGGAAGGAAGAAGGAAGGAAGGAAGAAGGAAGGAAGGAAGAAGGAAGGAAGGAAGAAGGAAGGAAGGAAGGAAAGGACACCAGCCCTTGTGCACCTCACAGCCCTTCCTTTTTGAGATTTGCTTTGCAAGAGGGCAGAAAAGGGAAATGGAAATGGCAAAAGAATCTGAGTTATCAAATGCTTTTATTGTATTTTATCGAGGATGTTTTTCAGATTTTTGATGATTAATGAAAAAGAAAGGATGGGTTTCTGTGCAGACCCAGGAACATCAGCAGGTCACATCCTGCACTCACACAAATTCTCTGAGTTCCCAGGAATTTTCCAGATCCCTGTTGATGATTACCATTCCCTCCTGCGAGGAATATTTAGCTGGGGGCAGCCTCTCCAGAGGATTAAAATGTGTCACTAGGGCTGGGTCTCCAGCATGGTCCATCTCCCTCTGCATCAGGTCACAGGAGTTTTGCCAAGGATTTTATGTCCAAGGAAATGTTGGTTTGATATTTTTTTTTTTTTTTCAATAAAAATACTCAGTTCCTCAGAGCATTTTGCAAAAGTTTTGCAAAAATTTCCCTGAACAGCTCAGTTGAAAAAATGTTTCTTAAAAGTCTGAGGGTGTGGTTTCTCCTGATCCATGCTCTGAAATAAAACTCTGTGGGTTCTTCACACAAAACCACCTTTACTGTTTTAATGTGTTTGCTTTGCTTTGGGTTTGGAGCACAATTTCCACTTGCACAGAACTGCAAGGAACCGCTTCTCTCCTAAGCTTATCCAAAATAGTCCCCTCTCCCTGGAATTGCTATCATTTTGATTGGTTTGATTGGAAAAAAAATTAAAATCAATTCAATATGACTTGAATTCCTCACTTTTGGGATTGTTAATGGATCAGGAATCATTAATTTGCAGAACTGCTGAGGTGCAGTGCAGGGGACAAGGCATGGGGGAGCGGATGAGAACATCTGCTGAGCACTTCTATTGCTTCAAAAAAAAAGGGAGCAACTTCCCTGGAAATGTTCCTGGCCTGGATAACACTTGGAGAATTGAGGAGGAGCTGATTTGTCTTAAACTCACTGAAATCTGCACCTCACTGAAAAAAAAATCTCATTGGAAATGCATTAAAACAGGGTTTGAGGGCTCTAAAAAAAATTCTCAATGAACTAATAATAATAACCATAATAATAACCCACTTTTTTCATTTCAGTAAGAAATTCTGAATGTTTTCAGATTGCTTTTCAGCCCTAAACCAGGTCATGGCTGCTCAGGCTTTAGCTTTAATTTTGAGCATTATTGTACTGATGATTAAAGTCACCTAAAATTAAGAGGGGAAAAAAAGTACCACAGAAACTACTTTGATTTTAAATTAAACTTCTCCTGGACAAGTCAAAACCTCCCATTCAGACCCGTCTTATATTTCCAGTACAGGAAAAGCACTGACTTATAAACCAAATTCCCTCATCCTCAAGTATCCTGAATAGATGTTATTAATTTTAATTAGGCTGCAATAAATTAACATTTAAAGAAGTAACACCCAGAATGTGATTTACATATTTATATCAAAGTTAGGATTTCATAGCCATGACCATGGCAGAGAGCCCCAAAACTTGGAAAATTCTGTGCAGAAAGAGACCTTGGACATGGGAAGCAGTGATGAGGGAGAAGGAGAAGGAGAAGGAGAAGGAGAAGGAGAAGGAGAAGGAGAAGGAGAAGGAGAAGGAGAAGGAGAAGGAGAAGAAGGAAAAAAGGAAAAGAAGGAGAAGATCCTTGCTTTAAAGGATAATCTGAGTTAACTGAATCAGCCATATTTTAAAGGTTTTATTTCATTCTAGGAATTAAGGACCACAGGCTCTGTAAATCATTCTTTGACTTGTAACACTTTATAAGGTTATTTATAGTATCAGCATCAGGTCTTGGGGTAATTTTCTTTTCCTGGTATATTCCCAGCTCTTCTCCTGGGCAGCCATTTCCCCTTCCTGGTTCATATTGAATGAACATTTTTTATAATGCTTCTTTCATCTGATTTTTAAAAATGCTTTGATCAAAATCTCCCTTCTGAGCCCTGAATGTGGTTTGAATCACCAAGCCTTGGCTATTGCTAATAAAATCAAAGAACTGACTTATAATGACTTTGTTGGTGTTTGTGTGATCCAAAAAGGAATTGCTGGGAATATACCTGCAAGTACCAGAGGCCCCTTAGTGCTTATTTTGTGTGAATTCTTTTTCCACAATTGTTTTCCCCCTCCCCACTTTTTAGGGTTTTTATGGAGTTATCTGAGGAGCTTTGCTTGGTTTCATCCTCAAAGAATACAAATTTATTTGACTCCTGCTTTCTTTTCTCTGGGGATATCCTGTGTGAAATGAAGATTTTTCACAGCAAATCTCTGCAGGAAAATCTGTTCCATGAACACTCAGGTTTTGAAGCGGCTCCAGGTAACGCACGATGATGCTAATGAGCATCATTAGCCCAGGAATATCCTTTTTTCTCACACCAAAACTTACATGGAAAAGATCATTGCAAGGTCCTTCAGGCCATGCTGGGGCAGTGGGATCATCCCAGCAAGCCTTAATTCCCAAAGAAAAGAGCAAGCCATGGAAGGTGTGTGTGCAGTGTGAATTCCCAGCGCTCTCAGGAGCCGCCTGCCCCTCTCCGACACTCTCGGCCCCACATGCAGGGCTGGAAGCTGGGATCCAGAGTGCTCCAAGGCTCAGGACAATCTGCTTCGTGTTTTCCCAGGCTGGGGAAGTGCACAGGCAGCTGCTCTTCATTAAAAGCACTGTTTTGGCTTGATACAGGTAGTGTGTATTCGCTCAGTAGCTCCAGCATTCAAATCTTATCTTGGGAAATAAGAATTTCAGGGAAGAAATTGTCAGCTCTCCGTTTGCAGATGTCCCGTGTTCAGGAGCTCACTGGAGCTGTATCCAGGCTGGCAGAGAGTTCCCCTGAGTCCAGGAATCTCACCTGCAGCCTGGATTAGTTTGCATCAAACCCTTCATGCCTCAGCCAAAGCTGAGTGTGGTCAGAAGTGTCCCCGACCTTGGACACTGTGGAAAGCGCTTACTCACCTTCAAATCCTGGTCATGCCCATCCCTTCTCTGCACTGTTCCTGATGTCTGCCTTTCCCAGAGCCACCCCTCATCCATCCCTTATACTCCCATCCCAGACCCTGGCAAAGCAACTTCTCTAGGAGCAGCTATGAGGGAAAAACTGTGATTTTCTGCCTTTTTTCCCTCTTCAGACACCATCTACTCCATTCAGCTCCGCAGCCTCCCAACCCCTTGGTCGTGCCCTTGAACAGTGCTGCAATTAACTGAGTGTGGGAATGACGATGTGGCTCATTTGAGGTTTTGTTTCCACTCAGACCAAAGTTAATCTCCCCTGCGACTTCCAGCATTTCTCCTCCTGATGAATTGTTTATTTTCTGATTCTGGACGGTTTCTAAGAATAGCACTTTGGGTTCTGTACAAATTTGCTCTTGTGCTTTGATTCATTGCACTTAAAGACGCTGTTGTCATTCTCCCAAGTGTTCGCATGCCGTATTTGACAACCTTCAATGGAGCAAATTCCTGGAATATAAGAACAAGGCCTTGCACTTTGATTGAATTTTCTTTTTTCCTTTGTCTGCAGATGCAAAAATGGATGTTTATTTTTCCTTAGCATTGCTGCAGGATTTTTGCAGGCATGTTTCCCTCGTTGTTTTTCCGGCGTTGGGTTTGCTGAGGCCTTCAGCTTTTGTTCTCCACGGATGTTATCCCAGCGCTCCAGTCGGAAGCGCAGCCGCGGCCTTGCTGGGCCGTGTGGTTTCCACAGCGGGATGAGGTGGTTGAGCTGGGATAACTGGCTTGGGATGAGGCAGCAGAGAACAACTCAAGGGCTACAGTGTTGCCTTTTTCCCAACCTAGAAATGAAACGAGATAGTTTTGGTATAGGCGGTAAGGTAAAAGTGGATCTTTATTTGGAGGCCTCCAGGGGCACTTATGGAAGAGTGTCCGCAAAAGCCCACCCCCCACAGGGGTGAATACAGTTTTATAAGTTTGGTAAATTACTGTAATTGACAAAAAAACCCACCAATTAGGAGGACAAGTGGTGACGCAATTCCCCTCCAGGTCAAGCCCCTTCTAAGTCTTCCCCCCCTCGGACAGGGCTGTACTTTGTGGATGAAAATGTGTCTGAAGAGTTGTTTTTCAGCCTTGGTAGCCAGGGAGAACTAAGATAGGATGGGGGCTTTGGAACCTGTTTTGTCTTCCTGCCTAGGAAAATGCTGAAGTTAAGTTACAATAAGAAGCTACAAAATGACAAATATATATGTACAGAATACAGGGAATATATAAAAGAAAAAAAAACAAAAGGCATCACAGTGGCTGCCTTGAAGGCAACTGTCTTCTCCTGCATGTGTGGAGTGAGCTCAGCCACCCAAGTAGCCGAGCTGGTACCACCTGATGTGGATTTTTTTTCTTCATTATTTTGGGGTTTTTGCTGTTTTCAAGGCAAGTTCTCCTAATCTTTCCCCCCACCAGGAAGCGCTGGGGCTCTGGGGTAACGTCAGGTTCCTGCAAGTGCTTGAGAGCTTCCTGGCGGCTCTGAGCTCCCCAGCCAGCCCTCACCCACATTTGTGGTGCCTTTGAACTGCTTATAAATAGCTTGTGCTCCATGTGCAACCCTGGGACCGATGGGAAGTGCCTCAGATCCCAGCGCAACGGACAGGCTCTGGTGTCATCCCAGACATCCATCACTGCCTGAGCCCTTATGAAATCCAGAAGAGATCCTGACATGCGATTTTCCCACTCCGTCACGGGGGGTTGGGGGTGGGCAGATTTTTTTTTTTACTTTTTTTTTTGCCTTAGGAAAGCAGGCGAGTGAGTGAACTGGCAGAGCTCCTGCCACAAGGAATGAATTTGCACACACACTTTGATCCCTTTATGATTTTTTTATTTGTGTTAGCCACATCCTCTTCGCTGCACCACTCAGCAAAAGATGCTTTAAATTAGATGAGGCTTGGAAAATGCTCTCCCCGTGGCTCCCTCCCCCCTTGCCTCGCCTGCCCTCGAGGCCACGGATTGGTCTGGTAGCCAGAAACTTGCCTAACATGAAGCTGGCACCAGCCAAAAGGCGGATAAATAAACGTCCAGGAATCTTGTTTGTCATATTTAGCCCATCACATTTCCCAAACAGCCTGCCCAAAAAATGCTGCAGTAGTGTTTACATCATCCTGATTGAAGGCTACATCCGTGCATATAAATGCCCTTGCTGGATGTGGCTCCAGTTTCACATGAAGGCAGCCCCAACCAGAGGAAAAAAAGCACAAAACCCCCTTTTGCATTTCCTCCTTCTCTCATTGCTGCCCAACCCAACCATCCAGAATTTGCACATTCATTTTTATTACTTTTTTTTTTCCTTTTCTCGAGTTTTCTGGTGAGCGGTGCCCGATTCTGTGATTTCCTGCTAAACGAGCAAGTTGAATTCACTTGGAGACCACGAGGAGAAGGTTGATTCCTGTGCCAAGGAAAGTGCAGGCACTCAGCCAAGCAGCCTGGGAGGGTTTGGCGTCGTCACCAGCCATGGCACTGGTGCTGGGAACATCAACCTCTCAAATGGGGAAAACCATGGGAAACCACCTCAGGCCACTGCAAATGGGAGATCCTGGCTGGGAGGTGTGAAGGGAAGAGGAAAAAAGCTCTTTTAGCACCAAATCAAGGAGTAGGAGATGGTCACTGACCCCACATAAAGGCAATTGATCCAGGCAAGGGATCATTTCAGCACCTGGACTGGTGGAAGGTGTCCCTGCCCATGGCAGGGTGGTTGGAATGAAACGAGCTTTAAGGTGCCTTCCAATCCGAAACATTCTGGGATTTTCCTGTTGTGTGATGGTGAAGCTCAGGAAGGACCTCAGAGGGTCCAACACTCCACATGCCACTCCACCAAACACTTCCCAACAGTTCCAGCTCTTCAACAGAGTGAACAGCTAAGAAAAAATAAAATTAAATAATTAAAATAAAAGGACACTAACCTGCTTGGGATCAGACAGCACAGTTTGTCTCATCAAAAATAAAGTTTTTCATTTCTTTCATGAGCTTCTCCTGTTAAAAAGAAGACAATCACAACTGTCATTTTCCATTCTCACCTTCTCCTCCACCAACTTTTTTTTCCCATGGCCAGACTCACTCATCGCATTGGATGCAATTCATCCAATGTAAATTGCATTTTGCTGTGGGAAATGTCACCCTGAGCTGCCTCCAGTGGTTCTCATCCCACTCAGATCCACACATTCCTATAGAATCATGGAATCCTTGAAGTCCATATCATCCCACCCCCTGCCATGGCAGGGACACCTTCCACTATCCCAGGATGCTCCAAGCCCCGTCCAGCTGGCCTTGGACACTTCCAGGGATCCAGGGGCAGCCACAGCTTCTCTGGGCACCCTGTACCAGGGCCTCCCCACTCTCACAGGGAACAATTCCTTCCCAATATCCCATCTAATCCTGCCCTCTCAACTCTCCTTATAGGGCAATTCCAATATTACAATGCACTTTGGCACTTCATTTTTCAATTTTGTGCCATGATTTTTAGTCCCACCTATTGGCAGGGCTGTCCAGAAGTTGGGTTTTTTAAAGGATTGCAGACAGTGTAGAAGTGAAAACCTTTGAAAAACAGGGCTCTGGTTTGGATGTCCCCTTAGGTTTGGGATGGCGTTTGAACCCTTATCGTTGAAAAGCTCCAGCCCCAAAGAAAACAGCACCGGTCTTATCCAGCCAAGCAGCACAGACATTTCCCAGGTGGCTCCTTGCACTCCTTGGAGTAAAAATAAGGCTGTCAGGTGATGCATCACAGAAAAATCAGTGTTTTGCCTGTCAGAAAACTCCCACCCCTTTATTTATAAGTGCTCTTAACATCCCTAACTCTGAAATCAGGGCCTTGCAGTGGACCGAGACAGACTCCGCCCTCTCAAGTAACAGCAAACCATACAAATTTATAAAAAGCTTTTTCATCCCTGTAAAAAAAAAATAAGAGACTGTAAACCCACTTTTCCCCTTCCTCCTTCACCTCTTGCCTACTCCAAAGCTTCTGGCCTCCAGATGTCAAACCCAGGAGCGCTTCCCCTTTTGCTATTTTTGCTGCGTGCTTTGATCTTTAGCGACGGCTGCCCCGGGAAGAGGGGGAAGGCACACGGGGTTTGGGGGCTGGGGGTGCTGCTGTGCCCCCTCTGTGGGCGTCCCCCTCTCCCTTCCCTTTGCCTTCCAGAGGGAAATCCACCCAAAAAAAAAAGCGGGGTGAAAAGCAAGGGAATGACAGGGCGAGAAGGATGGGAAGGGTGATGGGCAGGGAAGGATGTGGGTGGGCACGGCTGGGCAGAAGTGGGGCTGGAGGGCACCTGCCTGGGGGCTCAGCACTGAGGCCTGGGTGGGGATGGGGGTGGGAAGGAGTTTGATTGGCTATTTTGGGCCAAAATGGGATGCAGGACTTGATGGCAAACTCACCTTGAGCCATGGGGGAGCTGGAGGTGCAGAAGGCAACAGCCCGTAGCCACTGCCTGCCCCAGTCAATCTCACCTGCTTCAGGGACATCAGATCATCCTGGACTTGCCTTTTCCCTGGATTCAGGGTTGAGCACCATGGCGTTAAGGACAGGGGGCTGTGCTGTGCATACAGCGACATGAATCACCCACTACCTGCAGGGAGCCTGACCTCCAGGCATCCCTAAAAACCAGAATTTCCTTCCAAAGGCCAGAGTCATGCCCAGAGCACCATCTCTGTTATAATTCACTGCCTGATCAATGGGCAGCATCACCCCATGCTGTCTTAGCCCCACTAACACCTTGCAACCCACCCTCTCTCCCACAAAAACAAACAAATAAATCTTTTTCATGTCAAACCACACCAGAAAAATGAAATTATACTGTCAGTGGGGCTCTCCCCTGGAGCAAAGGAGGCAGTCTTACAGCTGGAGAGTCAATGTCCAGTTGGAGAGTCGTGAATATCTTCTTCTGCTTCCCTGCCAATATTTTATTGTTGTGGTGGGTAATACCAGGGAGCTCTCACAGCACAGCTCAGCTCGCCTTGAGAGACTCACTCAGCAACTCCAGGCTGGCAAAATATGGCCCAGAGGATTGTGTGGCTCAATGCTTTTATTGCAAAAAAACAAACAAACAAAAAAACCAACCAAACAAAAAAAAACCACCAAAAAAAAAAAAACACAAGGAAACAAAAAAAACCACCAAAAACTATACCAAAAATATGAAGGAAAAATTGATTGATGGGTTTAAAAACCATGGGGACAGGAGGTGGGAATTAATGTTTGTGATGTTTGTGACTGAAACAAAACAAATCCCATCAGGTATTTGCATAAATTCTGCATCCCACGTGCTCCTGGATGAGAGCTTGAGGTGAAGAATTGCCTGTATTCCCAGGAATGCCTGGACAAGGCACTGAGTGCTCTGGGCTGGTGACCAGATGGGGATTGGGCACAGGTTGGGCTCAATGGTCTGGGAGAGCTTTTCCAACCTCAGTGATCCTGGGATTTTATAAAATGGGTGCCTTGGGATAATGCTCCCTCACTGCCCAGCTTGTGATGGACACCCCGGTGCAATGTCCCCTGGCCTCAAGAGGTCTCAGAAGCACCAGCTCCCCAAAACCTCTCTCCATCAACTCTGTCTCAGCCCCTCAATCCAAGCCAGCAGAGATCCTGGTGTGCCAGAACTTGGGAGTTGTGCTGGAGCAGGAAAGGGATCCTCCCACATCAACCCAGCCCTCACCTGAGATGGGGGCACACATGTGGCAGAGCCTGACCCCAAACCTCTCCTGAGGAACCTATGGCTGGAGGCACCCCCAGCATCTCCTGGGGCGACCAACAACCAAGGCTCCAAGAGTGGGAAGGTCAGGATGCTGAGGAGGGACGGCACAGCTTTCCAGAAACCCAGACCCGAGCAGCGCTTTGTCCACAGAGCACTAGGGTGATTTACTTGAGTTTGTGTGGAATTTCCCTTCCCTCTGCTCCCCAGCACCCACCTGGTTCCTCGTTATTCCCCAGCCCTTCCCTGCTCCTCCCGCCCCGCTCCCAGCCACCGTCACCTCATTGCTCATTGTGGCACTACTCAGGGTGACAACAGCAGAGTTTGGACACGCACAAAGCCCCCTCAGCCACCTCCTCGTCCCCAGAGGAGCTGTCCTTCGCCTGGAGAGCAAAGTGCCACACCTTGGGAATGCTGCCAGCCACCACCTACCTTCTCCCCCGCATTTTGGGGCCTAAAAACCTAAACCCAGTGTCAGCAACACGCAAACAGGTGTTTCCTCTCTATGTACATGTACACAAATGTGTGTCCCCGGTGTGGCACTGAACCTGCTGGCTGTTTTCTGTGGAAAAGCTTCACTTTTGCCCCGAGGCGCTTGCAAAAACAAGGCCCTGATGCACATTTCAGATGGATCCCCCCTCAGAGATCTCCTCTCCTGCAGCTGCAATGCCTCTGTCCCTTGTAAACGGATCAAAACTTGCTGCCTCCAAACGAATTCCTGCATCCCCACGAGCTGCATAGTTGTGGCTGTTTAGTATTCCCAATTTAGGCATTGGCAGAAACAAAGAGTGAGAGAGTCTAAGAACACAGATGCTGAGAAAGGCAGTGCTGAAGGGTATCCCACCCTTCATTTAAATGGGAGAACTAAAATATCTCGTGTGTGTGTGTGGAGACACACATGTACATATGCCACGGTATTTAAGCAAACATGAGATCCACAGACCACTGAGCATTTGCTTCTCCCATGCCCCGTTTGGAAAAGTGCTAATGCCTTCTGGGAAACGTGGGGAAAATGCAAATATTTGGTTCCAAAGCAAAGTTTGTCACTGTGCTCTTCTGGCTGCAGCAAACAGTGAGGGAAAAACACCCAGTGCTTCTGCTCCCTCCGTGTCCAAGCTCCTTCTGTCCCTTTGGAGCAGCCTAACTGGGAGCCAGTTCCTTCCACATAGGATTTTTTATGCTTTACCAATCACAGAAACCCAGAATTGTTTGGGGAACCTTAAAGCTCACCCAGTTCTACCCCTGCCATGGGCAGGGACACCTTCCACTGTCCCAGGCTGCTCCAAGCCCCAGTGTCCAACCTGGCCTGGGACACTCCCAGGGATCCAGGGGCAGCCACAGTTTCTCTGGGCACCCTGTGCCAGGGCCTCCCCACCCTCACAGGGAAGAATTTTTTCCTGATCTCTCACCTAAATTTCCCCTCTTTCAGTTTGAATCATCAATTGACTTCTCAATTGAATCATCAATTCATGGTGCCTTGGAGAAGAAGAACCTCTGTCCAAGCTGATTTCCAGGGAAAGGGCTCTAGATGCAAGAATTGGCCTCAAATCCCCCCCATTTCCAGGCTGATACTCTGCCCATGAGGGATGGGATGGCTCCTCTCCCAGAATCAGCCAGTTCAGGACTGGTGTCCATCTGGGCCATCCTCTTGAGGACCACCAAAGACACCTGGAGGGACAGCCAGGTTGGTGACCCACATTGCAAATGGCTCAGCAGGTGAGGAGATGGAGAGATGCTCTGAGCCCTCATCTTCAGGGAGAAGCTGATGGTCCCCTCCATGGGGAGACACAGCTCTGGAGCACGAATTTCATCAAAAACATCATGTCAGCCCAAAAAAAACCCTAAACTTTTGCCATGGAAATGCAAATGGAGATGGTGGAATCAGAACAGCTGCAAAACACTTCATAATTTTGCATGAATTTAATTAATTAACAGGTTCCCACCACACTGCCCTTTATGGGACCCTCTTATGTTATGGAATAAATTGCTGTTTGCCACAAAGAAAAAGCTCTTGCCCCAAAGGCTGTTATTCCCAGTGGTTCTCTCCAAGTGCCGTGGATGTAAACAGAAATATCCCAGCAAGGGCAGCAGCAGGGCACCAACTTCTCCTGGGCTTTTTCCCTTTCTTTTCATGGAAAACTGGCTCCAGCTGGTGGCACTTGTGGCCTGAGGATCTGACGTGTCACACAGAGGTTTTAAAGCAAAGGATGAGCCGTGGTCAACAGGTTTGGGAGAAGTGAGAAATGGAAGCACAAATTTTTGTTGTGAGGGAAGATCTGAGCCTGAAAGGCAGGATCCTTGCTACTGGTGGATGGGATGGAAGTCTCCAGTGGGAAGGGATTGCTGACCACCCTCTGCAGCCTCTGGGCTCCCTCCCAGCTGTCCCTGCTCAAGGTGTTTGCACAGGAGCATGGCAAAGGAGGCACAGATGACTGAAAAAAGAGGCTCCATGTAAACATTTGCCTGAAAAACACTTTTCCCCAGAGATTTATCTTATCTCTAAGCGGAGGTGACACCCAGTGCTTGCTTGTCACAGCCTCTGGAGCCAGCATGAGTGGGGAAGGGTGGCTTCTGTGGGACACCCAGCAATCCTCGGGATGAGCAACCTCCGAGGCCATCGAGGGTGAAAACCCATGTGGGAATATCTGCTCTGAATTTATGGACACCAACAAAACTGCTGGGGGAGGAAAGGCAATCAGGGCAAACTGAGAAGTGTTGCAGTGTTTGCATTCCTCCATCTTCCACCCCAGAGGCGGGGAGACGCTCTCCCTCATGTCCTGCCAGGAAAAGAGATGGCTGTAAAACTGCTGAGATCATTTGCAGTTCCTCCCCCCACTTCCAATCTGCAAACCTCATCCCTGCTCCCCTCTCAGAGACTAGGAAACAGTTGGGGTTAAATTAGCGTGGAAGCTGGAGAGCCTGGGATTGGAATCATTTCCCCGCTGGCCTTCCAGGGGCTCCGACGGGAAAAGCCCCCAGGCACAACCAGAGAACAAGATCTCCTGCCAGCTCTTCTCCTGCTTACACCTCCCCAGGCTCCACCTCTGGGATCTGCTTTAGCATTTAGGTGGCGGGGCAGCAGGGGGAGAAGGTTGCTTTTCTTTCCTTCAGCCTTTGCAAATGGACTTCCAGATCCACCCCCACAAAAAAAAAATAATTGGCTCAGGCGAACGCAAGAGCTGAAAGGCATCACTTGGCAGGTGGAGGTGTCGCCTCTCCCATCACTCCTTCGGTTTTTTATTGCCAAAGCAGCCCCTTCCTGAAGGGAATGTTGAAATGTTGAATGGAAGCTGGAGAGGGACTGGGGACAAGGGCTGGAGGGACAGGACACAGGGAATGGCTTCCACTGCCAGAGGGCAGGGATGGATGGGATATTGGGAAGGAATTGTTCCCTGGGAGGGTGAGGAAGCCCTGGCACAGGGTGCCCAGAGAAGCTGTGGCTGCCCCTGGATCCCTGGCAGTGTCCAAGGCCAGGCTGGACATGGAGGCTCGGAGCAGCCTGGAGTAGTGGAAGGTGTCCCTGCACATGGCAAGGGTGGAACTGGATGAACTTTAATTCTCTCTTTCAATGCAAATCATTCCAGGATTTTATGATTCCATGTGCTCCCGGCCTCCAGGGTTATTATCTGAAAGATAGTGGCACAACCCATCCTGCACGTTTTGGGGTTGAATACGCTCCAAACAGACTTGGGAACCCCAGAGGAACCAAAGGATGCTGAGTAGGTGCAGTTATGCTTCAAAATGCAGCTGAAGGTTTCCAGGAAGGAAGTGTGAGGAGGTGGGAGGGATCACACGAGGCCAGGGAGAGGCACAGGGAACTCACCTGGGAAAATCCAACGCATCTGCAGAGATCCTTGAAGGAAGCTTGGTCTGTGCTGTGTGATGTCAGTGCCCTGATGGATTAACACAAAGGGCAGTGCAGCTATGGGGACTGCAGCATTTTATTGGGACACAGGGACAGAAAGCCACTGGAGGCCTTTGGAAGGGGTTTGTTTGCATGGAGGATGGAGCTCCCCAGCCTGGCTTGGTGAGGCTCCAGCTGGGACTCAGCCTCCTCCATGCCAGGTGTTGTACAAATCAAAGGTGGTTCTGCCCTGTGGGATTTGACATCTCCCATCTATTCCTGCATGGATGGAGACTTTGCTCCCCCACAGCCCAGGAAAAAGCCCTTTTCCCCATCTTTCAGGACTGCATCGCTGCCTTGAGCTGGCACTGGAGCCTGCAGCAGAGGTGGGTGTAGGATCCAGGCTCCAGCAGGCCCAGCTCTGCCTGTTAATCCTCAAACCAGCCTTCCCTTATGATGAATAGGAGGCAATTCCAGCACTCTGGCAAAGCCGCTTGGAGAGAGGTGATAGAGCCCTAAGGCTACTCCTAAATCTGTCACACAGCACGTGCTCCTTCCCTCAGCACTTACATATTGATATTGTTGGGGGGAAAAAAAACCAAAAAAAGCAGCCCTGGCTGTCCCTGTAGATCCCAGAGGAAATGGTTTTATGGGACTCTGGTGGATGCAGAAAATAACTTCCACTTAACGGCAGGCGCTGGCTCAGCATTTGCTGGCCGGAGACAGATCAAACACTTCAGAGCAATTCCCAAGTTGTTGGTCCTCCAGCTCAGAGGTTCCCAGCCAAATCTTTATCCTCTGCTTCTAAAAGCTGGTTCTACTTTAATATTGGGGAATAATATCCCTTAAAACATGCATTTATGAATGAGCAATACTTTCCTCACCTCCGCAAAAGCCCGGCACCGGGCTGGAGTCCAGGATGCAGCAGCAGCATCTCCTGCAAAAAGGTGCTGAGTGTTGGTGTCCAGAGACCCCTCAGGTGTTTTGGGAATCAGATCCAGCCTGTCACTGGCACC
Organism: Orthonyx spaldingii; assembly: GCA_013397795.1. NCBI lineage: Eukaryota > Metazoa > Chordata > Aves > Passeriformes > Orthonychidae > Orthonyx > Orthonyx spaldingii. Next base: position 121,008 of record VZTJ01005634.1, on the reverse strand, counting down.
TTTGCAAACCGGAATTGGGGAAAATCACCCAGCCATGGTGTTTGGTTAATGAGCATCTGTGCAACATTTTGAGTCGTTGTATGAGGACATTTTTAGTCCTTGTGACCCTTTGCCCCTCCTTATCCAATCAGCCTGTGGGGATGGGACTTGCTCCCCTAGGCCAACCAGGCTTTTGAATGGACATTGCAATTTTTGAGTGCAGCTTGAGTGGACGCTGCATTTTTGAAAAGTGAAATGGAGCCCAAGCTGGATGAACCTTGGTGGACAAAACCTTCACACTTTAGGAAAGAGCACGTGCAGCTCAGAGAAAGAAAAACAGCACAAGGTAAATGGAAAACTCTCACCCAGGGCTCTGCTAATCGGCACCAGCTGGTGCTCTGCTAATATTTTGATAAAGTCCTGTTTTCTCTCCAGAACAGAAACTTTACAGAGAATTTTCTTTTTTTTTCCCTCCCCCACCCCTTCCCTGCCCTTTCCTTCTGTCAGAGTTCTGGCATGGTGTGAAGAGGAACATGTGCAGCAGACACAAATGCTGGATGAAAGAAGAGAAAAAGAGAGGAGGGTAAGAAATCCCTCAGCTCCATCGGTGCATCCAAACCTGGATTGTATCCCCACTGTCCTCTCCTCCCTCCATCCCCATCCCAGGCTCCCACAGCCTCCCTCTGTCAGCACTAAAGGAGAGCAGAGCACACACAAAACCTCGACCAAAGAGTGAGGATTCTCCTTATAAATCTGAGGAGAATGAAGACAAACCAATTCATTCCATATTCCATGCTGGATTGCTCTTTCCAGCTAATGCCTAGAGAAGCTCTGGAGAAGTTGCTGGGCTTGGTTGTCCCAAAATCCAAGGGAGGGAGATTCCAGGTGTCAAACCCAAGGGAGATTCCAGGAATACATGAGTTTTATGCTGAATGAATATGGGAGAAAATAAAGGGAAAAAACCAAAATTTTGTCAGTGTCAAAAGGTTGGGCTTGATGATCTTGGAGGTCTTTCCCAACCTGAAAGATTCCATGATTCCAGTGTCCTTCCCAGGGAGCCAGGGGTGTTTATTTTGCTTAACCTGCTGTTGGATAATAAGACAGGTGTCCACACTGGATCTTATTTTGGATAGATCTAAACCAGAAACAAATGTATTAAATGGGATGAACAAATCTGTGGAGCGTACCCTGATCCAGGATGTCTGATTAAGGCATTAAGCCCTTGTCTCTTTTTTAAAAAAAACCAAACATTTTATTGTTTGAGGGAGCTGCTTTTTAGGTGGAAAATGGAAGAACCCACACAAAGGAGGGATTCTTGGAGTACAACAACTCCTGTTGGGAAGAGTAAACCATACGGGAGAAAATATAGCCAGAAACAGGCAGAAGACAGGAAAATACAGGAAATTACAGGAAAAGTGGTGGCTCTGCCTCCTAGTTTGGTCCTCTGGGGGATGGAGGAAAGGACTTCCTCTTGGTAATGCTGAGTGTCTGGAGGAAAGACACACACTCAGAAGCCTTTGAAAGCTCCCAGCAGTAATTCCAAGGTGGTACAGAGCTCAGAACCACTTCGGAAAGAAGAGGGAGGAAACAAACACAGGGTGAAGCGGAGGAGCAGATGCTGTTCGGGTGAAGATCAAAGGAGAAGGGCAGGTCCCGGAGCCAGCTCTGGAGCCAGGGATGTCTGTGGTTCCCCTGGCCTTCCCTGCACAGGTGTCCCTCTGTTTGGACAGCTGTCCCTGCCCTGGCTGCTCCGAGGGGTCGGTGCCGGTGGCTCGCAGATGCCTGGGATGCTCCCGGGGCTCTCCAGGGCAGCCCGGAGCCTGTGTGTGGTCAGGGCTGCCTTCCCTCCCAGAGCCAGGGATTGCACAGAGCACAGCTTGAAATGAACCCGAAGGAAGAGAAATGGGAGCTGGGAATTGGGCACTGTGGCTGCCCGGGGCACCAGCATCAATCAGTAGGGTTTATTTTAATTTTTAAAGCAGATATTAGGGATGCATCTGTATTTAATGCCTGTCCCAAAAGTCTTCATCCTTTCTAAAGATGAAAAAGGCAACCAGAGCACCCTAGATGCCCCCAGCTCACTCCAGGGCAGCAAAAGCAGGAGAGCAGAGCCATCATTCCACAGGAGTGAAGGGTTTGGCCCCCATCTGTCACCTCTGGCAGCCAGGGCTGGGACTGCCACCTCAGGACAAACATCTCACACTGGCTGCTCATCTTCCTGAAGGCCAGAGTCACCTTCTGGTGCTCCTGACCCCAGCTCGTGAGGCCACGTTGTCCCCCTCAGCGAGGTCCCGTCTGAGACTCCTCTCACCCTTTTAATTTCCCTCAGCACATTGACCTGCCCTCAAATCTTTACCTCACTTGTTGGGTTTGGCATCTCTTTTGTACTATTTTTGGAGGAGTTCAGAGCATGTTTCTGACTTTGGCCATCTTCTTCCTATAATTATTAATAATATTTTTCCTTCCAGACACTGGCCTCATTCCCATGTTGGCTGCAAGGCTTCAATCGTCGTTTAATTCAACCTTCCTCTCTTTCCAGGAGCACCTTCTCATAACACTATTAATGTTATGAGAATAACATGGAAATAAAATGATGAGAATCCATGGAAAATAAAAACTTGGGTAACCAGGGGCTGGGACTTATGGAAAGCACCTTGAAATACATCCCTGGGTATGTTTTGTCTCATGAATGCTTCCTCTCCCTCTTCCATGAGGCCTGGTAGGAGTCCTGTGTGCCTGACAGGACATAGGGAGATCCCCAACACCTCAGAAGGCTTAAAATGCAATTTTTCTCCCAGAAAAGTTGGGATCTGGCAGCCTCCTGCAGTGGGATATCCATATTTGAACAGAAGGGATCTCTTGACTGGATCGCACCTCCCACATTTGGGACCAGCCAAGGATTCACTTTTGGAGTCCCAGGAACCAAGAGAGGTCCCGAGGTTCCATCAAAGAAACCAGAGGAGGGACTTCACTGAACACAGGGAGATCCTCAAAACCTCAGAAGGCTTAAAACACAATTTTTCTCCCTCACAAGTTGGGTTCTGGCAGCCTCCTAGGGCTCCTATCCATGTTAGAGCAGAAAGGATCTCCTGAACAAGCATCCCCCATTTGGAACCAGCCAAGGGTTCCCTTTTGGAGCCCCAGGAACCAATGGAAGACCAGAGGTCCCAGCAAGGAAACAAAGGAAGGGCTGTGCCTACCAGAACCAGGGAAGGAGACAGGAAAAAGAGTCTAGAAGAAGGAACAGGTATTCCTGGTATTCCTGAGCCTGACAAATATTCCTTTTCCTCTGTGGTACTGGCACTCTGTCCCCTCTCCTTCAACCCTGAGACTGTGCAACATTCCCAACCCACATCTGCTTCTCAGTCCTTCAAAACTCCCCACCTCCCCTTCTCCTAAACCTCCACCTTTTCTCCTGCCTGTGCGTGTCCTTACACAAAATTAGCAAGCAGCATCTTGGGGAAAACCCTAAAACCATTTTAAAGGGATTGATGGGAAAATGAGGTCCTTGCCAAAGGAGCACAAGCCAAATGATGTTACTCCCAATAGGCTTCCCAGGGATAGGGGAGCGCTTTCAGCAATGAAATAATGCAGCCTGTGTTGGGACCCCCTCCCACCTTCCCTGGATTGAGCAGCACGATGATATCTTAAGGCACGGCTGAGTTTTCCAATAATAAAACAAGGAAAACCTTCATTTTGGACACCTGGGGTCTCACACAAAGCAGGCTCCCGCCCAGCACAGTGCAACTGGGTGAACATTCCTTTATTTGTCTGAATTTGATATTCCTGCCTGCTCTGCCGGCAGATTTTCCTGTCCTCCATAGGCTTGCACTGCACAGCAAGTGCAGTTACACAGGACATTAATTAAAAAACCCAAGAGGATTTATCCCACTGGGTGAAAATGAGATGAAATTCAGGTTTTTTCCCGTTTGAGCTCAAAAATGAAGTAAATTTTGGCTTCTCTTTGGGGTGAAACTGAAGCACAAAGAAAAGCTTGGGGAGCAAGGAAAAGGAAACCAGGTAACCAGGGTGGGTTTTTTCCTAAACTCACGTGACCCCAAACCACATAAACCAAATGCTGAACTCAGAGCTGAGCTTCAACATGGCTCCAACCACATGCAATTAGCCCAATTAAAGGAATTTTTTTAAGGCCCTCTTAGGTCCTGCCAGCATTTTAAGTGGGAGCAAACTTGCTTTGCCAGCAGATGTTGCCACTTTTGCAGCGGGGCTGGAGCGTGGGGCCGTGTTCTCGGAAAAGTTGCGTGAGGAAAGGCAAGGAAAAGGTTCCCTGTCAAGATGAAATGCATTAAAAGAAACTCACATGCTCCCTGATCGTGCTGTGCCAGGCATCAGGGAATGTGACCCGCTGAAATTGCCTCCCAGAAAATAAAAGCAAGGGGCTGGTGGAACTGCTGGAACACGGCATTATTGAAAAAGAAAACAAAACCTGGAAACGTTCGCTGAACGAGACCAGATTTTGGTGATTATTTTGTAATTATTCATGGTTGAAGGGACAGGAAAAAAAGCCAGGACTTAAATGGCCTTATTTGTTTGTTTGTTTGAGTCCAAATGCTAATGGTGATGGTTAATGGGAATAAAAAAAGGAGGAAGAAATGTGTAGAATTGGCAGACAGTGCATTAGTTCCCAAGTCAACCAGCAAAACCAGTCTTATCACTATGGGCTCTGTGTGGATTTTATTCATAAATCTGTCTTTGAAATCCTGGGTGCTGTCCAGGAATTACTCTAATAAAAAAAATTTAAAAGATATTCTGGAGGTTTAGGAAATACATTTCCCTGTATACCATACTCCATCAATGAAGTTGGCATGGAAAACAAGGGGGAAAAAGCCCATTTCCTTCTCATTTTTTTAAGTAAATGCATTTTTTTAAGAATGATTCTGGGATGCTCTGAAATGGCTCTGTGCCCCTTGGAAGTTCTGCCTTCAATCTGAAAGTGATCTCAGGAGTCCAGGAGTGCTGGTGAGCAACAGAAGTGGTGACTTGACAAGCCCAAGAGAGGACTCAAGGTTCCCCTCATGCATCCTTGTCTGCTGTCTGTAAATAGCCAAGGAAAATTATTGTGCAGGCTCTTCAGCTGGGAAAAGATGCTGCTGCCCTGCAGGACAAACCAGCAGGACTGCACATATCAAACACAGAATCCCAGAGTGGTTTGGGCTGGAAGGGACCCTAAAGCTGACCCGATTCCACCCCTACCATGGGCAGGGACACCTCCCACTGTCCCAGGCTGCTCCAAGCCCCAGTGTCCAACCTGGCCTCCGACACTGCCAGGGATCCAGGGGCAGCCACAGCTTCTCCGGGCACCCTGTGCCAGGGCCTCCCCACCCTCACAGAGAAGGATTTCTCCTTAATATCCCATCCATCCCTTCCCTCTGGCGGTGGGAAGCCATTCCCCCTTGTCCTGATGCTGCAGACCCTTGTCCAAAGCCCCCCTACATTGTCAACAACAAAATACCAGCTCAGGCAATCGTCCCCATGGTTTAGGAGGTGACAGGTCTTCCCAATGTCCATCAGTGATTTAGGAACACACATTCCCCCGATGCCTCAGACATTTAAGGACCTCTGAAAGTGCCTAAGCAGGAAAGGAAAAACCCAAACTCTCTCTGCTCCTTAAAGGGTGGCCTTGCACTGGCTCAGACCGAGACCTCACAAGGTCCCAGATGTGATGTCCCAGACATCCCAAATGGTGGCACAGCCATTCCTGCTCTCTCTGGCTTCTGGAAGAGCAGCCACTGCCTGAGGCTGTTCCTGTTTCCTGTTGGAAGATGCCCTAGCCATGAACAAACACCATGGGTGGGCACTGAAACCTCCAAGCTGAGACTTTTTGGGTTCCTTCCTAAAGATGGGAGTGCCATGCATGGAGCTGCCCTGGGTTACTCCACACAGACGTGCCAGAGGTCCCAGATCCTTCTGGATCAGCGGTGGGAGACTCGGCAGCCCAACTCACCAGTCCTAAAGTGGCAACATCTTTGAGCAATTGACTCCAGTCCGGGATGCCTGAAGCATTTTTTCCATCCTCATCGCGAGACCTCATCCCGGCCCCTGCGGATGAAACACTCGGAGAGGGCCATGTCTCCAAGTGTGTGATGGAGAGCTGGAAGTGCAGCCACAGCCCAGAAAGAAGGGACAATTTCCTATGAGGAAGGACGAACAGCTACAGGGGTTAATTTCCTGGAGACAAGGCCAAGAAATCCACTTTCCTGAGGAAGGACAGGACAGGAGAGGTTTGGGAGAAGGACTGAAGGAGCCTCCTGGGATGGCAGATGCTGAGCACAGGAGCAGCAGCCTCCTCTTTCGTCCCTACCCAGGGGACAGAGCTTGCCTACTGCACCAGGGATGCTCCGTTTTTCTAGAGGGATCCAGCCCCACCTGGTGATCCTGGTTGGTGGGAAAGATCCCGTTCAGGCACATTTTGACAGGGGCACTTTAACAAACCCCACCTTGCAGCTGCCAACAGGCACTGGCATTAGCTGGATTTATAGCCAAGCTTTATCTGTTGCCTGCAATTCTAATTTGTGGCTCATAGGCCATAAAATTCCACGTTTTCCAGGCAGGGGGAAAAAAAAGTGACGATTGACTGTTACCGCTGCCTCTTTTTTTTTTTTTTCCACTGGAGCTGTTCCTTATGCAGTTGTAACCAAATGGTAACCAAATAGACCCTCTAATGGCCAGTGGTGTTTATTCCAAACCAGTATGGATTTTCCATTTGTAATTCAAAAACCATAGGGTGTCACTTTCCCTGCTTGGCATGAAGCAAGGTCAAGCTTTGGGGATACACAGACGATCCTGAGGAAAACTGTCCCTGCCTGAAGGAGGATCCCAGAGCATTAAACTGCCTGTCACTGGGGAGGAATGATGGATTTTTTAAAAGCATCTCCAGCCTAAGCTGCAAACCAGCCACTGGTTTCCCAAACTGAGTATTTATTAGACTCTGACTACAGCTCAGTGCTTTTTATTCCCATTTAAAAATCAGTTTTTCTTGGTCAACCTTCCATTTTCACTGGAAATTGGATTTTGAAACGAGCTTCATCAATAGCACCCAGCCCACCACAGGCCAGGGATGCTTTCTGTGGCAACACAGGGAATGACAGAGCCATGCTGAGCTCCACCTGCTGCTATGCTGAAATGTGGGAGCTACAGAGCAAAATTCTTCTCCCTCCTGATCCAGGAGAAAATTTGGCAGCATTTTAGGATTCCAAAAACAGTTGCAAAGCTACAGGAACCCAAATGAAGGTGGGTGGGGGGAAAAGCAGCAGCTTGGAAAGACGGGGTTTGTCAGGTGTGGGGCTTTCCACATTCCCATGAATTCTGAAAGGCTGGAAAACGCTGATGTGTTTATCTTGCAGGGATGGGGAAAGCATCCAGGCTCTGGTGCATTCTTCAGCGCAGGTAAGGTAAGGGATTTGGGCTTGGATTTCCAGGAAGGTGTGGAGCAACGCAAATGAAGGCTTGGGAGAAAAGAGCCAGGTGGGATCAGATCCTATCCTTGCAACATGGGAAAGACCTCACGGAAAGGACAACCTCACCAGGAGCAAGGGAGATTTGGGGCAGCTTCTTTGTGAGGAGCACCAAGAATTGGAACAAAATGCACGAGAAGAGGGTGGGGCTCCTGGGAAGGAAGCTCAGTGCACATCCCTGGGAATAGGTTAGACCAGGAGCACGGCGAGCGTGCGGGAGAGCGCCGGGCTGGGCTGGGCTGGGCAGGAGAACAGAGTCCAGCCCAGGCACAGCTCAAGGGACCACAAAGCATTTTGGCAAGCAGAGCCTCCCCGGGAGCCAAAGGGCAGAGCAGGGAAGCTTCCTTGCAGGCCAATTACCTCGGCAGGAATCTAAAAGATATTCCCATTGCCTGCGAAGCCGTGCGCCAAGTCTGCTGTTTGTTTGTGTCTGTGTTTATTTCTCAGAGCGTTTCTTTCTCTGCACCCCAGGGAACTGGCTGGATGCAAGCTCTGGCCTTCTCATGGAATAAAGACTTAACTCCTGGATCTTGGCAGCACCGGCAAGAGACCGGCTCCTGCTGAATCGCAGCCTGACGCAAGTCCCACGAGCCGCAGTATACCCAAAAATCAAGTTCTGCCTGTCCCTCAACTGCCTGGAGACCCAAAAACCCCAAGGCCCCTCTATCCCCTGGTTCTGTGTCACGGAGTGGGGCTCTCAGCACTGCTTGGGCACCTGCCGTGTCGAGGCCACTCGGAACTTGAAGTGCCCACAATCCACGGCTCCTCGTCAACTTTGCAGGTGAATAGAGGGGCAAAAATCAAGAGTGAAAGGTGCAGCACTGCCTCAGACAGAAAAGTAAAATTTGCTCAAGTCCAGTCTCTCACTCGGCTTTGGAAGTCCTGAACTAATTAAAATCTTCTGGTACAAACCGGTTTTGCTTCTTCAGTGAACGACATCACCTTACACGAAGGGAGGCTCTGATCCATCCTTCGAGCGGCTACTTCTGCTTGAGGAGAGGGTGAGTAAGGGCTGAAACACGTGGGCACTGCAGCATTTGGGGCCATTTGGTGAAAAATCCTCTCTTCCTGTCCCCAGTGGGGCTAAACCAACGTCACTGCAGGGAAATGAATCGCCGGGTTGGACTTCCCGCACGTCGGCACCGCACATTCCTGCCGGCGGTGAATCACAGCCACCAGACATGGCACTCATCCACAGTGACCAGCTTGGACTCGGGGAGTCTCGGCACAGAGATGCGAAGGAAAAACCCTGAATTCAAGGAGAAAATGGGTCTGGCTGCTCTCAAGCTTGGATGTTCCCTTGGGATCTGAGCAACGTCAAGGCAGCGAGCTCGTTGTTCCATCCCCTGTGTGGCTGCTGGATGCAGAGGAGGAAAAGCGGCAGCTTCAGACACTGGGAAGGCAAAATGCTGATGCACTGATGGAGTCACCTGCACAGGGTCACCAGGAATCCTGTCAGGAGGAGGGAGCTGTGAGCCCGACCCCTGAGCAGCACCACGGGTGTGGAACCAGCTCCATCTGGGAGCCCACGCCTGGTTTTAAAGGGAGGTGGTCTCGGGAAGCACACAAGATCCCTCTGATTTGTAATCTAATTTTTGAGTGACACTCATGGCATGGGAACTGTTTTCCATGGAAAGCTATCTGCAGGAGGACATCCATGCCAGATGCCTTGATTTAACCAGCCCATATAATATCCTGTTATGTTCAAACATCTGACCCCTGCTAACCAGATCGGGCACTTCAAAGTCGGGTGAAGCATTTTTCATGCCAGAGAAAAGAAGCATGGAATCTCCAGAGTTGGAAGGGACCCTCAAGGATCACCAAGTCCAGCTCCTGGCCCTGCACAGGCCCTAACAATCCTACCTTGTGCCTGAGAGTGTTGTCCAAACGCTCCTGGAGCTCTGGCAGGATTGAGGCCGTGCCCATTCCCTGGGGAGCCTGGGCAGTGCCTCAGCACCCTCTGGGGGAAGTTTTTCCTTTAGCTGGATGGACACCACAGTTGGGAACCAAAGTGCAAGTCCAGCCAAGGCTTCCCAGTGAATTCTGTGCTGGTTCAGAGTGGAATGATGCATTTTCACCATGGCCCCTTGGCATTTTGAATGCTCTCTGGTAGGAAGCAAGCACAAACCTGCAGCACTTCACAGCAGCACCAAGCTCAGTGTTACAGAAGTCTGAATGAACAAAAAACCTCTAACTCTCCTATTTTTTGTCTTTGGAGAGCACAGACATATGGGATTTATGTTTACCTGCACCTTTTGGCCTCTGTTGATGCACAGGCACATCCATAGAGCGAAGAGGAACAGGGTTCCCAGCAATGGGAACAGTAAAACTTCCTGGCCTTGTTTGCGTTGGCACAACAGCTCCTGCTGACATCTTTGCATCCTTCATGGCCCACGATGCATGAAGTATTCCGGGTTATCTCTGAGCTGAAAGTTTATGGATCCAGCCCAAAGTTCCCTGAACACCCAGCAAGAGGGACCAGACACTGTCTCAGGCTGCTGGGTTAAAAATAGTTCTCAATTTTCAGATCTCACAGCTGGCCCCCAGCTCTGTCTGAGTGATGGCCCATGGCAAGGGGTGGGGGGAGATGAACCTTAAGGTCCCTTCCAGCCCAAATCCCTCTGGGATTCCAAAATGCTTTAGCTTGAAGAAAGTTGTTTGCACTAATGGAGGTTGGTAATTAAGGGGCCTGATATTAAATGGAACTTAGGCCAACTGGGAATTTCTGCTTTCCTAAAAGTATTTATAGGATTTATTGGTTGCTTTGATAAAGGCAAAGCGTTGAACACCTTCAGACAATACACAGTCTTACAACGTATTCATTATAAAGCCAAATTCCTTTCCAGCTCAATAAGATGGACCTGCAGGTGAATGTCCAAGTGCCATGGGCAGGGACACCTTCCACTGTCCCAGGCTGCTCCAAGCCCCAATGTCCAGCCTGGCCTTGGACACTGCCAGGGATCCAGGGGCAGCCACAGCTTCTCTGGGCACCCTGTGCCGGGGCCTCCCCACCCTCACAGGGAACAATTCCTTCCCAATATCCCATCCATCCCTGCCCTCTGGCATTGGGAAGCCATTCCCCCCTTTCCTGGCACTCCAGGCCCCTGTAAAAAATCCTTGTGTAAAGATAAGATCAAAAGAATAAAACTGCCAGAAGCTGCTCCCGCACTGACATAAAATGCTCAATAGCTGAAATTTTCCCCCAAAAAAAGACTTCTTTGGTAAAAACTGCATTTTGTGGGAAGTCAAGCAAGGGGTGAACCTATTAATACATTCCCACTGCAAACAAAAGCAGGCTCAGAAACACCCACCAACCAATCCAGCCCACTCCCTGTGCCTCCGAAATCTCCCGTGCCTCCAACTGGTACCACGGGCTCACAACGCCGTAAGTGACACCACAACATGGGGCTAACGGCCCTCAGTGCTCTTAAAACTGTTTCTTAATTTAACTTCCAATTTATGGAGGCATTTTACCATCCTTCAACTCTCATTTTCTCTGAGGAAACGCAGGCCCTGCTTTGCAAAACGTTAAAATAAATGGATGTCGCCAAATTATTAAAATTAAAGGCAAGTGCAGGGTTGGCCAAGCAGATCATGGCTGGAGCCCAGCTTCCCAAATTCCCTAGGCAGCTTTCAGCTGATTGTGGAAAGGCGCCATCAGTGGGATGCCGCGTCTGTGAGCATCACCTCACCCTGGTATGTCTGGAAAGCTCACAGAAAGCTCGTGCCACGGGGAGGGGAGCGTGTACAGCTCGTCCATCATCCCGCTGCCTTCGGGGGGATGGCTGGAGCCATAAATCAACAGCGCTGTCCTGCTCCATCCTGCCCATCCTGCCTTCATTTATCTCCCTGTGCTGGATCATGGACTCACAGAGTGCTGTAGGTTGGGAAGGATCTTAAAACCCATCTCGTTCCACACCTTCCACGGGGCTGCTCCAAGCCCTGTCCAGCCTGGCTTTTCTTGGTTTGGAGTTTTTAAGCCCTTTTTACGAGAAAGGCTGTGCTGGCACACGTGGACTCCTGGCCAGGCACACTCAGGCTGGCTGAGTTTCTGTTGGAAAGCTCGGCCGTGCCTCTCACAAACACCAGATGCTCCAGGCTGGGGAAACAAAGAGCACTTTCCTGTAAACAACAGCACATTGCAGCCCTCTCCCAACACGAACAATGGGAAACAAAAAAAAACAAAAGTGAAAAGAGGTGGAAAACAGAGCAGCACACGTGTGGCGGCGGGGTAGAGTGCTGGATGCAGAGGGGAGAATGGGAAAAGTGCTGGATGCAGGTGGGAGAACGAGCTCTGTGGGGGTTGCACCCTCCTGTCACTGTGCAGGGCAGGGGGGAACACACTCCCAGTGCTGCCCATGGATCAGGGGAGCCACTGCCCTCTCCATGGAATTCCAGAAAATTTGGGATGGAAGAGACCTTAAAGCTCATCCCACTCCACCCCCTGCAACGGGCAGGGATACCTTCCACTATCCCCATCCAACCTGGCCTTGGACACTTCCAGGGATGAGGCAGCCAGAACCTTTTCTTTTCTTCTACAACCTTTTCCTTTCCTTTTCTTCAGGGTTGCAACTTGCAGGGGTCAAAGAGCTCCTTTGGGAGGGAAGACAAGGCTGGAGGAGCTGACAGGGAACAACAACAACAACAAAAAGTTAAATTACTTGGGGCTTCCCCAGCAGTGCCTGGGGAGTGGGAGTAACAGATCCTGGAGGAAATGCTTTGAGACTGCCAGAGATTTGGTCGGTTCTCATAGCCCAGAGCGAATATTTGGGCATCACACAGTGCAGGCAGGAATCTTTTCCCTGCTGCTGCAGATCTTAGAAGGAGATTAATTAACCAGTGTGAGTAATAAGGAACGTGTTGCAATGCTGTTATGTAAAGCAAGGACAGGCTCTCAGGTGAGTCTGTCACACAGGAAATTCAGTGAGAGGTGACCAGAAATCCCAACTGGTCTGTCCTGGAGGGGGCAGGTAAATAACACGCAATTCCTTTAAACAATTCCACATTTGTTGTTCCCAAATTGGCAGCTCAGACACGCAGGTCTCTCCTGTCTGATAAATCTCCCGTTTAAAGATGCAGCACAGAGATGTTGTCACTGACTTGTGGGTACCAATTTGGGGTGACCTGGGGGTAGATGCATGGAGAGACAGGAGGAGGGAAAAACTCCAAATTAGAGGAATATTGAGGCTGGAGATGTTAAAATTTAAGATTAGGGCTTGTTAGGCTTTGTTTTTCATCACTATAATTCCAGACCATTTGATCATTTTCTTCCAATTTAGGAAAAACCCTGGTTTTGCCTTCAGAGGAAACGTTGGCACCAGATCAGACGAACATCTCCCAAGAGAAAAAAGCAGGAATCCTGAAAAAGGGGCCATGCCCTGGCCTGGAGGCAGCTGCAGGGACTAAATCCTCAGGTACACTTGGAAGAACAGAGCAACCAGCAGAAACTCTTGCAGCTCAAGCTTGCAGGGAGCTTTCCAGTGAAAATGCCACAAAATAAAAAAGCTCAGTTATAAGAATCAAAATATTTTGAGGAATTACATCTACTCACATGCCAAGAAAAACTGAGGAGCTGAGTTTCCCGAGCTACCAAGGGAGCAGGAGCAGAAATGAGAGGTTTAAAGAGCCCTCTTCAGCCTGGTGTGAGGGTGGAAAAGTTTCAGGATGCCCTGAAAATCGCCCAAGGCGGCCAAGGCAGAAGCTGGCACCGGCGCTGTCCCTGTAATCCCCTCGCAGGGACCGCGGTTCTCCGGCCCCCTCCAGTGGCTACGGAACAGGGAGAGGCCAGCAGGATCCGGGCTTTCCCAAACCCACAGCCATCCTCTTCCTTCTCCCTGCCCTTGCACTGGAGCATCTTTATGGGGCTGCAAATGGATCCAGACTCACCACAGGTACCTCTCACCTGCCCTCAGGTCTGACCCTGCTGCTGTCCCAAATAATTTCACCCTGGGAAAAGGCAACAGACACTGATGGGCACTTCTGGAAGTGGGATTTTGTCACCTCTGTTGGGTCCTGTCACGGTTTCCTTCACTGGAAGGGGAAGGACTAAAAAGGTGCTGTAACTCAAGAGCTGGTTTGGGGTTAAAAAGGCCTTTACTTGACTCTGAGGATTGAAAAACAAGAAACAAAAAAACTCCAAAACTGACCAAAAAACCACTTCAACCCAACAGATGCCTTTCCCCCACCTTTTGCAAAATGAGCAGGAAACAATATTTGGATCCCAGTTACCAGCATTCCATGTCCTGGAAATCTTCCCCTAACAACAAAGACAAGGAAGCCAACGTGAAGAGATCTAAGCTTTGGATCAGCTTGGCTGATTCCAGATCTGGTTTGGTTCTTCAAGCATTTTCCAAACCTTGTTATCCCATCCCATCCAAGCTTCCAGCAAGGCCACACCACACACACTTTATGTATTCTGCATAAACGCAAAGGGCATTTTTCAATGGATGGGTTGTATGCTGCAGGAATGTTTAATTTCCTACTCACAACCTCACAAAACTCAATTTTTACTCAGATTATCTGAGCATGCCCCATGGACAACATGGAAAAAAACCACCTTTACGAAAGGGAATGCTTTGCTACCTAGGAGGGAATGCTGAAGTCCAAGTTAAGGCAAAAAGAAATGCTGTTTATATAGTGTGAAAGGATATAAATGCACAAATTATTTAGATTTCATACTGGAAGACTGTTGTTTCCTGGGTTTAAAAGGATAGGGACAGGCAGACGATGTAGGGTTTGGCACTATAGGACAGGACAATGAAGTCTGTGAATATCATGAATCTATTTTAAGATTATTATCTCTCTACAGTGAAAATGCCAAATTCTCTGTGTATTAAACCAGTTCAGCAAAGCTGGGTTTAAGTAGCCTCAGCAACCAATTTCCACAGGGACTTCATTCCAACAGAATCCTGTGCACTTACAGCTTAATTTTATGGGAGTCGTCCCCAGGCTGGACTCATTTCAGGCCCTCAAGCCAAAGGTTTGGCCTTTTCCAGAGGCAAAGTCCCTCACTGAAGATGGAAGTTGGATGGATGATCCAGGCACCCCAAAGCTTTGATTCTGCACATCTCCAAGTTACTGAAGAACCTCAAGCTGGTTTGCTGCTGGGCTAGGAGAACCATCCTTAGACCTGGAGAGATCCATGGTCAGGGGAATCCTTGGGATAGGAGCTCTAATTAACATTGTAACAGGCTCAGCTTTAATGACAGAGCAGTTACATCAAGCACTGAGTCGATTCTCTCTATTTCTTTGGGCCACCCTCCATTATCCCCACTGAGGGATTTCACTGCAGCTCATTCCAGGTGGAGCCACCATCCAAAGGGTGATTGGGCAGTGGAACAGGGAATGGTCATCGCCTCAGAACTGCCAAGGAGCATTTGGACAATGTTCTCAGGGATGCAAAGGGTGGGATTGCTGGGGTGTCTGTGTAACACCAGGAGCTGGACTGGATGATCCTTGTAGGTCCTTCCAGCTCTCTCCACATCCATCCTATAACCCTCACCCCAACTAGGTGCCCAGTTTACAAACCAAGTAAAAATGCTCAGGGAAAAGCCAAACCCCAAAAGCCGTGTCTGTGGCATTTTCTCAAGACAACCCATCTCATTTCCTGCCTTCCCATACTGGAGCTCAGGAGCACGGTGAGCTCCTGCAAACCATTACGGATCCCCCAGCAAGGTGCCAAGAGGCTTTACAACCTGTTTGCATCTGCCAGGCATGTTCACACCTCTATAAAGCCAGTGCACAACTCGCTGCCAGCACCAGGAAAACCGAAACCAGCTGCAGGCCTGGGAAGGAAACAGAGCAGAGCTGCCCCTCCTCACCTGCCCACAGCTCCACATCCATTGCATCTCACCTGGAGAGGGTCTGGAAATAGCCTCTGCTTTGGTTTGCTTTTGCATTTATTTATGCCTCTGGGAAAAGGGCATTTTGTAACCAGTGTCAAGGCCTACAGGGTAAATCCACAGGGTCCAGGGATGGGGCTTGGAGCGACCTGCTTTAGTGGAAGGTGTCCCTGTCCATGGCAGGGGCCTGGACCTTGGTGAGCTTTAAGATTCCTTCCAACACAAGCCAGGCTGTGATTCTCTGATCTTTAAGGCCACATCTGGAAAAATATATTTGCCAGCTGGATGAGCATGGGAAGAAAAGCTAGCAAGGAAAAATCATCCAAAAAAATAAACTTATTAACACAAGGACTTTACTTGAATCAGTAAAGTAAAAGCAAGTACCAATTATCACCTGAGATTTTTCCCAAGATCCTGAGGCACCATCATCTCTATCCTTCTAAAGTTGCTGTTTTGACAATGATTCCTCTACACTGACATGTCACTGGCTGACCCTGAGATCCCAACAAAAGGCTGTTGACTCCCTGCAAAATGACTCTTCTGGGAGTTTGTGGCACGAAGAGGCACTGAAAATCAAAGGATCACAGGCTGCTGGATGCAACACTGTGATTAGAAGCACAAAATCTCCCAACTCCTCAAAAAAAAACCCCTTTTTTCTCCCTTTTCCACAACAGAAGCAGATCTGTTAAGCTGATCTGGGTGGGTATTCTCTGGTCTTACCATGGGATATGGAGTAAAATGTAGGTAGGCACTTCAGGTTTTATGAGCTGTGATGGAAAAGACTGGAAAACAGGGACACTCTCCCCACACAGAAATGCCACAGAGACTCCAGGTGTGTGTGTGTGTGACACAGATCAGTAACAGAGGTTACACATTTGCCAACAGCTACAGGATATATTATATTTACTCCAGCAACACCCACACACTTTTAGCAGCCTCTCCCCAGGGAGGTAAGACACACGCAATCACTGCACCCTAAATCTGAAGGCAAAGAAAAATCCACAGGAACAGGGAATGCACTCCATGAGCAACACCGTGGGGAAAGGGGCAGCACTGGCACCTGGCTCTGTCAGGGCACTCATTTACCAAGTCAAACTGTCCCCAAAAGCAGCCAGTCGCCCTTTAACTGTGTTCGTGGAGTAAAAATTGTTTAATGGGGTCTGGGATTGGAAGGCTATGGATCAGATCCAGGCGGGATTTGCCAAGTATTCTCCGTACAGTTATGCGGCACAGAGACAAGAGGCTCCGGGTGCGGCCTGCAAGGAAAAACACAGGGAAGAATTACTGGGGAAAGAGAGAGGGAGAACAGCAACACTGAGGCGGTGCAGGAGAGCTGAGTGTGCACAAATCCTGCCTCGTGAGGAGCCAAACCTCGCGGATTTGGAGCAGCTGCCACATGGGCAGGCTGGAAGGGCCAGCTGGAGGCTTGATGGGCTGGTGACCACTGCCAAGACACACCAGGACCCGAGGGAACGGCTGGAGCTGGGCCAGGGGAGGCTCAGGCTGGAGATCAGGGAAAGGTTCTTCCCCCAGAGGGTGCTGGGCACTGCCCAGGCTGCCCAGGGAATGGGCACGGCCCCGAGGCTGACAGAGCCCAAGGAGCATTTGGACAACGCTGTCAGAGATGCACTGGGTGGGATTGTTGGGGTGTCTGTGCAGGGCCCGGGGTTGGATCAATGATCCTTGTGGGTCCTTTCCAACTCAGGATATTCCATGGTTCTATTTGGATCATTTTAAAATTATGTAGATCTTATTTTTTCTCTCAACCACTCCTTGGGAAACAACAGCACTGACGGCCAGCTCAGGTTTTATCCCAACTTTCTTTTGAAGGCTTCCTTTGAATCCATGGAGAGCTCTTCCAGCACAGGGACAAGAGGACAGTGGTGCCCATGTTGATTCAGGAACTGGACCTCCACAGCACCACTTCATTATCCCACATGCTCCACCTGAGGAGTCCCATTTGCCTCCTACACCCAGGCCTAATGGGACTCCAGCTTATGTGAGCCTCTCTCAGCAGAAGCCCAGGCACGTTTACAAACGAGGCCCATGCAAAGTGGGGATGTGAGTTGTATCTCACAGCCTGAAATTTCTCTGGAGTTCAAGAGGGAAACCCCACTTCTATCCCTGGTGTGAAGCTGTGGCCTTCACCAGCTGAGCCTGGTGGGTTTCTGAGGTGCTGCACTTTTTCCTACATTTTTTCACCCTCATCTGAGCTTCCTCCTGCCCCTTTTTACCACCATTTATGGCTTTCCTTCCCAAGCAGCCTGTCCAGATTAAACTCCCTCTCAGATCCAGAGTCCAGGATCACACAGGAACAGTTGGGACCTGTATGGCTTTGGAGAACTGGATCTCACTGGTGATCCACAGCTCCAAAGCCCAGCTCAGAGAGGAGCCCTAAGCCTTGCCTCAGGCTGCTGAGGACATGGGTAGGCAATGGAAAAGAGCTGGGAAAGATGAAAAAGGCAGAGTAACAGACAGAGGTTGGGCTGCTGAAAGACTCAAAAGGGAAAACGCCATGTGAAGATACAAAATGCAACAGGGGAAAACCAAGGAGTGGTGAAGTCATTAACGTTTCGTGTATCAGCTTGTTAGACCCCATTACCTAATTGCTGAAGGTCCTTGAGGTGAGGACAGCAACACCACCCCACCACCTCAGCAGCACCTTCACTTCCAAACAAATCCCTCCAGAGAGCTGTCCCACATCTGCAGCACCGCTACAGGGACTCAAACACACTCACCCCTCGCTTCTTTGAACACCTCCAGTGCCTCGGGGTTGACCTTGACCCTCCCCGTGGCCTCAACTCCCAAGGCCTCCACCTTGACGAGGTTGAGGTCGGCTCCAAAGTCAATGAGGAGGCGGACGAAGGCCGGCTCGCAGCCGTGCCGCAGGACGGCGTCCAGCACGCACACGGGCGAGCCCCGCGAGAAGCCCTGCACGTTGATGGGCCCACAGCAGTTGAAATCCGGGTCGGCTCCGGCCTGGAGCAGCAGGCGGAAGCAGGGCAGGTTGTGGTAGGCAGCGCTGATGTACAGGGGACACACCACCAGCGTGGTGAGCGGCCGCAGCGCCTGGCCCGGCCCGCGCGGAGCCAGCTGGTGGTTCACGTCCACGTCCGCGCCGTACCTGCGGAGGCACAGCACACGGGGAGGCGGGGTTGGTGTGCAGGTTTTTGGTAGCAAGGGGGGTCACGGAGGTGGCTTCTGTGAGAAGCTGCTGGAAGCTTCCACCATGTCCGGCAGAGCTCTGATGGCTCTAAAGATGGACACGCTGCTGGCCAAAGCTGGGCCAGTTAGAGAGGCTGGCAATGCCTCTGTTATAGCAGGTTTAAGAAGAAAATTAAAACAAAGTACACACAGTTTTTCTTCTAGCCAGAGAAGAGGAGGAGGTGAGAACATGTGAGGGAGAACAACATGGAAACACTGAGGTCAATGGAGAAGGAGGAGGAGAAGGAGGTGCTCCAGGCCCCAGAGCTGAGATTTTTCTGCAGGCCGTGGTGAGGACCATGGTGAAGCAGCTGTGCCCCTGCAGCCGATGGGGTCCACAAGGGATGTAGAGATCCGCCCACAGCCCATGGGGCCCACAGGGGATGCAGAGATCCGCCCACAGCCCATGGGGCCCACAGGGGATGCAGAGATCCGCCCACAGCCCATGGGGCCCACAGGGGATGCAGAGATCCACCTGCAGCCCATGGGGGAGGTGCCCATGCCAGAGGAGGTGGATCCCTGGAGGAGGCTGTGATCCAGTGGGAGACCCACAGAGAGAGAGGCCTTGTTCCCAAGATGGAGCAGCCTGTCCTTGGAGGAATGCACTCTGTGGAACAGTGACCCACGCTGCAGCAGTTTTGGGAAAACTGTGTGCCTGTGGGAGAGACTCACATTGCAGCAGTTTAGGCAGGACTGCTGCTCGTGAGATTGGAGCCATGCTGGAGAAGTTCACAAAGAACTGTCTCCTGTGGGAGGGACCCCACAGCCTCACAGGGGAAAGATTCCTCTCCCTAAGCAGTGGAAGAAAACCTCAGATGATGAACTGACCAAAGCCCCACGCCCTGTCCCCTGTGCTATTGGTGGTAAGGAGGGAGGGACTGGGAGAAAAAACGTGTTTTAAGGGCTTATTTGACTTCTCATTATCCTCCTCTGACTCTGTTAGTAACAAATTCACTTTGTACTGCTAAGCTGGGCCTGTTTTGCCCTTGGAGTGTTTTCTCCTGGTCCTTAACTCATGAAGTCTTCATTAATTTTTTTCTCTCTCCTCTGCCCAGCTGTGGCAGGGGAGGGTGAGCAAGCAACTTTTGTGGGTGCCAGTGTCAAACCACGACAGTTGGGAATGCCAAGGGATGAGGCTGAAGGACACGTGGTGAGTGAGAACCTCTGGAACCCACCCATCCCTACCCTCAGACGGGTCTGGCAGTGCTTCTAAGTGGGGACAATGCATCCAGCACCATCTGATCTCCCAGAAGCAAAACTGATTTCCTGCCCACAGCAGCCCAGGGTATGGAGAGAGGAGGAACAGCAACATCCTTGCCCCCCCGATGGACTGGGTTTGCATGGCCAGGTTTTGGAAGTGGGGGGCCAAAGGGGTGGCTTCTTTGAGAAGCTTCCCCCATGTCAGATGAAGGGGAAGAGGTAGAGCTTGGGAAGAAGGGAGGGGTGGGGAAGGTGTTCTTTAAGATTTAGTCCACTTCTCATTATCCTGCTCTGATTTTATTAGGAATAAATTAAACTGATGCCCCCAAGTCGAGTCTGTTTTGCCCGTGACGGTATTTAGTGAGTGATCTCTCCCCTTCCTTATCTCTCCCCTTCCTTATCTCAACCCAGGAACCTTTTGTGGTATTTTCTCTCCTCTCGTGTCTTGGCACCAGGGATGGCTGAGCCCTGAGCCAGCACCACGTAATGCTGGATGCTAACGAGCTGCCTGGGGAGCAGGGATGTTTCCAGATGACTCCACTGAAGAGGGATGCTGAAATAACTTCCCCACCAGGATAAAACGGGCCAAAAAAGCAATACAGGCACTCGATCCTAAACAGCAGGGAAATAGAAACAGGAATCTGCACTCCACAGCAAAACATCCATGACAAAACCCTGCTCCCCAAGGAGCTGGAGGGGCTGGAATCTGCTGGGGATTCCCCCAGGCAGTGGGGGAATTCCATGTGCCTCCCATGCATTTTGGATGGGAAGAAGGAGGAAGACAACAATCCCTCAGGAGTTTTTAACCTGCAGATTTTAACTGCAAAGCCCCGCCCGTTCTACCCACAGAGGGAGAAAAGGTTCCTTCACTCACCAATCCCTCACCCCAAATTACAAACTGAGCACTCAGAGAACTAAATTTTTCCTAGATAGCATTATATTCATCTCAGGAGTTCCTAAAACTAAGGAAAATACCTGAGGACAAATCCTGCCTCAGAGCAGGCACAGCTCTCACTGAAACCAGCGGGGACTGCTCCTTATTCAGCAAATATTTCACCAAATCCTTCAGTTCTGAGGATGGGAAGAGTCTCATTTAAACTAAGCACACCCAGAACAAGGGCTGAGAGACTCCTCTAAGAGCTGCAAATGGCACACAGTGTTTTTTTTCCCTTAAAATCCGATTACACAAGCATTTGGACAGTTATCCGTGCTGCTGTGGGACTTCCACAGGGCTATTGCAAGGCCACTGCCTCCTGAGCAGACAGCAGATCTCCCTTCATTTCAGTCCTTTTTTCCCCCATTACTACCATCAAAACTCTCAGTGGGAACCCTCAACTCAAAGCAAACCCCCAAAATTCTAGTTTTAGCAGAGTCAGCCATGCACCTAAGGCATGGGGCTGACCTGGCAGCTCTTTTTCCCAGCTTTAGCCTGGCAAAAGGATCCTGTCATCCTTGCTACCCTCAGTTCCACTGCAGGTAGCAGTGGATTCCACCACAGCAGGATCCCAAATTGTGAGGAATGTCATTTATACCTAGTGTTAGAACCCTAAATACTGCTGTCAGGTTCCTAATAAAATGGATCCCCATTCCATAGCCATGTGTGGATTTCCTATTCATGGATGGGATTTCACCTCTTGCTTGGTTCAGCACTTGTAGGAATGCTCAGGGATCCCAACGGTGCTACCACAGGATTTTCAAACCAGGTGACGTTTAGACACCTGCAGCAAACCTGACTGGGTTCAGGTTTGCTCAAAATATTCCCTCCCATTTCAGGAAAAGCGTCTTTCTCATTGCACTCCCCCTGCCAAATCCTGTAGGTCCGAGATTTTAAAAATCTCTGTAACATAAAGGCTGCATTTTTTTCACTAAGTATCTCTGCACAGATCTGTGAAATCCCTACTCCGAGCTATTTGAAATTTTGGGCAATCTGACAATTTGGTATTAGCTTAGCAGCCTTGGGAGAGACATTGCCTAATAAAAAGAGATTGGACAAACTCCAGTTAATTTTTAATCCTGAAAGTTTTCCAAAATCTTGCTTTTAATATTGCTGGCGAGGTATCCCAAGCAGCAGACACATAAATCAAGGCATCAGCCCTCCCTGTGCTGCTGAAATACCATTTGCTACATTTCACCCTGCCTGGGTGGAGAGAGCAGGGGAGACTTTTGGGAAGGCAGAGAGTTGAACCCTGTATCAACAAGCCTGTGCTGATGGGAACATCCTCCTCTCAGCTTGCTGGGAAAGGAGCAAGGAGGGGGAATTGTCTCCCCTTCTTTCTCCCTGCCAGCTTCCTCAAAGCTGCACTTGTATGAAAATTCAAAAGTAGGAAGAAAATCCCCAAGGATTTTGAATCTTTTGCTATTCAAATCTTTTTATTGTTTTCTAGCATTTGAGGTCATCGAAGGGATTCCTTCAATTTTCTTCTCTTTCACTATTTCTCCCTAAAACCTACATTTTCCCATTATGATCCCTTATTATTTGGCATCCATGGCCCACATAGTTGTCCAGCACAATCCCTTGGACAGAAATCTTGCAATTTAAAAGGAGGAATAATCAGGGCACACCACAGAAGGAGCAATTCAAGTTCCCACAGCCTCCTGCTACACCTTGAGCCCGCTCCCTGCTGCTGCTGCCCAGGGAGTCTCCTGAGGGAAAACCCAGCACCCAGGGAGGTTCTCTGGGGGAATCCACCTCTCTCCTAACTCCAGTCAGGGGCATGGTGGGAGCAGAGGGTTGCAAGGTTTGGATCTGACTAGACGGTGGGCTCAGAACTGGAGGGGTTGGATTAGGACAGGCATGGAAGTCACACAGCGGGGAACAGACCTGTTGCCAAGGCCAGGTGACAGAGAATCCAAGGGTGTCCCTTTCCAGCCTCTCCTCTCCAGTTCAAGAGATGTGGAGGCTGTGGCCAGGAGAGCAGGGAAGGGACCCCAAGGGAGCAGGAAAAGGGAGAGCCACCCGTGTGCCCAGCCCCGAGCTCTGACCTGATGAGCTCGCGCAGGATGTCGGCGCGTCCCACCCGTGCCGCGTGGTACACCGGGGTGCTGCGGTGGTGCCGGCTGCCGTTGGGGTCAGCGCCCGCCTCCAGCAGGATCTTGGCACACTCCAGGTGCCCGTTGACCACGGCCACGTAGAGGGCTGTCTGCCCCTTGACGTCCACCAGGTCGATCTCGGCCCCTTTGCGCAGCAGGAAGTCGACGCAGGGGCCGTGGCCGGCGGTGGCTGCGATGCGCAGGGGGGTGCAGGGCAGCCACCCGCAGCACCACACCGACTTCTCGTTGATCCGGCTGCATGGGGGGGAAACACGCGGTTAGAGAAGCCCCCATTCCCTCGAGGAGACTGCCCAAACTGCTCCCTGGAAGCCTGGGCACTGCCCAGGCTCCCCAGGGAACCCAGGCTCCCCAGGGAATGGGCACGGCCCCAAGGCTGACAGAGCTCTGGGAGCGTTTGGACAGCGCTCCCAGGCATGCACAGGGTGGGGTTATTGGGGTGTCTGTGCAGGGCCAGGGGTTGGACTGGATGGTCCTTGTGGGTCCTCTCAACTCAGAATATGATTCTCTGATTTCTGGCACTTTTAGCAAACTGACAGGTGCTGCCTGGTGATAGCCAGAGATTATGGCATGAAGCAAAGCAGTGCTCAAATGATGGACTTCAGTTGTGCCAGGGGCTGTACACATGCACAAACTCTGCCTCAAAATCACCTATTAAAAAAAAAAAAACAATCTCTCCTTTCCATCCCCTTTCCATCCCCTTTTATAGGGAGATGTCCCACACCGGTAGCCCAGAGAAGCTGTGGCAGCCCCTGGATCCCTGGAAGGGTTCCAGGCCAGGTTGGACGGGGCTTGGAGCAGCCTGGGACAGTGGAAGCTGTCCCTGCCCATGGCAGTGGTGGAACTGGATGAGCTTTGATGTCCATATCTACCTCCAAATTCAAAGACATCACTTCTCTGCTCACTCCATCACCTGTGGAATCGTGCTGTGGGTGCCACCCTCTTCTTCCTGTCAAACTCTGCTTTTTCCTACAAAAAAATCTCAGCCCAAGGGTCCCAAGAGCCCCAGCTGCCCAAGTAGCAGAAAGAAGGGCTGGCTCATTCTCATTTTTTGCTGAAATAACACCTTTTCTTTGAGGCTGGGAGACATTTAGCACTCTAAGCAGATTCCTCTATGGTGCAGGAAAATTAATTAACTATCCCCAGAGTCACAGGGTTAGCACTGGGCAGATTTTGTAACATGGGGTGTTTCAGGTTTATAGTTGATTGTAATCCCTTTTGTATGTTTTTCCCATTATCCGTATGCTCCTATTTTCCTGGTATCACATTCTATCCTAATCTGAAAAGAGTTCGTGCACAGCTGCCACAGCCTCACGAGCTGGTGTGAGATTTGCCTCCTGGGAAATCAGGGGAATGATCTGGGGGAACGTGGAGCATCCTCCCACCCTGACACCTCTGCCATAAAAACCCCCATCTCTGGAAGTGTCCATGGCCAGGCTGAACAGGGCTTGGAGCAACCTGGGATAGTGGACGCTGTCCCCGTCCATGGCAGGGGGTGGGATAAGATGAGCTTTAAGGTCCCTTCCAACCTGAACTGTGCTATGAAAAAACGGGCTGAGACGGGGGTCCCCAAAAGGTGCCGGCTATGGGGACAGCGCGCAGGGCACCCTGACACCGGTCATAAGAAAAAAGGGGTGAGATGGGGGTCCCCAAGAGGTGCAGGCTGTGGGGACAATGAGAAGAACACCCTGGCACCTCTCACAAGGAAAAGGGGTGAGATGGGAGTCCCCAAAAGGCACGGCTGTAAGGATGGCGAGTGAAGCATCCTCCCTGACACCTCTCCCATAAAAACCCCCATCCCTGGAAGTGTTCCAGGCCAGGCTGGACGGGGCTCGGAGCACCCCGGGACAGTGGCAGGTGTCCCTGCCCGTGGCAGGGGTGGCACTGGATGCTCTCTAAGGTCCCTCCCAGCCGGTCGGTGGGATGCGGGTCCCCCGTGCGCTGCCGGGGGAGCTGGCAGGTGGCGGGGCCGTGTCCCCAGGGCTGCGTGCCCACCTCTGGAAGCTCTCGTCCTGCAGCAGGCTGCGCAGGGTGGGCAGGTCCCCCACGAAGGCCGCGTCGTGCAGCCGGGTGTCCTCGCAGTGCTCCAGCGGGTGGTCGCAGAACTGCTCCCGCAGCCATTCCTTCAGGTTGCGACCTGCGCTGGAGAGAGGCACACGGCGGGGTGAGCGCTGGGCAGAGCGGCCGAGCCCGCTGTCCCCCGGCCCCTCCCGGCACGGCCGCCCCGGCGGGACCCCCCTGCCCACGGTACCTGCCCCGGGCGGGGGGGGCCCCCC
>VZTJ01005634.1:902-95724 GCA_013397795.1 Orthonyx spaldingii | reverse complement strand
CGCAGCCTTTATGGGGTCCCGTTCTCCCCGTTGCTGGTCGTTTCACCGATCGTACCTCGGCTTTCCCGCAGCGCGCCTTCCGGGATCTTCTCTTGGAAGGGATCCGCGAGCATCATCCAGGCCGACCCTGCACAGACACCCCAACAACCCCACCCTGTGCATCCCTGACAGCGTTGTCCGAATGCTCCTTGGGCTCTGTCAGCCTCGGGGCCGTGCCCATTGCCTGGGCAGCCTGGGCAGTGCCCAGCACCTTCTGGGGGAAGAACCTTTCCCTGATCTCCAGCCTGAGCCTCCCCTGGCACAGCTCCAGCCGTTCCCTCGGGTGCGGTCCCTGGCCACAGAGAGCAGAGATCGGAGCTGTCCCTCGGCAGAAAGATGCTGGCCTTGATGAGGTCTCCTCTCTCTCTCCTCTTCCTCTTCTCCAAGCTGAACAAGCCAATTGACCTCAGCTGCTCCTCATCCCTTCACCATCTTCATTCTCTCCATTCCCTTCACCATCTTCGTGGTCTTTCTTTGGACACTCTCAAAGAGCTGTATATCTATTATTGCTCTCCAGGCATTTAAAACACCCCCTCAGCTTCTGAGTGCACGTTTTGCAGTTGCCAGTGCCAGCAAGGAATGATCCATCCATCCCCACTCCTGCTGAACCCTAGAGAGGAATAAAGCAATGAATAAACAGGACAGACAAAGCTGGAATTGCTCATGGTTCGAGGTTCCTTCAGTTCTTGCTGCCGTGAAAGCAGAAAGTTCTTCCACACCATATCCCACTATATTTTCAACCAGTTTATCTCCTAAACCAGGCTTTTATCCTCTCCTCTTTTTTTACTTTTCTTTAAATACACATGAAAAGCAGCCATCCCAAGTCATGCTGATGAATTCTTGTACAGTGGTGTTGAGAGGGAGTGACTGTGCAGACTCAGCCTCCAGCTCTGGGAATCCATAGGTGTTTGAGAGAAATCTCATAGGGAAATACACTAAACTCTGCCAATTTCTGTCACTCTGAGTGGCTGCAATGGGAAAGTGGAAATCTGCCAACAGTTCACCATTTGGTGAAGACCTAGGAAACGCATTTTCCAAGTCTGGAGAAACCCTTTTGTCCAGCATATTTGACTGCTCCTACCAGATGTATCAAGCTGATCCCAGCCTGCCTGGAAACCAATCCACACAGAAACTGGAGCCTCCAGGAGGAGGCTTCCAGGACCTAAAAATAGTCACTTATCCAACACACGCTGGCTCACCCGCTAGGCAAGACCTGTTCTCCAGCTCCTAACCCTGAAGCAGGAAAAAAAAAGCCCTAAAATTCAATAAATAAATAAAGCAGATAAAACTCCTCCTGCTGCTCCAGAGGATCCCTCAACCATCCCTCTGCATTCACTAACATTTCCCACTGCCCATCCTGGGCAGACACATCCTCCCACTTGCCGTCTTCTCCCAACTGTGCTCCTCATGCTCCAAACAAAACAAGGAGTTCACCCATCCTGCTCCTGGAAACAGAGTTTGGGATCCCCAGAAAGGACTAGAAAGCAATCAGCCCATCCACTGGGGCCCCACCAGTCCCTTCCCTACAGGACCCTGCTCCTTTCTTCCCATCTCCCACCCCACTGGAAAAACTCTGCCTCACCTGAATGTGGCCGAGGGGAAAAGAGGGGGCAGGGGCGAACTCCTCTTAATCCACTGCTTTTACTCCCTGGAATGAAGCCAGTGGTTGCATTTAGTGCCAGACTGAGAAGAAAATGCACCTCCCTCCCTCTCATTCCTGGATAAACATGGACATCTTGGGCGTCTTGCCTGAAAAGGACAGTGATTTATACCTGGTGCTAAAACCAGTGGTTAGTCCTGCCACCACCACCACCTCCAACGCCCTTTTCCAGGGGCACCACACCTTCTAAATCTACCCAGGTTCCTCCTAGACCTTCCAAGAAGCAGAAAAAAATTATGAAATACTTTGCAATTGTAACTGCTTCAGTGCCAGGGTCACAGTCAAGGAAAAGAAAGAAAGGAAAGGGAAAAAAAAGCTGTGACCAGAAGTGTAATTCACGCTTAGCTCAGTCCATAAAACTTCTCCTTGCCTGGATCTCCGCCATCAGCTTGGATTTGTAGTGAACTCTCAAGTGAAGCTGCCCTAGTGATAAATGCATCTGTGGGGAAAGAGGTGGGGGGGAAAATCCTTCATCCCCCCTGTTTTTAGCACAGCTCGACCTTTTTCTGGGGAATTCATGTAGTTCCTGAAGTGGACATGAAGACGTGCATTAACAACAGAAAACAGGAGTGAGAGATGGGAGGAGAATTGAATTCCAGCATCCAGGATGTCATTAGGACTGGGGCTGGAAGCACAAGGATGACAACAGAAAGGTTGTTTGGAGTCCAGGAAGTTAATTCTGCTGCAAATGGGCCTGAATACCTCTGTCCTGAGGGAAAAAAGGCAGGATTGATGCATCAGCCAGCTGAATTTTAACCTTCCATCAGGTGTCCAGGACCTTGCTCCTTCAATCCTGACCAGGAGAAAGCGGAGGGTGTGGAGTGGAGATTATACTGCAACACCACAGAAAGGCAGGGACTAGACAATCCCACCCATCATCATCATCATGAGACAGAGCTGAACAGCCTCCCTGCTGCTTCCAAGGAAACTGGGACAATCCGTCCTGACAGTCAGGGAAAAGGGCTAAAACTGAGTAAAGAACCACCAGGATTAACACCATTAAGGAAAAATGGCCAAAAAAAGGGACTATTCCCTACTGGTTGGGTCACACCACCTCTGATCCTTGGAATTTTCCTGGTTAGGATTTTCACCCTTGCCCAGAGGGTTGATAAGGAAACAGGGCAGAGATTGTCCTACACATCCCTTTAATTTCTCCCAATTAAATTGTGGGATCACTTGAGAGAGAGCAGAATTCCCTGCTTTTCTCTCATTCCTTTCCTATCATTTCTTTCTGTTAAGGGCGTGAAAGGCTCTGGAAATCCTTTTGTACTGTCCTGTGGGAACAGCTCAGGAGCGTGAAGAACCCAAATCCATCAGCCCAGTGTCTCCATGAGGAGACAGGATCCAGCCCCAGGTCCCCAGCTCGTGGATCAAGCACAATTGCAGGCATTTTCTCCCCAGGGCCATCATCATCAACAGTTTGAGGCTGGGAAGGAAAACACCGATGGAGTTTTTATCCCTGTTTTCCAGGAGAAACAGCCATCCTTTGATGGCACATGTGGGAATATCAAAGGAGAAGCAGGCGCCTCCTTACCTCAGTCCACAAAGGAAACACCTCCTTGCAGGCAGGTTAGAAAATAACAGAAAATCTGCTGAGGGCAAGTTTCCATCCACGGCAAAGGGCCGCCCAGGAATGAGTCACTCAGGAAGGTTTCAGCCCAAACTCCCCCATTCTCACCCGGGGATTTGCAGACAAAAGGGATTTATTTATATTTTTATCTGTTTGTTTGGGGTTTTTTCTCTT
The DNA here is from genome assembly GCA_013397795.1 of Orthonyx spaldingii. Lineage (NCBI taxonomy): Eukaryota > Metazoa > Chordata > Aves > Passeriformes > Orthonychidae > Orthonyx > Orthonyx spaldingii. The sequence goes on along the minus strand of VZTJ01005634.1, from coordinate 92,281 downwards.
CAGAAAATATGCAGATTTTGATGGGAAAATAAAACTGGAGAGGTTTTTTTTCACTCCCTTCTTTGCAGCTTTCACTGCAAAATACACTGAGGGTAGGAACTTTGGGATTGTGAATGGGAAGGCAAAAATGAAAGGACTAAACACAGGGGTTGTTTTTAATCTGATGCTCTGCAAAATCAGTTCTAGATCAGGAATTACGGATCTGGAGAGACCAGATTCCCAATTTCCCAACACTTATTGCTGTCATGGCACATCCTCTGCCTGGTGGCTTTGGCTGAAGGTGTCTCAGACAAAGAACTGGAACATTCTGTGGATGTTCAGTGCCAGGCTCCAAGGGAACAGGAATCCCCCTGAACTCCTGCCCATTGGAATGCATCCAAATTTTCTGCCCCGGTCCATCCATGCTGCACCTTGCCAGGCTCCAAAGTGTCCCAAACCAGCATTTCTGACACACAGAGAGGTCAAACAGTGAATATTTCATAGAAATCATTGAATGGTTTGGGTTGGAACGGTCCTTCAAGGATCATCCGGTCCAACCCATCAAACAGTGAATATTTCATAAAATCATAGAATGATTTGGGCTGAAAAGGACTTTTAAAGATCATCCAGTCCAACCCATCAAGGCATTCCTGGCAGTCCAGATCCATGCCCAGGGATACAGCTTCCAGAGCCTTGGGAGGGATGTTTTAAACGAGGTCTGCTGCAAAACGTGGTGTGATCAGCACTGAGTAACGAGTCAGAAACCTGCATTAGTGACAAAAGGCTCGTCAAGAACCTCATGGCAGCATTTTCACCTCCACATTCCCTCAGAAGAGGTGCTTTGGGAGGTGCATCCAGCCAGGAAGAGGCACCAGGAGCTCTACGGTGTTGGACATCTATGGAGAAAGCACAAAAGTGACAAATTCTGTCAAAAAGGAGAAAATCCAGCAAGCAGGGGACCGTGCGAAAATGGGAGACATAAACAGATGAATTAATCTGGCTCTCCAGGCAGCTCTGGCCGTATTTGCCTTGCAAATGCTTGACTTTCCCACCTTAACACTGTGCTCTCAGCACGCTTTTTCCCCCCCAACATTCCCTGCAAATACAGCTGCCCACCCGCCTGCTCCACAGCAAGAGAATCCCAGTGTTGAGTGAGTGCAGGCACTCAGGGCTGACCCAGGCACAAGGGTCTCTTTATGGAGCAGCTCTCTGGGCACACAGGACCTGGAGCAGCCTCAGCAAATCAGCAGAGAAAAATAAACATCCTTCTCTTGGAAGTGCCTCACACAATTTCATTAAGCCAGGCTGCGGCGGATGTGTATTTATTGAACGGAGCCCTAGGAGAAACAAAAAGGGGGAAAGAAGCCCCTGGGCTGCTCTGCTGAGGGGGGATTTAATGAAACCAAACAAAGCAAGAACCACCGCTGCCCTGCTCGACGCCCAGCACTAAAAAAAGACCCCCCAAAGTCATTTTCAGCTGCGATTTCCATGAGCGCGCCGCGGGTTCCGAACCATTCCCCAGGGAAAGGAGGAAAGGTGCCTTTGGGAAGGAGGGGCATTCCTGCCTGGTTTACAGCAGGCCCTGGATGCTGGCCCACCTCCGAGGTGGGGTGTGAACAGAAAACATTTCCCCGCGTGTCTGCCCCGCTCCTGTCCCGGCCTGGCTGCCACTCGCGCTGCCAGAGCTGATTAAGGAATTAAAATTAACACTCAATTCCATGTATTGGCTCCCAAGGAAGGGGTTTCTCTTTCAAGATCACTTTTCTCTGCTTGTGTTGTTTCTCTTTTTAATTGGGAGTGGCTCCAGGGGCGATATTTAAAATGTTTCGGTTACCAAAAATCAGCTTCCAGTCTTGTTGCTTGGAGAGGTTGTGGACTCCCCATCCCTGCAAGTGTTCAAAGCCAGCTTGGATGGGGCTTGGAGCAACCTGGGATAGTGGAAGGTGTCCCTGCCCATGGAATGAGATGGTATTTAAGGTCCTTCCACCCCAAATTCCATGATTCTGTGAAAAGTAACACTGAGTGCTCTGATGATTCTTTTTACAGCGCCTCTCCCACCAGCAATGCAACATTTCTTTTATCAAATGACCCCGGGTTCTTATTTCTCCACTCAGAAAGAGGTCGTGCAGTGGAGGTACGTTAGAAATGTCACCCTGCTGTGCTTGAGAGACACAGGAAATACAGCCAGTTGTGCCTGAAGGGCATAAAAATGTTTTACTTGTGATCAGGACAGCAATATAGCAATAAAAAAACTTAAAATACTGCTAGAAAGGTGTGATTTTAGCTTTCAGAATCATAGAATGCTTTATTTCTGCACTCAGAAAGGCTTGCAAAGAGGGGTGAGTCCACGGCTGGACTGGGGCAGAGGAGCAGAGATAATTATTATCCCTAATTAGGGCTCCATACAAACCTATTAAAGCTTTGTTCCTCAAGGACTGAAAGTTTAATACAATACAGTTACCTCTTGCTTTGTTTGTTTAATTAAAAGCTAAACCTAAGGAAAATGGCAGAAAAGGCAAAAAAAAGAACCCAGTCACCAGCACCTGGTTATTGCCAGAATCCAAGGGTATGGAATCTGACTCCCATTGCCTTCATCAGCTCAGGATTTGACAAATCAAAGATTATTTAGATTTTTCAAGGCCTTACAACAGCACAGACAAGGCAAAAGCTGAGCACTCCAGCATTAGCCTTATTACCAGCCATTTTCATAGCCATAAACCAAGAGAACAATGTCTCATTTTCTAATTAATGCAGATTGTCATTAATAGATTCCAACAAAGCTGCCTTTCATTCCTTTCTTCGCTGGTGCATTTGGTGAAGCACTTAAAGGGGGCCAGCCCAGTGCATGCACAGAACTGTTTTAATTACATCCTGTGAATTTATTTTTCCAGGGAGAAATATTTCTCGGGGAAAATGTCTATAAAAGTAACTTTAGAAGCAAAGTAATTTTGTGTGTGTTTCCTATAGGAAATCTGTTTAGTTTAAGTCCCAGGTTCTAACACTCTCTTTTATGCAGCAGTGTGACCTGGAGAATGCTGCTGACAGCCACGGTAAAATCCTGGTATCTCCTTCTGAAATGAAATTCCTGATGGATTTTTAAGCCATATCTTGATGAGACCTGGCTTTCTCCCCCTTCACTGGATTTCACTCACAGAGGGGTCACAGACACCCCCTCAAAAGAGGCACCCCACTTTCAGGTGTGGGTGTTGTTATTTGTGAGTTATTTTTACTGTCATTTGTTTAACCAAGAGCTTGGTTGGAGTCTCCCAGCTCCAAGGAGAAAAACTTTATGGATTTCGCAGCCATCAAAGGGAGAATTCCCAGGAAATGCATCCTCCAGGAGGGGCTTTGCTCAGGTTTGAGTGTTTATTTCTTTCCCTTAGGAAGTGGCAAAGCTGCAAACTCCAGCCCACAGCCCCTTTGTCACCCTTAAACTCCTCCTTTCTGGGCTTGCTGCTCTTGTTCCACCTTCCAACCTCATCCTGATCCCCCGGGAGCTGCACCAGGAGCAGCTTCCCTCACCTGAGGAAAAGGGCCTGGCTCCTAAGGCAGCCAAAGGGAGGCAAAAGCAGCTTTTCCTCCAGATAACAACAAGGAATTGGACACTCCAGAGTGTTCAGTGTGTGCTCTGGCTGGTGAGGGCACACGTGTGACCAGGCTGGTCTTCGCTGACTGCAGGACTGGAAAAATAGCCTGGGTTTGTGCTTGGAATCATGGAATTGCTTAGGCTGGAAAAGCCCTCTCAGACCACCGAGTTCAGCCATTCCCCAGCACTGCCAAGCCCCCCACAAACCACGTCCCCAAGTGCCACATCCACACGGCCTTTAAATCCATGAATAAAAGACCATTTTAGGCATAAGGCAAAAAAACCCATAAAGAAAATACAGGGAATTCAGCATTTCCATCTGCCGAGCACGGAGGATCAGCTTTGCCAGCTACAAAACCCGATCCTGGTTCCTTCCTCGTTGTGGTGACAGAATGTTTCCACTTTTCACTCCAGACACTGCATTAGTGGTACCACAAATGAGTCTGTAAGGACCATTTTTAATTTGGGGAAAGCCAGGCTTTCAGTGCCACAAAATGTGCTGCCACATTTCCACTGCCAAACACACGTGGGAAATGTGCAGGAAGTGCTGGAGGCCAATAATGCAGGAGAACCATGGAATCCCAGACTGGTGTGGGTTGGAAGGGACATTAAAGCCCATCCCATTCCACCCCTGCCATGGACAGGGACACCTCCCACCGTCCCAGGCTGCTCCAAGCCCCAGTGTCCAACCTGGCCTTGGGCACTGCCAGGGATCCAGGGGCAGCCACAGCTTCTCTGGGCACCCTGTGCCAGGGCCTGCCCACGCTCCCAGGGAAGGATTCCTTCCTGATATCTGCAATAAACCCACTCCCTTTCAGTTCAAAGCCATTCCCCCTTGTCAGTGCAGGTGAAGGATTTATGGCTACGATCAGAAAGAATCAACTCACCTGAAAAACTCCTAAAACTCGGGGAGAGTGGAAGGTGCTGTGTTGGACAGAGGAAACACGGAACAGCAAGACTGACACTTCCTAAACACTTTCCAGTTGGACTGGTCTGAAGGAAAAAGCCAATCTTGGGGCCAAGGTCTGGAGGTCTCCAGATGGAAGTGAAATGCAAGGCTGGAACATCCCATCCCTCTGCAGCAGACTCACACTGACTCCGGGGGACACCTCAGGTTTGTGCTTTTAACCAACTCCCCCTGCAGACAGTGAAAAGGTTTCGTGCCTAATGTGAGAAGAAATCATGGAAATCCTCAGGATGCACAGCAGGCTGCAGCTCTGCGCCTTGGCTGAGATCTTCTTTGAAGGCTTCCATGCACCAAAGGGTTCCAACAACTTTCTCCAAGGCTGATACTTCCCTGCTGGCTCTCCTGGCCAGGCAAGGACACCCCCCTGCTCTGTGGCAGGGGACAGAGGAGGGGTTCAGACTTTATGTCCCATGTGCCAGGCTTGTCCCTAGGTAAGAACCACCCTGTGAGAGCGCTGTGAATTTGGTCATTTCCTCCTTCCTTCTCTCCAGGGGTTTTAATTAGCATTGCCTTAATTTGGCCACACTCCTGACTTCCAGTTTACGCCCCCCCTTCCTTTTTTCCCGCCTTGTTCTGATCCCTTTAAGACCCAGCTGTAAAACCCCACAGACTGTGTGTCGTAACACTTCATAATCACACTCACAGTGGAGTAACACGACAGAAATCAGCTCGTTCCTGGTGATCCAGGGGGACTGGGAGCAGCAGCTCGTTCCTTGCTGAGCTCCAGCAGCTCTGCTGGGTGCTTCCCACTGCAGCTTTCCTTGGCAGGGCTCTGTGGCAACCATTGGGATGAGCTGAGGCACCTTGTGGAGGGTCCTGCATTTCTGTGCAGAGGGATGAGACAAAAGGGGAAAAAAACAAGATCATTTTTATGTCATGAGTGCCCAGGAAAACAATCTGTGTGTGAGGAAAACAGGAAAACAATCCGTGTGTGAAGACAAAAGCCTGCCAGTGCAGAAAATGGAGTCAAGCATCCTTCAGAGCACAGACACACCCGTGTGGGCACATTCATCCACCAGAACTGGACCTTCACTCACAGATCATGGAATCCTGGAATGGTTTGGGTTGGAAGAAATCATAAAGACCATCCAGTCCCACCCCTCCTTTCCACCGTCCCAGGTTGCTCCAAACCCCGTCCAACCTGGCCTTGGACACTGCCAGGGATCCAGGGGCAGCCACAGTTTCTCTGGGCACCCTGTGCCAGGGCCTCCCCACCCTCACAGGGAACAATTCCTTCCCAATATCCAATGTAAACCTCATCTCTTCCAGTTTAAAGCCATTCTCCCTTGTCCTCTCACCAATCACTCCCTTCCTCCACCCTGCAATGTGCTCCAGCCCTGTCCTCACACATTTTTCCTCCTGGCTGCACTTTTCAGGCCCCGATCCAGCCCTCTGAGGAGCTTCCCATTGACTCGAGCAGGTCTTGGATCAGGTGCCTCAAGTGAAATCTGTCCCAGCCAGATCCCATCACGTTTGGGAGCCTCAGTTTCAAGCCCTGGGCCTGGCTCCCTCACTGACCTCTCCAAAACCCTCTCCTCATTTTGCTTGGCTTCCCCAGTGGTTCTGCAGCCGCCTGTGGGTTCGCTGCTGGCTCAGGTTACTCGCTGATGGCCTGTTCTCCTGACTCTGCCTTTCAGGAAGAGTTCATTCCAGGATTTATAACAGGTTCTTGGTAGCACCCTCTGTACTTCAATCTGTAAAACCATTTCAGTTTAACCACCTGTTTTCACACGCTCATAATTTCACAAAGCACCCACCTTTCGGGATAAATTTTTCCATGCTTCAGCTCTTGCCCGAGGTGCTAGTTTGTTGGGTTGGTTTTTTTTTTATTTAAATAAAATTCCAAAAGAAAAAGTAGGTTTGATCCAAATCCATTCCACATTTCTGTGCTTGGCCCCAGGCAAGAAACTTTCCCTATTCCAAAAAAAAAAAAAATTCTAACCACACTTCTTGTTGTGGAGCTCCAAGGAAAAAAGTTCTGCTTGGGAGCTGCCACAAACACTGTAGGGAAAGGATTGGAGCCCAGCCATGGGCTGAAAACCCTGATCCACCCCAAAGCCTTGAAAATGAGGTGCTTCTCCTTGCCTTGCTGTCAGGCCATGGGTGGTACAGAGCCTGTAGTTCCTCTGGCACCAGAGCCCATGGCCAGGATCTGCCCTGGCCGCTCCTGGAGCCAGGGGGAGCTTTTCCATAAAAACGGATTTTTTTCTCGTGCTGGCAAGTCCATCACTAATTATGGGTGGGCTCAGAGTGCCCTGAGGTCACGAGGAGCTTCCCAGTGACCTCGGCCACCTGGGCAGGTTCAGAGGGCTGCCGGGGTCTGGGGAGAAGCTGGCACGGGCTGCAAAGTATATCCCAGGTTTTCCTTGGATTTTCCACTCCCTGCTCTTCAGGGCACCTTGGGAAATGAAACGCAAAGAAATAACAACAGGCTGTAAGATCAAGCAGTCAAAGTAGTTTTTAAAAGCTTTACACTGCTCCAGAAATGATGTCTCAGCTTCCCTGAGCCGTTTGTATTCTCCCTGGTGTTGACAAACACATCACTTGTGCTCTTGGAGCCTGTCCTCATCCCTGTCCCCAGAGCTCACTGTCCCGAGCCACCCCAGAGCCCCAGACAGGGCAAACAGAACAGTCCTGACCCCAAAACAGGGCTCTGGCTGCCTCCAACAGCATTTTCCTCCTCCTGCCCTGGAGAGTTGTCCCACTCATTGCCCCAGTGGATTAATTCTGGCTGGCACAAGCCTTCACTCTGTGCTCTGGCTTGGAAATCCATAACCTGAAGTGTCCAAGGCCAGCTTGGACAGGGCTTGGAGCAAGCTGGGGTAGTGGAAGGTGTCCCTGCCCTGGAAGGGGCTGGCACTGGATGGGCTTTAAGGTCCCTTCCAAAACAAACCAGTCTGGGATTTTGTGATTCTCACAGTGCTGAGACACAGTCCAGCCCAGGCTGGATATTTTTCCCAATATCCAGTCAAAAGGAGTGGGAGCTGACCATGTATAAACACACGTCCACGTTGACTAATCCCTGCTGGGAGCACTGGGAGTGTGTGAAGGTGTGGAGGTCACTAGGATGGGTAAAGTTGTGCCAGGTCCTCACTTTAATATTTGATTTAACAAAAGGTACTTTGCACTTGCACAAAACAAGGACAAATTTTCTGGCCAGGCTCTGGGAATGAGCTAGAAGTGAAGCCCAGCGGGCACCAGACACCTCACACAAAGCCCACTCCCTCCTTGGCAAATTTCAGGCTTAAGTGGGCACCAAAATCTGCCCTTGATAACCCAACACCTCCCCAAAAGTGCAACAGAACCTCCTGCCCACCAACACCTCTGCTGCAGGCCCTGCATGGCCACCACTCCATGAATCTGGGAAGGGCTTCCTCCCTTCTGGAGGGGCTCCAGGCACACTTTCCTCCCATGGGGAGCCATCCCGCAGTGGCTCCCCACAAAGCCCAGCCCGGGTGGCAGCAGCTGCTGAGGGCAGCAGTGGAAGCTGACACACATTCCCCACCTCTGGCAGCAGCTGGATGCCTTGGGGTGGTCCTGTGCTGCCGGTGCAGTCACACACGGAGAGCAAACCCAGCCCCTGACACTTGAGAAAGTGACACTGGAACAAAATCCCGCGATTTCGGCGTTCCCACACGGCTCCCGGTGGCTCCTGCAGCAGTTTAGAGCCGGCACAATGGAACAGTATTTGGGTGTGAGAGACCTGGGGCTCCCACCCTGCTCCAGAGACAAGGATCCCATTAATGGCAGCTCCCAGTTTACAGCCCGGTGGAGTTAAACATAAAACCGGCCCTTTCTTGACACTTCCCTGGAATGCCGGGAGCTCGGGAGCGCTGAAACCGGAGGAGAACACCTTCCTTTCCTCCCAGGTTACCTGAGCAGCACAGAGCTATGGTGGGTGGCCTGGAATTCCTCCTGGCTCCAGGACTGGTCCCCTGCAGCTGCAGGATCCCATCAGGAATGCTGAGACCATCAAAGGGGCATCTCTTGCTCTCCTCTCCTCGACAGTTTTCACACCAAAACCCCTCACTGTTGGAAACTCTCCACTGAAACTTCTGCTCAGCAGCTTCTCCCCATCCAGGCTGCTCAGGATCATGGTTGGATGGGGTTTGGACCAACCTGGGATAGTGGAAGGTGTCCCTGCCCACGGCAGGGGGTTGGAACAAGATTCCCTTTAAGGTCCATCCCAACCCAACCCATTCTGGGATTCTGTGATCACTTTAAATCCAGGTCTCTTGGAGCCCCCTCCAGAACTGATACCCCTTTTCTTTCCTGTCGGGACATTTGTGTTTGGACCCAAACTGTTGGGACTTTTATTCAGCTCCTGCCCTGCCAGGAGCAACAAGAAGCAAGAATAAAGCTCTTAGTGAGACTAGAACAAATAAACCTTCCTGTACATCGAGCTGCACATCCCAGGAAGGGCTCTGCATCTTTGTCCAACCTAAATAATGCTGCCTGTCCTCGCAGGCCTCTGCTCCACGTGAAACTGTCATGAAGAAAACCCCACACCAGAGCAGGGAGATGCCCAAAGGAAAGCTCTGGCTCCGTGGGAAGCTTGTGCTGGAGCAGGGTCCTGGCAGGATGTGTGACCCCATGGAGAGAGGAGCCCATGATGGGGCAGTTCCTGAAGGACTGACCCCATGGAAAAGGGATCCACGCTGGGGCAGTTCCTGAAGGACTGACCCCATGGAAAAGGGATCCACGCTGGGGCAGGGAAGAGAGTGAGGAGTCCTCCCCTGAGGAGGAAGCAGCACAGCCCACGAGTGATGAGTTGATTCCAATTCCCATTCCCTGTCCCCTGTGCCACTGGAGGGGAGAAGGAAAGAAAACCAGGAGTGAAGTTGAGGCTGGGGAGAAGGGAGGGGTGTGGAAAAGGTGTTTTTAAGATTTGGGTTTATTTCTTGCCCTACTCTGATTAGATTGATAATAAATAAAACTAATTTCCCCAAGCAGAGACTGTTTTGCCTGTGACAGTACTTGGTGAGTGATCTCTCCCAGCCCTTATCCCAACCTGTGAGCTTTCCTTACATTTTTCTTTCCTGTCTGGTTGAGGACAGGAATGATTCAGCAGCTTTGGTGGGCACCTGGAATTCTGGGCAACCAGGGTTAACCCACCACAGATGGTCAGGGGAGTAACTTGGGTATTGTGGAGAGGAGCATCTCGGGCTCTTTCCCTTCCCACTGCCACCTCTCCAGTTAAAATAAAAATTAAAACAAAACAAAACAAAACAAAACAAAACAAAACAAAATAAAATAAAATAAAATAAAATAAAATAAAATAAAATAAAATAAAATAAAATAAAATAAAATAGCATTATGCAAATGGTTGAGGGCTGTTTGTCTGCCTTGAGCAGGATGTGATGAGACAAAGCTGCTGGCACAGGGTGCCCAGAGAAGCTGTGGCTGCCCCTGGATCCCAGGAAGTGTCCAAGGCCAGGCTGGACATGGCTGGGAGCAACCTGGGGCAGTGGAAGGTGTCCCTGCCCATGGCAGGGGTGGAATGGGATGAACTTTAAGGTACCTTCCAGCCCAGATCCCTCTAGGATTCCATGGACGCCCAGGCCTCTGTTCTGGCTGCTCATTCTCACTCCATCAGTTTCACTCGTGGTCGTTCCTGTCCCCTCCTGTGCTCCAGCCCCCGACGCTGACCCAGGCCCTGCCTCAGGTCCACTCCGGTTTCCAGCCCTGGAATGGGCATTGCAAGTGCTGCCGAGATTATTTGAATTGGACAGAAAAACTTCCTTTCTCCCTCCCGAGGCTAAAGCCAGGGCAGCTTGGAACCTCCAGCTCGGAGCAACTGCTGCTTATCCAAACAGCTCCTCCTTCCCAGACATGGATCCCCAGCTCCTCCCGAGCTCAGCCAACACTTGGGCTCCAGCAGCAGCAGATGCTGTTCCAAAAAGCAGAGAAATCTGAAAGCACAGGAGAAATTAAGCACTTCTTACCACCAAGCTAATCCTAGGGAAATCTGCTGGCCAGGAAGTAATCCCTGTGGCCAGGCTGCCAGCCCAGGAATGAGACACTGGGCAGCTCCTGCCCCACTTCCCATCCCTTTCATTCTAGACCCACTCAGTGGCCTGAAACAAACAGAGCTCTGGTCAAAGATGCCTTTTCCATGAAATCCATGCAAGTCCTTGCAGTTTATATCCCAGTCACCAGGAATGGGCTCTGCTGGCCTGGCAGGGAGGGAGGGATTTATGTCCATAATTAGCATTTCAGACAAAAGCAGTTCTTGCTTGGATTCACACAGTTTCACAGAGGGAACGGCTGGAGCTGTGCCAGGGGAGGCTCAGGCTGGAGATCAGGGAAAGGTTCTTCCCCCAGAGGGTGCTGGGCACTGCCCAGGCTCCCCAGGGAATGGGCACGGCCCCAAGGCTGACAGAGCCCAAGGAGCATTTGGACACCGCTGTCAGGGATGCACTGGGTGGGATTGTTGGGGTGTCTGTGCAGGGACAGGGCTTGGGCTGGATGATCCCTGTGGGTCCCTTCCAACCCTGGATATTCTGTGGATGGAAAGCAGGGGCCATTCCCTTCCATGGCATTACACCAAACCTCCCAAGATGTGCTTCAGAGAGAGGACAGGTCCTGTTATGCCCTGGCCACGCAGGATCTGCTCTCCTTCCCAGGGAAAGGAAATTCCTTCTGTTTGTGTCTGTATTTGGACTGTAGCTGTTATTTCAGGTATTTTAATAGTTTCTCCTTTTCCTTCTCTGCCTGATCCTGTGCAGGGCAGAGTGAGACTAAGTGGAGGGATAATGGGAAGAAATCCTTCCCTGTGAGGTGGGAAGGCCCTGGCACAGGGTGCCCAGAGAAACTGTGGCTGCCCCTGGATCCCTGGAAGTCTCCAATGCCAGGCTGGGCAGGGCTGGGAGCAGCCTGGGACAGTGGAGGTTGTCCCTGCCCATGGCAGGGGTGAAACTGGATGAGGTTTAAGATCCTTCCCACCCAAACCATTCTGGAATTTCACAAAATAATGCAGCAGGCACAGTCCTCCAGGGCTAGATGCATTTCCAGAGGTGACATCTGTGTGTCCCACCTGTGGCAGAGAAGGGCTGGAGCAGGGAGCTCCGGGCAGAGCTTGGCTGGATGGTGGTGGTGGGAGCCCTGTGACAGCCGTGTCCCTGCGGCCACACCCTTCCCATTCCCTTCTGCCTGGTGCTCCTCACTGTCCAAAAAAATGCCCAAAAGGGGAAAACAGCTGGGAGGGCAAACCCCACCTTGCACTGTTCCCTCAGACCTGAACACACCCAGCCAGCACCGGAGCACACAAGGGACCTGCAAAAAGCGGCCAAACCCATCCATTTCCAGCCCATTCCTGGGCACACAACAAAGCCAAGTCTGTGGGACCCAGCAGGGTATAAAACAAGGCCGACCCGAGCAACCTCTGCCTCACAAGTCGTAAATCTGGGGGGAATTTCTCTCCCTTTTCTCCCTGGAAGCGTTTCCCTCCTGGGGCTCTCGGCTACCATCGTCTCGTGGGTTTGGATAGGAGGAGGTGGAAGTTAATCCTTTTTTCATCACATTAAATTAAACTATAAACCATACCTCTTAATTCCTTTTAATTAAATTTCTCCCTGGAAAACAGAAATGTTATTTTGCCATGTTTTTTCACAAAACAGGCCAGGGAAGAGACGGGCCTTGGTGTTGCAGGGAGTTTTCCAGGGAGTTGTCGGGGGTGCCTGGGGCTCTCCAAGGCTGGCAGATCCCAAATCCATCCCTTGTGCTAGACTGGGTCACCTCCACAAGTGTAAACCTGGGAGGAGGGAAGAGCACAAATCATCTGAGGCAGAGTCCAGCCATTTTAGGTGTGGAAGGTCTCAGTGCCACTCCATCCCTTTGGACTCTCCTGCTGGAGAAGGACACATTCCCAAAAATCCTTGAAAATTTTTACACAGCCATGGTCCTGCTCTTCTCTCCTACAATGTCAGGCTGTGGTGGTTGTTTCCTCAGTGGACGGACCCAAGATGCTTTGGGGAAAAAAAGATTAAAAAAAAATCCCTGGAATATTTCGTATTTAAAGCAAAACTGTTGGAGCAAGAGCAGGCACCAGCTCAAGGGAGTGAGAAACCCAGACTGGACTCGAGGACATCACGGCTGAGTTGGAGATGGGATGGTCTGGGATACACACATGGGAAATCCCTGATTTCAAGGCAAAAATTGCAATGCTGGTGAGGCTAATGAGACATGAGCAGAGGTAGAACTCTTTTCCCAGGTCAGCAGACAGCCTGGAGCCACAGCCTGGGAAGACATAAAGCCCTCAGCATTCACCTCTGAGGCCAAAACACAAACAAATCCGCATCACTCCACACGTGTTCATTCCATATCCACACATATCCCAGAAGCACAATGTCCCAGCAGGGCCACAACGAGAGTGAGCTCTGCCCCTGGGTGAGCTGGGTCCACTGGGGACACTGCAGGGGACCAAGGGAGTGGGAATTTGGGGTAAGGGTGTCCAGAGTTAAAAGGACCCACAAGGATCATTGATCCAACCCCGGGCCCTGCACAGACACCCCAACAATCCCACCCAGTGCATCCCTGACAGCGTTGTCCAAATGCTCCTTGGGCTCTGTCAGCCTTGGGGCCGTGCCCATTCCCTGGGGAGCCTGGGCAGTGCCCAGCACCCTCTGGGGGAAGAACCTTTCCCTGATCTCCAGCCTGAGCCTCCCCTGGCACAGCTCCAGCCGTTCCCTGGGTCCTGGTGCTCAGGAAATCAGCTGGATATGAAAGCAGCTCAGATGAGCAGCCCACCTGGACTCGGGACTCCGGGCACTGGTGTCACTGGTGAGGTCCCAGGTGAGCAGAGGGTCCCTCACAACCCCAGCTGGACCCTCTGGTACCTAAATTCCATCCAAATCCCCTGTCACACCCCTCAGCCCTCCAGGCTTCCCTTCCCTTGCCCTGCTGGACACAAAACTAAACCTCTTCCATTGCCACCCTCAGGAACATTCCTCAACACCCAGAGCAGTCATGGATATCCGAGCTCCAGTGGAGATCTCCAAGCTCACCCCACTGTTCCCTCCTTCCAGCCTCCTCTGCCCCTGAGTCCTCCTGGCCTGGGGAGGTCCTGTCACCCCCCAGTGCCCCTCACTGCCCAGCCACAGCATTTTGGGATCCTGCCACCAGCTCCACCTTTCCAGCTGAGAAACAGTCCCGGCCCCAAGGCAGGGGGCCGGCAGCCCCTCCCGACCTGCGCGGGAGGAATGTCAGGCACGTCGTGAAACACAAATCCTGCTTCCCAGAACTGCCAGGCTCCATTAGCGCCGCCGGGGCTGACAATGAGAAGGGCTTTCAATCCCAAACCACCGCTCCAGCAAAGTTTCCTTTGCTAATGAACCACCCACAGGCTGAAACACAACTCCCCGGCCCAGGGTGTGCACACACACGTTCCCTTTCCCCTTCTCCAGGCACAGCTGCTCCGTTTGCCTTTTTGGTGCTGCATCCTCAGCTCCGAGGTTTTGTTCCATCCCTGGAAAACAGAACAAATCCAGAGAGTTGAGGCTGCGGGACATTAAAATGTTATTAATGTTAATACCAACCTGTTCTTGTTTAAAGTGATGTTTGGTCAGAAAGCACGAGAAAATGGGCACTTCAAGGTGCAAGATGTCATCCCTAAGTTCTCCCAGGAACCAAATCAGGGCCTCCAAGCCCAAGCTTCCCACCCTGAGAAGGAACAAGGGCACACAAGGACAGATGGACACGTGGGTCATGTCACCAGGCAAAGGCCACTCAGAGCCCGCCAGCAGGGACAGGACGAGGGGAGGCTGAAGAGAACTTCACGGAGCAGCTGAGGGAAAGGAAAAGTCCTGATTTAAATGCTGTTTAAGCCAGAAATCCCTCCATGTCTCTGCAGAACACCTGCTGCTGCTCCCACCCCGCTTTCCTGCCTAGGCTCCAGCAGCACCACGCTGGATTTTGTGGCTGCAGAGGGGCATGGGAGGGGGACCAAGGGATGACAAAGGCTGGGGGACAGGTGACAAATGTCTCTGTGCCCTTTAGGGGTGGCCTGTAGCAGCGGGACACTCATGGGGACAAACACCACCTAAGCAGGAGTGTGAGCAACCCCACCAAGCCCCGTATTTTACAATCAAAGTATTTGAAGGGAAAAGTGACCACACAGGCTGTCACCAGCAGTTCCGGGTCCTGGGGGAGCTGCCGGACATCCTGAACCCCTTTTCCTTCGTGTGCTGAGACCTGGGATGCAGCTCAGGTACTGAGAAAGGGCCATGCAACCACAAAGAGCTCAGTGTCGCAGGCTGTTGTTGTTACAAGAGATCAAAAAATTTCTCCTCTTCCTTCCCAAGCCCCAAAATGTTTCTCCACACCCCCAAAATCCCACACAGCAAAGCCTCCCACCCTTCCAAATGTCTGTATTTAACATCCTAAATACTCACATTATGATGATGATCATTTGGTAGATTTTTAGGTCCAGACACCAGATAAAGAAACCACGAAGGGAAAAAAAACCCAACCCAAAAAAACATAGAGACACCAATCAAAAAAGGAAAACTAAGGCCACTAACACTTCATCCAAGGCTACTAACACACAAACAACATCATGAAATCCTTGGCAACAGCCTTGCAAGGGACTGAAGCCTCTGCACCCAGCACAGAGTCACACAGTTGTGTTTGCACTAATACTCTTTGCAGATTTAGGAATCACTCAGGCTGGACTCTCATGGGCAGAACACTCCAGGGGTCATTAGGAAAACGCTACAGACATCTGCAGTTCACTAAAAAAAACTCAGTGGAATTATTCCTGGAGAAAAAGCTACGAGGACATGCACTGGGGAGGAAACAGGTACTTAAATTAATCCTTTCCAAATGAACATATGCAATAAAAATGGAATTAACACCTGTGCAGATAAAATACTTCAGCTCCCTTACGTGGTGATGCTTGAATTGCATTTTCACTTGGTCCTAATTAGATTCCTGATAGCTCTGAGTAGGGTTCAGGAACCTTCTGACCTGCAGGAGTTTGGAACATTTAAGGGGGGAAAAAGAATTCTGTAATACCCATTTATCAGGACAGTGTGTTCAGAGGGAGTTTCAGGGAAGATAAGAAGATGAAGGGAGAAGTGGCCAGGGAAGGAAAGGGGGCTCTGGAAGTGAGAAACAGCAGCTCACACTTAAACAAACAAGTTATTTTAATAGCTCTGCAACTTGAGCATTCAAGGGAATATAATTTTATCCTGCATAATATCAACATCTAAAAATCAATGCAATAATGGGGGGTTTTAATATAATTTTTAGGGTTCTGGTCCATAAACATTTTATATCTGAACAAGGCATATCTGCTATTTGGGTTTTGGTTTTTTGGTAGCAATGTCAGTGAGTCCCAAGGCTCTTTCATTTCTCTCTCTTCTCCCTCTTCTTCACCTTCTTGAAGACAGGTTTATGCTAAGAACCATCCTCTGGATTTTTTCTTCGTTCCTTAAAATGTTTGCTTTCACAGCACAGATCTTGTCTTGCTGGTCTTTAATCAGCTGCTCCAATTCAGCCAGGTCAGCTTTTAGTGGTTCCACAGCATTGTCTGTAATGCTGGAAGAAACACAAGGAGTGTGATGTTGTTGGATACTTTAAGCTGCTTTCAGGTTATTTAATCCTCCAAGGAAGGACATTGCAATACCTGAAAGGCTGCAAAGTATTTCATGGAATCACACAATCCCAGGATGGTTTGGGTTGGAAGGGACCTTAAAGCTCAACTTATTCCACTCCCTGCCACAGGCAGGGACACCTTCCACTATCCCTGGCTGCTCCAAGCCCCGTCCAACCTGGCCTTTAAGTTGTTCCCACCCTTCCCGAAAGAAAGTTTGGAATAAGAAGCACAAAGACAAAACTAATAACATGGATAGAGGGGAATATTGTTCAGGGAGATCAGCCATAATTCAACAGTAAAAACCACTTCTTGGCTCATCTGGTTTTTCTGCTAAAAATCTGAAACAAAGGCCAGAGAAGCTGTGGCTGCCCCTGGATCCCTGGAAGTGTCTAAGGCCAGGCTGGACAGGGCTTGGAGCAGCCTGGCATGGTGGAAGGTGTCCCTGCCCATGGCAGGGGCTGGCACTGGACGAGCTTTAAGGTCCCTTCCAACCCAAACTATCCCATGGTTCCATGATATGAAAAAGAAGCCATCAGGAGCTGCTGACAAGGACAGGCAATGCCACACTGTCAGGAATTTCATAAATCCCACACTAATGAACCACAAGTTGCATCTTAAGTCAATGAGGAAATGGTTTTCAAACAAATGTGCCCCCTTCCACAACTTTGCTGATCTTCAGGAACACTGGACAGCCAGGAAATGCCAGCCTGCAGGAGCCTGCTGTCATTCTGAATTACCCAGTCACTCCAGGGCTCATCAGCTGAAGTCCACATCTCCAAATCCTTTGGTTTTCCCCTCCTTTCCATCACAAAAGTCACCAAAAGTATCACTAGGAATTGCACAGGCATTCCTCCACTGGGATCCTGCAAGTGTCTGTCACAGAAGCAAAGCAAAGCAATGCAACCAAGGACCAGCTTCCCAGGCCCAGGACACGTGGGAAGCATTGTCTTCTCCATGGCTGCCAGTCTGTAATCCTGAAGGACTGGAGTGCCTCACTGCTCTGATTTGGGGTTCACATTTCACACATTGCTGTGTGCCAGGAGAGGCCTCAGCTGAGAATCCACCCACACCGCTTCTGCACATGGATTCAGGGAGCAGCAAATCTATCTGGGCCGAATATGGTTCCAAAAATATTGATCACTACTTCACATTTAAGATCACAGCACACACAGCTGGAAGGGATCTTCTGTTTTCAAGGAGTGCACAGACACAGAGGTGAGACAAGGCCAAAGAGTCTGTTTCAACAACTCATTCACACCAGCACACACTGAATCCATGGCACACGGAGCAGGCTGGGATTCAGGAACCCACTGCTGCTCTGGGTTCAATATTTACATTGTTTGTAAGCTTTAAGAGCCCCTAAACTCTGTCTCAAGAGCCACCCCCAGGCCCCCCCTGGCCATGCTCACCTCTGCTCCCTCTGCAGAGCTTCGGCGTGCTCCCTGTTCTCCTGGCGCCACGCGTGTAGCTCGTTCCTCATGGCATCCATGTCCTCCTGGATGTAATCCACGATCCTGCCCAGGGTGAAGGCGTTCTGGCACACAGCCTGAATGGACACCTGGAACTTCTTGATTTCTTTGGCTACTAGGTCCCTCTCCCTCTTCCTGGATGCTTCCGAGACAACTGGCTTCTCCTAAGAGAAAGGACAAGTAGGGAAAGCATCAGAATTAGGGAAAACTGTTGCTGCAGGCTGAATGAAGGATGTTTGGAGACTGCAAACTCGGAAATAGATGGAAAAGCATTTAGGACAGTCTGAAATGGAAGAGAAGAATCGTGGAATCACAGAATGGGTTGGGTTGGGAGGCACCTTAGAGCTCATCCCATCAAACCCCCTGCCATGGGCAGGAACAGCTTCCACTATCCCAGGCTGCTCCAAGCCCCAATGTCCAACCTGGCTTTGGACAATGCCAGGGATGGGGCAGCCACACCTTTCTGGGCACGCTTTGAAAGCAGCAGCAAGTTTTGCTCCAGGGCACATCTTCCTCTGAGTTCTCTGCATCAGCCCCTTCAGGATGCTTCTCTCCCTCCACTGTCCAGAGCTGGATTTCCAGCTCCTAAAGCTGGCTCTAATAGCAGCACTTCAGAGCTAAAATAGCCCATGGTTATTCCCTGCCTCACACTCCTGTTCACGGCTGTAAAGCCATGCAGGCTGCAGGTGTGGCCTCAATAAACTCCACTACTCCAAAGGAATTTGGGCTTGTGCTGCTTCCCTCATGTGCAGCCAGCAGAGTCTCTGTGGTGCAGCTCCTGAAGCCTCTCGGCTCACTGCAGGTTAAATACAGAGGTTGCTCCAGTGGCAAGGCCAGGAGGAGCAAAAGGATGCTGTAAAAAAAGCAAAGTGATGCCACACTGCTAATACACTGCAATAATCTTATTCCAGCAAAGCCATTAAGGAAAAGCCCACTGGGATTTTCTCCCCCATGAAGGAAAAACAACCTTGTTTTTCTTTCTTTCCAACACCCCTGCAGGTCAAATTCCCAAATCCAGACACACAGAGCCTGAAGTAGAGTTTATTAAAAGTCATTTTGGTCGTTTATTATATGCCAGACAACCAGAAATTCCTTTCTCTGCCACCCCAACCAGAGGGTGAGGCAGTTCCTAGGCACAATTCCTGGTGAACACGGAGGTGGCAGCGCTCCTTCCTCGCGCTGGGACAGGGAATCCACCCCGCTGTCCCCTCCTGCCCTCCTCCCAACAGGCCTGGCTTCCTGTGCGAGCCAGCGGCTGTTTGCTCAGCTGCCTTCTGGAGCCTGCAGGGCCTCCTGCCAAGCACATTTCAGCAGCCCTGGGCTGGCTGCAGGACCGGGACACGGAGAGATGTGTTGGAGGAAAAGGCTTTTGTGGAGATTCGCAGGCCGAGCCTGGCTCAGGGCGGCGGCCTGAGCTGTGCCACACACGCGGCGCAGGGAAACGCTGGGATTTCTGACTTTACTGGGAGTTTATGTTTGAGGGGTTTAATTAGGAACTGGGCTGAGGTGACACACTGCTGAACCCGTGCCCTTCGCTTCCCAAGTCACTTCACGAGCTGTTAAAAACAGCAGCGCCCCGAATTCCCTTGCGTTGGGCCGCAGCTCCCTCACAGCAGCAGGTGTTTCATTACACCACGCAAACCACGGCATTCCGAGGCTTTCTGGAGCCATCCCTGCCTTTGCTGTCCTTCAGGATGAAAGAGCTCGTTCTCACAGCATTTCAAACCCTTCTCTCTCTATCCTCACTCTGTTTTCCTGCTCCTTTTCCTACTCTTTGTGCTCCACCAAAGCCAGAGGGAAGGCTTAATCCACAGCACTGGACCTTCCACATTGGCCTGGGAAGTGAACTCTGAAGACAAGCACCTCCAGTCCATCAGCAGCGTTGTACCAGATCCAACAGCTTCCCAGGAAAACATCCCACTGCCTTGGTTTTCCTCTCCTAAGTGCTCCAAACCCTCTCCACTCTCCTCCCCACCATCCATTATCTGAAGGGTCAGCCAAGAAATAAGGAATTTATTTCACATAAAGTTCTCTCAAAAGGGAGAAGACTCACTCAGTCCATTATCTGAGGCCTGGTGTGTGAAAACCTGCTTCATTTCTATTTTCCAAATGCCAAGTTTTGGAATGCTTCCCAAAGCATTCTCCTGGAAAAGCTGGCAGTCTGTGGCTTGGATAAGTGCAGTTTTCATGGGATAAAAACTGGCTGATGGCCTGGCCCAGAGAGGGGTGAGGAATGGGGCCACATCCAGCTGGGACTGGTCACCAGTGGCGTTCCCCAGGCCTCAGTACTGGGCCCAGTCCTCTCTCATATTTTTATCTTTCAAAATAAAAAAGAAAATAGAAATGAAAACCCCACAATTCAGTAAAGAAGCAAACCAGAATTATATATTTTACATACAGAACATATCTGTATATAGATCTATAAATACATAGATCTATAAACACAGATCCAACTCAGAATTTGAAATATTCCCGGCTTAAATACACAGCTGCTTGAAAAGCTCAAGTGAAAACAAGAAAACTTGGAATATTTTTGATGACTCAGTCCTTAAACTGTATTAGTAAATACTGAAAATTAATTCTAATCTCCCTGTAATTACAGCATGTTCTTTGTGCAGTTGAGTACTTCAAAACTGAGATGAAAAGGAGAAAATATTATCCCATCCAAACTCAGTCGTGGAATTACAGAATTGTCAGGGTCGGAGAAGCCCTTTAGCATCATCAAGGCCAACTGGCATTGCAAGAACTGAAACATAACACCACTAAAAATCTATTAAATACTATCTGGAATAAAAATCTAGTCGCTACTATTCACACAGGTGCATAAACAGGCTTGTTTAAAAATAAAAACAACAAAATTTTAAAAATTAATAAGTGTTTTCGAAACACTTATTATACGATATTGAAGAGGAGTAATAACTCCCAAGTTTCAAGAAAAAATTTCCACCCAAGAAAGATTTCCCAGCCTGAAGGCACAGGAGCTCAGCTGGCACATTGTGTCCCTCACGCCACAGGTTAGAAAATCACCATCCATTCTTCTTCCATCTCATTAACACCTGTGCTACCAAGATTCCCAGAATCCCGGAGTGGTTTGGGTGGGAAGGAACCTCATAGCTCATCCAGTTCCAAGCCGTGCCATGGGCAGAGACATCTTCCACTATCCCATGCTGCTCCAAGCCCTATCCAAGCTGGCCTTGGACATTCCAGGGATGGGACAGTCACAATTCCATGTCCTGCAGCTCAGGGCTCACAACTATCACTATGACACTCTCAAGCTTTGCCAACCATCGCTGATTTTAAATAATTAAGGGGAGAGAACCCCATTAGCGCCGGTTGCCAGCTCCAAGCTCCAGTTAGGGGTTAAAATCTCTGGAATCCCCTGGAATGATGGCAGATGGTTTCCTACGCCCGGCGACGTGGGCAGTACGAGCCCCGAATGCCACCTCTGCTCGCTCCGCACAAACGCGCACCAGGAGAGTTTCAGCTGGGAGAAAAACGCCAGAATCCCAGTTGTTCCAGCCTTTTTCATTAGGCCCTACACCTCAATGAGCTCCCCTTCCACAACAGCCCCAGAATCAATAAATTATCCCCATATAAAAGGCTGGATCACTTCTGTAGGCCCAACACGTTTCCTTTCCTTCGTGTTTTTCATAAGGCACCAAGATAAATGTTTACTTTGGATTCCTGGAAAAAAGCCTGCTTTTCCCATTACCTCAATATGAGCAGAACACAACGTGGACTCGGGTGCAGGGACCTGAGAAATCTGAAAGCAGGAATTTTCTTTTCTAATCAATAAGGGGGAAATTATCAACAAGGCTCCAGAAACCACCAGAATTTCGAGAAACAGCATTTGCTTACTTTTATATACTTTCTCCTTTGTTTCTGTTTTTTTTAATTAACAGTTTTTAAAATACGAATCAAATTAGTGCAAACATCCATCAAGCATTTTAATAGTTTCTACAGCCCCTTTTAACTCTATTATTATGTCCCACTAGGAAAACAGACCCAAGTAATCACAGTTTTATTGAGCTCCACTATTTCCCTCCACCCCCTTATACAGGACAGGGCAGAAACTTCATTTTGGACAAGTAACTGGGATACATTCAGTGTAAAACCAACAAGGTGGGACGCTTTTTTTATTGTATAAAACATATTTTTTGATCATAAAGGGTGTTTTCTTTTCCTGATTTTTACAGAGTCTGCATTTTAAGTAGATTGTAACTATCCACCAGGGATCCCCATAAGAAACTCTTTCACAGAACCAGGGGGGAAACAGTAAATGTTAAACCATTTCAAATGAACAGGATGCTTTTTCTGCTGATGCCAGGTATGGGGTTCAGGCATAGGCCAAGGAGTTGGAGACACAATGTTCTTTACCACTGCATTTCCCAGAGTCAGGCTGACCTGCTCCTGAGCTGGAAGGCTCCACAAGAAGATAAAAGAATGGCTCTTTCAAGAGAGCTTTTTTAATCTCCTTTCTGGTTTGGTTTTTTGGGTTTTTTTTGGATGGTGGTGGTTTTCCTCCCAGTTCATATTTGATCCTTCTAAAAAGAGCTGGACTTTTCACCTGTCCGTGAACAGCCAGCCCAGCCCACACACCCACCCTGCTTTCCTTCACATTCAGCCTTTCCTGGGGAGAAGTCAGTTCCCCAGATCTCCTGTATTTGGGGCAGTATCCAGCACATGAAGTGAACTCATAGAATCCCAGAATGGTCTGGCTTGGAAAGGACCTCAAAGCTTATCTCATCCCACCCCCTGCCATGGGCAGGGACACCTTCCACTATCTCAGATTGCTCCCAGCCCCAATGTCCAGCCTGGCCTTGGACACTGCCAGGGATCCAGGGCAGCCACAGCTTCTCTGGGCACCCTGTGCCAGGGCCTCCCCCACCTCACAGGGAAGAATTCCTTCCCACTATCCCATCCATCCCTGCCCTCTGGCAGTGGAAGCCATTCCCTGTGTCCTGTCCCTCCAGCCCTTTTCCCCAGTCCCTCTCCAGCTCTCCAGGTGAACACCCCCAGCTCTCCCAGCCTGGCTCCAGAGCAGAGGGGCTCCAGCCCTGTGAATCCTGAGCCTAAGGAGACAAACCAGGAGATGATTCCAGCTGCAATTAGTGACAGCAGATCACATTAATTCACCCACGATGCCACACTGGTGCCAGTCCTGCCCAGCCTTCCCTTTCTCCTCACACTGCTGAACTCACACTCCCTGTGTCCAGAACTTCTTTCTCTTGAAAGAGCAGCCTTTCCTTGTGGAAAAGGACTGGGAATAAACCTGCTTCTTGTGTTAAACAACTCCCCTCCCCCCAGGCTGTGCCCCAGCTCCCTGAAAGACGTGACAGGCCCTGTGCTGTGTCCTCACACACTGCACCCTCTCCCAGGGGGGAACCACAGCTGCCTCACCACTTTTACACATCCTTTGTGTCCACAGATCCATCTGCTGGCTCACTTGGATTTATACTGCACCCACAGGACAGGAATTTGTGGTTTGGGGCACAAAGGGGCCCTGACACCAGGATTATCCCAGGAGTGGCCAGAGCCCTGTTCCTGTGTTCACAGCTTGTAACACGACTGCTTGGGGACCACATTATTTTTCCTTGAGCACTGGGAGCAGTGTAAGGACCCTGGAGCAGACACTCCCTCCACTGAGCTCCTGTGGTGCTCGGCTGCTGGGTTAAAAATCATATTTTTGAGGAATTGTGTGCTTGCACCAGAGATTTCCCAGTGAATTAACGTCACATCTTCATCACCAGAGATGTCACAGAGGTGAAAACCCTTCCACAGGTAACTCCTCTCCAGTTTTGCTGTCAGCATTCCTTAGGACACACCAGTCTGGCAGGATGCTGTGGTGGCAATCAGTCAGACCCTCAGTGATGGATTTCTGACTGCAGCTGGTTAACACAGCACGTTCCTTGCACGGACCAGAGGGCACACCCAGAGCTGTGCAGCTGATGGATTAATGTAAAAATCAATGACCTGCAGCACTTCAAACAAACAGAATCAGCACTGATTAGATTTGTCCCAAGCTCTGAAGAGCATAATGGATCACACTGGTAATTCAAGTTAACATTGCCCAGGTGCTGAGCTATTCAATTCCACTTGTTCCTCCCAGAACAAGCTGCTGCTTTTCTGAAGCCCTTTTGGTAATGCAAAGATGGGAATTCTGTTATCCCACTTGCTTCAGCTATTTAATAACCTGCCTACATTTTTCCACACATCAAATAAATGAAGTGGAATACAAAATGGAACATCTGTTTCTTTCTCTGGTTAACATTAGAGGCTTAGGTTCTAAACAAATACATTTAGGAAGTTTTTTTTTAGGAATTTGTTAGGCTGAACACAGCTAATCAAGGCAGCAAAAATCTTGTGTATTTCCAAAATGACCTCTTTGTTTGACCTCAAAATTGTGTATATTATTTTAAGTTTCTGCACATGCAAAACCTAGATGATGAAAGCCCCAGTTTTCTTTCCTTCTCCCTTCTTTTCCTTTATTAAAACTCCTTAAAAAGCAAATGCAAGTTTGGGAAACACAGCATAGCAAGGGTTTCAGAGGAATGTTTTTAACATAAATAAATGTTCCTCAGCCATCAGCAGCTGGAAGGTGTGAAACATCCCTGAGAGGGCACCACTGTTACATTTGGATTAAGTATTAATCCACCAGCTTCACCTCATTTCTGGTTGATTAATCCCCAATAAATCATGTAGATCCTTTGATCTTTTTTTTTTTTTTTTTTGCTGGATGCTTGAGTTAATAATGTATTAACCAAAAGTTCCAGCACTCAGCCTACTATTTTTCCCCTCTTCATTTTCCCAATTGGCAGAAGATCAAGGCTTTAAAGACTAATGAATATAAGTGGGAAAATACTTCATTTCTTTTGGATGTATTGAATAGTTTAACAAAATGAGGGAAGATGAACATTCTAGTGATAGATAGAGGGGATAACCATGGTTTCAGCAGATGGAATTTCTCAAAGCAAGTTTTCTTTCAAGTATTTCCTGGATTTCTGGGATACAAATACAGCAGTACCCTTAATTTTACTCTGCGATGCACAACCCAGTTTGGAATACAGTTGCATCCTGATGCGGAAGATGTTTCTCCTGGACAGTTTGATGGAAAACAAATTAAACAGACTGGGGAGAAACGGTCAAATCCCAGGCTGTTGCAGCTTCCCAGCAGAGCCAGCCCTGGCATCAGATCCCGGGAGCTCAGCGCCGCGTCCTCGCCGGCCCACCGCCACAGCAGGACGTGCTCCCACATTCCTGCCGGCACCACTTGGCACCAACAAACCCCTTGAAACTCCTTCTTTTTAATTACTTTTGCTGCCTGTCTCCAAAGAGATTCCACAGAGCAGCAGCTCTTCCTCCCAAAGCTGCTGCTCTGCAGTCTCGCCCAGAAAAATCTCGGCGCTGCCCTTGTGACATCCCTCGTGGAGGAGACACTCCTGTGGTGCCAGACCTCCACCTGCCACCCTCTGTCCCAGGAACATTCCCAGAGGCAAGGCCACGTTGGGAATTTGGTTTTTTTACTTTTACTATCACAACAACTCCATCCTCTAAAATCAATTCCCAGGACTCAGTCGTGTCTCCAGCTCTAAAATCAATTCCCAGGACTCAGTCGTGTCTCCAGCTCTTGTTTTCTGAACTGTCAAGTACCTGTCACACACTCCAAGCATTTTTAATTGTCTTTTCCATTCAACTCTGCTGTCAGGAAAACCACACTTCTCTGTGGATCACAATTTCAGGAAAACTAGACTCCTGTCTAGATCACAGTTTCAGGAGAACCACACTTCTCTGAATTTCAGGAGAACTACACTCCTCTCTGGACCACAGTTTCAGGAAAACCACTTTTCTGTGGATCACAATTTCAGGAAAATTACACACCTCTCTACATCACAATTTCAGGAAACCCACACCTCTCTCTGGATCACACTTTCAGAAGAACCACACTTTTCTGTGGATCACAATTTTGGGAGAACTAGACTTCTCTCTGGATCACAATTTCAGGAGAACTACACTTTTTTCTGGATCCAAACAACTTCCACACCAGAATCTGAAAACCTGCAGCAGCAAAGAAACCTCCTGCAGTAGCAGCCAGCTGCTTGGACAGGCGATGCCATGGCATTCCAGGAACTTGGGCAAGTTTCCACGTGATGGACTAGGAAGTCAGCAGGTTTTTTTCCAGAATTAGTTGTCTGTTCTCAGCACTAACACAGAGCAGGGCTTCAAAAGTGCAACAAAAGACAAACAGGCACTGAATGAATGTTTCAGGGGCTGAAAACCAGTGATGGGACTCAATGGTTATTGTAAGGGTCACAATTGGCCATTTAAAAATATTGAAGGGGTTAAAAAGGGACTGTTTTAGTTTGCTGCTCTCAGTCAGGAAAAAAAGCCAACCATAAAATTTAGCACAGACACCAGAGGAAGCTTCCTGAGCTTGAAATCCACGTGAATCGCTAAATCCTCCCCCATTATCCCACTCCATGCCCAGTGCTGGACAGGACACAGCACCAAAGAGAACAGCCCAGAGTGAGGGAGTGCTGAGAGACAGCAGCAATGAGTTCCTCATGCTCTTCCCAAAGTGAGCCTGGGAACTGCTGATCCAACAGCACCATCTAGTTATGAACCCAGGAACAGGGACAGCTGTGTGCCTTGGGCTCAAGTGCCAGCTCAGGAACGAGCTCTGGAGCTGCTGCATGGACAGCAGAATCAGCCTGCAGCCCTTCTTTCTCTCCAAACCATTGTCTAAAAGCAGCATTTCTCCAAGCAGGCAAATTTCCCCACTGGATAAATTCATGCCAAGCAGCCAAAGGTGTTTCAGTGATCACAGAGACCACAAGAAGCACATTCATAATAAATTCTGGAATTCAGCAAGTTGGGTAAAGCTGAAACTGCTCCTGGCAGATTATGGGCAGCAATCGGAAGGTGTTTTCCCCTTTTTAGAAGGATTTGGTTCTTTATTCATAGAATCATCCCAGAGCAATTTGGGATGGAAGGGACTTCAAAGCTCATCCAGTTCCACCTCCTGCCATGGCAGGGACACCTTCCACTATCCCAGGCTGCTCCAAGACCCAATGTCCAACCCAGCCTTGGACATTGCCAGGGATCCAGGTGCAGCCACAACTTCTCTGGGAATCTGCACCAGGGTCTCACCCCCTCATAGGGGGGAATTTCTTCCCAAAATCCCATCTAACCCTGCCTGGGTTCATCAACCACCGTCCTTGCAATACATGAAAGGAATTTTCTTCCAGGCAAACAGGCCTGGATCTCAGCCAATCCCAAACTCCAGAAAGGAGGATACTCCCTCAAGAACCAGATCTGCCATCCCACTTTCTCAACATGCTGGGAAAGAAAGGAAAGCCAAAAAAGAGGCAAACAAGAGGTCTGGGCTTCAGGAGTCACCACTGATTTCACAGAGCTCTGTGAACAGCTGGGCTCAAACACTGCAGACCATCCCTAACAAGAATACAGGTAGGAAAACCCTTCAGTACTGAATTAAGATTAAAGGAAATGTGATTGGAAGATGTAAGAGTTCATGAAATGCACTCTCCTCCCCAAAACATCACATCCTTGTCTAATTTGATGAGACTTTTATCCCTGCAGTGGCTCAGTGCCTCTCCCCAGCACATCAAAATGAATTTAGAAACTTCCCACGGGGCCAAGGGATCAGAAAAGTTCATCTCAGTGTTCTGCCCTTTGCTGCCTCTCATTCCAGGAGCTCTGCAAGGCAGACAAAGCCAGAGCTCTCCACTCTAACAGGAAGACATTTCAATATGGGAGGTTCAACCTTTTGTTTCTGGTTTGTGATCACTGCCAGATCCTTTCCACACACAGTGACCAAAACAATAAAAAAACCCCTACAAAACCCAGCAAAAACAAGATCTACCTTCCCTTTCTCAAGTGTGGGAAAAATCACATAAGCAAGGCAAGACATGACAGAGAAAAGCTTGATCATAAATGGAATAAAACATACTTCAAGCCAAGAAAAAGGTCACAACTGCAATATTTAATCTCCCAGTTCTTTGAAGGCCATTGCCACCTTACCCTGTCTGTGGTCTGTGATGGTTTCTGTGATGCCTCATAATCCTTCTTTGTTTCTAGGATTTTTTTCACCAGCCCACCTGTTGAAAAATTCGGATTTTTCTCAGCATTGGTGGGCACTAAACAGCTGTTTTAAACATTCAGACAATAAAATAAAACCCAATTGCTTTGGTTTTTAATGCAATTTTTAGAGCGACATGAACAGCATTTTATTACGAATTTTAAACACTGACACACGAAGTATTTATTATTTGACCTTTTTTCTCCCAAGCGTTTCTAGAACTTGTCTTTAAAGCCAATCCTCATCTCAAGCTGTACCTGACACTTGAAGGAACGTTAATTTATGAGTTTTATGCAGAATTTTAAATCCTGCTGACACTGAGGATGCATAGAAAATCTGTGCTTAACACAGTTGTGAATCCAGCTGCACAGGAAAACAAGCCTGGGTAAATAAGTTGGTTTTCCTGCAAACGTTGCAAACCCCTTCCCTCAGGAGGGATTTTACTGCTTTGTTCAGCATTTTAAGTGTTCAGTATTTGGTTTAAACCCAGGGGTTGATTCTAGATCTGTATAAATATAGATAAAAGAAAACATACCATGCTTTTGATCCTCAACCAGCTCCACTTCTGGCTCCTACACATGCAGGAAGAGAGCTTTAGTTGCAGAAAGCTGGCATTGCTGTAATATGGAACTATTCAAAAATATTCAGCTGGAGGATTCTTCAACAAGGCAGTGAATCATGGAATGGTTTGGGTGGGAAGGGACAGTAAAGACCATCTTTTTAGAAGAATTCAGTTTTTTCATTTATAGAGGAATTTGGTCTGGAAGGGACCTTAAAGACCATCCACTGCCACCCCTGCCATGGGCAGGGATACCTCCCACTGTCCCAGGCTGCTCCAAGCCCCAGTGTCCAGCCTGGCCTTGGGCACTGCCAGGGATCCAGGGGCAGCCACAGCTTCTCTGGGCACCCTGTGCCAGGGCCTCCCCACCCTCACAGGGAAGAATTCCTTCCCAATCTCCCATCCATCCCTGCCCTCTGGCAGTGGGAAGCCATTCCCTGTGTCCTGTCCCTCCAGCCCTTGTCCCCAGTCCCTCTCCAGCTCTCCTGGAGCCCCTTTAGGCCCTGCAAGGGGCTCTGAGCTCTCCCTGGAGCCTTCTCCTGTCCAGGCTGAACATTCCAAACAAAATATGGAAAAAGGTTTAATAAGTTACAACAGGAACAGACCTTTGGCATCTCTGGCAGGGGCACTGCTGCCTCCACCACAAACTGCTCATCCTCCTCATCAGGATCCTGCTGGTCCCTGATCACGTTCGGGGCGGTTTTGGTGCTGCTGCTCCTGCAAGGGACACAAGGAAAAGGGGAATGAATGGAAACACTGAGATCTACCCAGAATAAACTCAACTCAACTAAAAGCCATCAAAAGATCACAGAATCCCAGAATCACTGAGGCTGGAAAAGCTCTCCAAGTCCAGCCTGTGAGCAATCCCCACCCAGAGCACCGCGTGCCACGTCCAGGAGTTCCTTGGACACTCCAGGGGCGGGGACCCCACGTGTCCCCACCATGAGCTCTGAGGTCACCAGCCCCAAACTGGTGATGCCCAGAGGAGCTGGGCAGAGCGTGCTGCAAGGAACTCCCACCCTGCAGCTCCCACAGCCTCACCTCTCTGGAATCTCCGTGCTCTCCTGACGTTTCACTCGCGGAGGCGCCGGCCTCGCACTGCCGGGCCGGGGAATCCGTCTGCAACAACAGCGGGAACGGGGAAAAGGGATTTTCACAAGTGACACAACAACACAAGCCCTTGCTGAGGGGAAAAAAAATTCAATTGGAGTTCAAAATGCTAGTCCACCTTACCCAAAACACCATCCTTCTGGAATGCACACAGGAAATGCAATGTCCTCCTCAACATCCCTCATTTTAGTTTATGGATTAAGAAGAGAATAAAGGATGGAAACACACCTTTGGGCAGGCTGAGGTGGGAGACCAGCAGGTAATTCCCCATTTTCAGGCTTTTCAGGAGCCACGTTCTCCACTTCTCTTTCTATTAAATAAAACAACATAAAATTTGGGCTCAGCTGGACAAAGAAAACCTCACTTTTTATGACACTATTTTGAATCTTAGCACTGCACCAAATAAAAGAGTTAAATTTCTTCATTTTTATAAGTTTCTTAATATTGTGAAATTCCCTTCTCTGTGAAAATGACATAATCTCACACAATGCTTTTGTTTCCCTTAACCTCTTATTTTCCCCTGCTGGGATTCTTGGTCGAGGTGGTGGCTGCTCCATCCCTGGAAGTGTCCAGGGCCAGGCTGGATGGGATTTGGAGCAATTCTGGTGTCCCTGACCATGGCAGGGGGTGGAATGGGATGGGCTTCAATGTCCTTTTCCCTGGGGAAAGCACAAATGCAACAAAGAGAAGGAGGAAGGAAACAAAATCAAGTACTGACACTCAGAAAACTGTTTTCATCTGGCTGTTGCAATAACTACCTAGAATATATTGCAAAAAATTCCCAGCAGGGATTTATTTTCAAGTTAGAACCCATAAAGTGCTCATAAACTCTTATTTCTCTTTTTTTTACCATAGCCCAAAGCAAAAAAGCACTTTCCTAGATGGCTTTTTGGCATTAAAGAGAAACTCCTTGGATAAAGTCTACTCAAAGCATTTAAACCCAGCCCACTAATGTTTAAAAATTCTATAATACATCACATACAGGACAAAAAGCATTAGAGAAGGGCTTGATTTATTAAAAAGCACTTTTTTCTGTTAGAGGTTTTTAACTATGTTTGGTGCTGGTCTTTTGTCACTGTCTGGCAAATTAATTTGGAAACAACAAATACACTGATTTTTCAGAAAAGTTTTATTTATTCTGCAATCTGATCAAGTTAGGCATGAAGCACACAACAGGAATTACATCCAGCACTTGGGAACTACTCCCAGGAAAATTGGGATACAGAGCCTCAATGCTGTGCAACAAAATCTAAGTGAAGCAGACAGAAATAATGCCCTAAAAGATCCAGGAAAATCAGTTTATTTCAGCTAATAAACAAAGTTTTTATAATCCTGGGCTCATGGAATAGCTTGGGTTGGAAGAGACCTTAAAGGTCCTGAACCTAAAAAATGAAGGGTTTACAGTGCCTTGGTGAATAAAGCTGAAAATCAAGATCAGTCAATAAAATAAAGGTTGAACTCAATGATAAAGGTTGGACTTGACGATTTTGGAAGTCTTTTCCAACCTTTATTATTCTTCTGATTCTGAGTATTTGGTTCTTATACCACCAGGACATCCAACCCAAATCCATAATGAACCTGGGGCTATTCCTCTCACATCCATCCCAATGATAAAATAAATTTAAATTCCATCCCAGAGGACAAGAGAGCTCCAGGAGATGGAAGGGAATGAGCATGGACGTTCTCCCAGTTGGGGAAGGTCACACAAATGTCTTGGCCCTCCATCCACATTTAGGCTGTCGCAGCCACGAGGCCTTGGAGGTCACAGGTGGGCTGAGAACTCTTCCCACATCCATGGAAGACATTCTCCCACTGGAGAGAACAAAAATGCAGCTTTTTGCTGCAATTTCAGCTCCCCCTGCTGCATTTTGCTTCCATGGCTCCGTGTATGTTGTAGCTGGATATAAATCCACGTCTTGGGAGCTGTACCCAGCTTGGGGGGGAAGTGGAGAAGGAAGAAGGCAGGGATGGAATCTTCCTCTGGAATCCTCTAAAATGCAAACACCGAGACTCCCAAACGGTTGTACAAAAAGGCAACGTGCAAAGATTCACTTCTGACAGAGGACAAGTCACCAAGGGATTGAGGTGCAGCACCTGCCTTGGGACACTGCCTCCTGGGAAACAAAAGAATAGGGAAAAGAAAATAAAAGTAATTGCTTTATCAGGGGATGGACATTTCTCCAAGCAGATTAATCAGATGTGATTGAAACCCAAGGCAGCAGTTGGATTAAGTGTAAATCACCCTCCTCAATTCATTTAGCTGCATGGATTTGACCCAAAATGCTCCAGTTGGACTTTTCATGGCAGCCAAATTTTAACTTTCCCTACCTTTCTGTTTTTCTGCAAGGCCTGGCTCATTTTTCTCCTGCAGTTCAGCGGCACTATCCTCTGAAATCCCATCTGCCACACTCCTCGTGTCCACAGCTCCTGTAACAAACCAGTTTATAGTCAAATGAAACCCAAGAACCAATAAAAATTCAAAATAAAAAGCCATGCTAAATACCTGCTAGGATTTCTTTCAGGGCTACCCTAGTTTAATAAACCCTCTTCAGTGTCAATAAATCCCATTCAAGGTGCACAATTTAAATGAGTGCTGACTGAACTCCTGAAAGCTGAAATATTCAGTACAAATCTCTAATTTATCTGCCCGTGGAGAAGAGACATTCCCTCCTGCTGGATATTGATTTATTTCCAATCAATATTACATAAAATTGAAAGCTCTGATCATCATCACCAGCGTGCAACATGGATCAGCACAGCTCCATGAAGTTTTCCTGCCCTGTGGATTATTCACCTATGGCAGCCCCACTGTGAGGGGGTAATGCCCCAAAATATTCCTGGCCCCGGTAAACTAAAATTTGAGTGCTGCATCAGGAAAAGAGGAGTATTTTAAAATATTCACCCTAAGGCCAAATCACAGGGGAAGTCATTCCCTGTATTAAACTCATCAGGAAAAATGGACTCTGGTTTTAAAGGGACAATCCCATAAACGGGGCGTGTCTGGTGACTTCAGTTTAGTGCCATATAAAACAAACACTCAAATCTTGGGAAATAAAAGAAGTTATCGGATCAGCTAAGGATCACGAAGGAGTAAAATAAGGCTGCATTTAATGGAATCCAGACAGGGTTTTTCAGCTGCCAAATTATTCAAACTTGACAGCACAGGAGAGGTGACATAAAAATTTCAATTTTCTGGCACCAACTCGAATGAAGCTCCAAAATTAACACATTCAGGTCCAAAGTACCAGGTTTTTTCCAAGGTATTTAAGGTGCCCAAACAGGGCCATTCATTATCCTGAAAGCAGGACTGATGTAACTCTAATATTTTGCCTCAGACACATGGAAAGCTAAAAGAGAAATCCAAAGAAAATGTGGGTGCTGGGGAAGACACTCAGCAACACGTGGTCTCTTTATATAAATTACTAATATTGAGACTGGCAAATGAAGTGTATGAAGACCGTCATTAGTCTAAACAGCATTGATTTTTAACCAGAACTGGCTGTTTTTACCAGGTATCAATTCACAGGTGTCACTGAATCTTCTGAACAAAGACATTAAAGTGATTTATGTGCAGTGACTTCTTCTTCAGAATTAAAATATCAGGGGCACCAAGCACTGAAAGGAAATTGGGATCAATCAGTGAAATAACAGGAGGGGGAAGAGGCACAGAAATACAGACAGAAATTGCAGTTACACTGCTTGTGGCTGAGCTCTGGGCACCAGCCACTTTTATTCCTTATCCATCAGTTTCTCCGGGCTCTTCCTCTTGGTTTCCTACACCAAGGGATGGCAGTGCTAAACTCGGATTCCTTTCTTCCTGATGTGTAACATTTGGGATATTCTGAAGATAATCTACTCTCCAGTCAGAGTATAAACACAATATTTAAACGTTTAAGTACAAAAGTTGGTGACATAATTGCAAGGAAGCACCTCCACAGAGAAATAATTTATTTACTTGGAAAACCTGGCCCAACTGTCTATTAAACCCAATTAAAACCATTTCAAGGCTCAAACCTTCAAATTTAACAAATGTTAAATGTCAGAAATAGTTGTAGACAAGTCAAAAAGCTCATTTAGAGAGTAATTACACAGTAGTTACCAAAGCAGGCTGAATTTCTATCTGCAACTGTGCATGGGGAATGAGAGCAAACGGAAGTGAATCTCACTTCCTATATCCCAAATCCAGGCAGGAAAATTGCCACTTGGATTCAGAAATGCAGGCTAGGAGTGCAAGCCAAACCCTGACAATAATAAACAGGGATAGTTCAGTATTTCTGCTACAGAAATAACAATATCCTCCCTGTGGTTACCTTCTCCTCCGGCCTTGGAGTGATGCCTTGATCCTCTTGCTGAAGGCTGCCTTGATATCCTTGCAGGACTTTCATTCTGGAAAAAAAAACAAAACAAAACAAAACAAAACAAAAAAAAGCCCATAAATTTATATAACAGTAGATTTAAATATTATATAATTATATCTAAATTTTACTTACTTGTGTTGCTTTTCTAAGTATTATACAGACCCGATATTGACCTAAAAACCGATCCACACATTTCTGTTGAGTTTATTTCCCTCAAAGTCTGTGGATGTTTTTTCCTGGATGTATGCCAGCTATTTTCAACTTATTTGATGGAAAAACAACTTCCAAATGGGAACTAAGAGTATCCAGCCTTATGGAAGTTGCAGAGCACCTGTGCTGGGCTTGGGAGGTGACGGGATACAAAAAGGAGGAGGATTCCTGGAATCACCTCTGAGTTTCAGCTGCATCACACACACAGCTCCTCTTCCACCTCCTACAAAATCTTCTGGATTTCATTCCAAAACAGAAGCAAGGATTTCAAAATTGTGCTACCAGGCTTGCACAGTCAAATGGCAACTTCCCTGGATACAAATCCTGCCTATTACCCAAAATCCTGAAATACGTTTAGCACTTCCCCGGATTTCCTTCCTTATATGCTTTTTTTTTTTTTTTTGGCAGTTTTCATCAAAGATTTTTTTGTCAGCTCTGTTGGTTGGAAAAGACCTCCAAGATCATCAAATCCAGCTTTCAATGTCCATATTGATAACCTGAGAATCCCAAATTCTGCCATTTTTATGCCTGCAAAGAACGGTTTCAGGAGAAGGGACCTGAAAGCTCATCCCCTGCCTGGGCAGAGACACCTTTCAGCAGAAGTGTTCCTCTTCTTTAGCAAATCCTGGCATGTTCTAAGGAAAACCAGACAGAATTCCAAAGCACACAGCTGATCTTGAAGTGGTCCATCTTAATTTTAGTTGTTCATAATTACCTCCACAAGGCCAGCTCCATGGAAGGAGGGCAGGGAAAGCTCCTACACCAGCAGGGCCACATCTGGCACACTGCAGCTCCTTGGCTGAGGTCATTATTAGCACAGGTGGGGAGGAATAGGTGCTGAGGCTCCTGCAAGAGGGGATTGGGTCATTTATTTATGTGAGGTAGTGGCTGCAAGCAGAGCTTTTGTGGAGCCACACGTGCAGCCTGGCAGCAGGTGCAGGTGACAGCTGACGTTTGCTCGCTATGGCAGCACACAAACACAGAAACCCCACAATATTTACAACTGGGGGCTTTCCAAAGGGAGATAAAAGAGCTTATTCCCCTTCAAGACTTTGAAAAGCAGCCACCGGAGCCATTAAGGGGAAATCTTGCACTTCATCTCACACCATCCTGGGAAACACACATTCCAGTGGAACCCTTGATGGATGCATGCAGCTTCCCAGCCCTGAGTAATTACGTTTGCATGTGGACAGGATCCAGAGCCTCCTGCAAACCATCCAGGCTGCTGCTGTGTCCTCGTTATTAACCTTTAAACAGGCTGAATTTCACTTCAAGACAGAAGAAATCAGTGTTCGCTGCTGGTTCAGAGCTCGTTACGTAAATCAGCCACTGCCATTTCCTCTCTGATTCATCAGCTCTACTGATGGTTCTCTAATAATAAATAAGAATTAAGTCTGTCAAAGCAATTTATTTCCATAAACCCTCCTCAGTATTTTAGTTCTACTTAAATCCACAGTGCCAGGAGGCATCTTTCCATCTCTACCATATAAAGTGTGCAAGTGTAATTTTATATAAATAAAACCACACGGAAGGAAAGATCTCCCCTTGCTAAGGCCAATTTAAGGCTGTGCTGATAAGACTTACTAGGAAAATATCAATCAATTATCTTTTCCTCAGCTAAAGTCTCAAAAGATGATGTTCCATTAGTGTTAGATTCTGCAAATTAAAACTTTTCAAACACAAGGGGATCAGGAAAATCTCTAGTTTTAAAGCCTAAGTTTAAATGATGGATTTCTGGTAGTGACACCAAAGGGAGAGAGGGACATTCCCAGCTCCTGGACAGAAATATCAGAGCCATGTCCTGCAGATTTCCATGGAATGATTCTCTCTGCTGTCCTTTTTCTACTCCACAGTTCCATTATATAACCCAAATAAGTTCCAGGAGAAACAGAAGTTCATCAGGTAGGACTCAGAGGCTGCTTCAAGTGACCAGAGCAATGCAGTTTGCAGGGCAAAAATCAAACCTGTTCTGCAATGGCCAGAAGTGACAGGATATTACAGAAAGCTCCAGCCAAGACTTCCAGCTGCCATGGGAAACGTGGAAGAGACTTTTCCAAGGTGTTTGGCCTCAGGGGGAAATGATTTACCTGCTCTGCAGCCACTGTCAGCACCAGATGCTCTGTGACCTCCCCCACCTCTGGTCAGGAGACAGAGTGATCTGCATTATTTAGGAGGTCCAAAAGGCCATTTTAAATCTGATTTTTCCCTGAGATGAACAGAATACGACTCAACCCTGATCCCAAACTGTGGGATGCAAGAGCCAGCCTTGAGGCAGCTTCTGATTGCCATGTGGTGGCCAAATGTCTCTTAATTCCTGCTTATCCCTGCTTTCTTCTAGCTCCAGAAAATTATGGATACCCATGTGATGACTACTGCACACTGGATAACACGCAGAGTTTCTTCAGCAACACAAAAATACATTTAAATTAAGAAAAGAAAAAAAGCCAGCCTTAAGCAGATTTGAAAGCTGGCCCCTGATAATTAGCAGCAAGAAAAACTGAGATTTCTATGAATAGAGAAAATCTCATTGAGGCTGCTAAACTCATTGAAAAAAAAGCCAGGGAGCAAATTTGAAGTGACAGCTTTGCTGTACCTGTAGAATATTAAAAAATAAAATCTAAATTGATCTGTTTTCTAAACTAAATGCAGAGAAAATGTAAAGAAGTTAATCCTGAGGGGAAAAAACAGTGGCTGACTTGTTAGGTACTGCCTCAAACTGTTTCACTTCTATTATACTGAATCTATATATATTCTATATCTACAGAAAAAAATACATATAAAAACTGAAGAGAGATGCTGAAGATTTATTCATTCTGCAGCAGAGACCACAAAATACGATTCACTATCCTTCACGTGCACAGAAAGTTGTTTGCCTTATTTTTAATACATTTGTTCCCTGCCACCTGACTCAAGTGCAGCTACAGTGGCTAAATCAGGGTAAATCCCTGGAAATAAAGGCTGGGAAATTCCTCTGAGGACCAGAAGATCTGCCCTAGCCCAGGAGATGCAATTTCCAATGATTTCCTGTTGGAATTTCCTCTAAATCAGGGTAAATCTCTGGAAATAAAGGCTGTGAAATTCCTGTGAGGACCACAACATCAGCCCTAGCCCAGGAGATGCAATTTCCAATGGTTTCCTGCTGGAATTTCCTCTAAATCACTTTGTGCAGCTATCTCAGCTCCCAAAATCCACTGGGCACGTTTTTATTTCGTCTCTGCCTTCCACAGCTTTAAAATGATGACATTTGCCATGCTCTGGTTAAAACCTGTGTTTTCATCACCTCAAAACTGAGCAGCCTCTGCTGTTACACAAGCAGGCAGGGGCAAGAATGTCACTTGGATTTCAGGTAATCATTGCAAAGCCTTGGAATCCCTCCCAAAAGCACTTAGGACGGGAAATGAAACTTCACTGCGTTATGGTGGTGCCCAAGAGCACCAAGAGAGTTTGGGATGAGGCTCAGAATTTCCATTAGAGACCCAATTTGCAGGAAGTTTGACTTGGCCTTGAATATTTGCTGGAGGCTTAAAAAAAAAAAAAACACCTCTTTTATAAGCTCTCCCTCCCAGTGCCAATAACTTAATGAGTTTGGTTGGACTGGAGTCAAGGAAGAGCCATAAATTTGTCATCTCACGGGGAAGACACAATGATGTCAGTGGGCCCAGAGACTCCTGCTAGACTTGGGATCCTGCCTGGTTTTTTCCTCAGCCTGGGCTGCTTTAGGTTCATTTATTGATGTCTCCCACTTTAAACATTTGGCCATATGGCTCCAGAATTCCCCAGATTGCCTCAGGCCATTAGGAAGCAGCAGATGGAGGCACAATGGTATCACAAGCAGCAGCTTCTGTGCAGAGGCTCTCACAGAGTTGCTCTTCCAGCTGCAAAACATGGACCCTGAAACAACAGGTCTGCTTTGCAAAACAGTAACTTCTGCTAAAACCCAAAAAGAAATCAAAAATCTTATCAGCTTCCCAGGAGAGACTCTGAGGAACAGGGAAAATCCATGGCAGGGTGTTGGAAGAGATGAGCTTTAAGGTTCCTCCCAACCCAACGCAGTCTGTGATCCTAAGAAGCATCCAAAATATCAATACACAGAAATAAAATTTGGAAAATGAAATAAATTGAGAAGATTTTTTTTTGGTCCAAGCTCAGAAAAATTTTTAATAAATAAACAACCAAAAAAACCCAAGGAAGCATCTATTTCATGTATTTTCCAGCCCTAAAACTTGCCTAAAACTACCTCCCTTTCAACCCTACATTGTTTTCAAGCAGATTCCCAAATCAAAATGCAACATTTTGAATGTTCCTACTTTCCCCACTACTAACCTCAGTGTCTGGCTGGCACTTGCTGTCTTTAGTTGGCCTCTGTGGTTTTCTAAGCGTGGATTCTTCGGAATCTGAGGGCTGGAAAGAAATGAACTGGTTTAGATTCAAGCTCCCTCCTAAGAGCAACATTTTGGTGCCCATCAGTCCTGAATTTCTACCAACAGAATAGAAAAGTAGAATAGGAAATATTTAAAGG
The DNA here is from genome assembly GCA_013397795.1 of Orthonyx spaldingii. Lineage (NCBI taxonomy): Eukaryota > Metazoa > Chordata > Aves > Passeriformes > Orthonychidae > Orthonyx > Orthonyx spaldingii. The sequence continues at coordinate 53,832 of VZTJ01005634.1, read as the reverse complement.
AAGGGAAGAAAAAGGAACAACAAAATGAAAGGCAATGAAGAGGTGGCTCTCAAGGCAGTTTAGGATTTAAAATCCTTGAATCCCAGAGTGGTTTGGGCTGGAAGGGACCTCAAAGAGCATCCAGTTCCACCTGAGAGTGACTTCACACTGAGAAGCCACTCCAGTACCTGAAGGGAACCAACAAAAAAGAAAGAGAGGGACTTGGACATGGGCCTGGAGTGCCAGGACACAGGGAATGGCTTCCCACTGCCAGAGGGCAGGGTTAAATGGGATATTGGGAAGGAATTGTTCCCTGGGAGGGTGGCAACGCCCTGGCACAGGGTGCCCAGAGAAGCTGTGGCTGCCCCTGGATCCCTGGCAGTGCCCAAGGCCAGGCTGGATGGGACATGGAGCAGCCTGGGACAGTGGGAGGTGTCCCTGCCCAGGGCAGGGGTGGAAGAAGATTAAGGTCCCTTCCTGCTGAATGAGCAGGAACACAAACATGGAAGGCCACTGGAACAAACACAGCCACAGGCCTGTGTTCTTCTCCAAAGTTCTTCCCCAAAGTGACATTTCAATTACCTTTTTCTCTGCTTTCTCCTTTCCATGTTCCCTTAAATGCTCCCCATCCTTTTCCCTGTCCCTTTGTTTGTCCTGATCTCTTCCTCTCTCTCTGTCTTTCTCTCCTTCTCTGTCCCTGGCCTTATCTTTGTCTCTTCCTTTCAGTTTGTCCTTTTCTCTTCCTCCTTCATGTCTTCTCTCTCTTTCCTGTCCTTTATCATGCCCAAGATCATCTCCTCGCTCTGTGTTTCCTTTTCCTTTGGTTTTTTCTGTTTCTCTTCCTTGCTTGGTGGCTCTGTTTTTGCTTCTTTCCCTTTCTGTTTTTTCTCCTTCTTTTGAGGTGTCTCTTTCAGGTTCTTTGTGTCTTTCTTCATTATTCTTCTGTTTATCCCTCTCCTTTTCTCTTTCGCTGCTCTCTTTCAAATCTCCTTTGGGTTTTCTATCTCTGCTGGGGCTTCTGTCTTTAATTTCAGTGTCTCTCCTGCTCTAAAAAGAAAGCAAACACTAAAAATTAATTCCAATACATGGCACCTCAATCACACAATGACTTTGCAAACACAAAAAAAAAGCAGGCTAAAAAAACCCCAAACAAATAAATCACAGTACCCCTGTACCCCCCAGAAAAACGCAAATGCTACCTCTTTATCCCTATGGCTTTTTTGTTCTTCTGGTTTGGGCTCTTTGCTTTCTTTATCTCGAGTTTTAGAGGGTGGAGGTTTCCCTTTAGCATCAGCTTTTTCCCCAGCCAAGACCCTTTTCACAGCAGCATCACTGGACAGCTGCAAGGAACAGAAAAACATCACTGAAATGAGTACATTATTTCATTAAATCATTCATGTAGTAATTATTATTTTAAGAATGCAACAATTCAATGTAAGAACTTAATAATTCCATGTAAGAATGCAATAGTTCTATGTGAGAACAGGCCCTGCAGTTGTTTCCAAGCAGTTAGTATATTTCTCCTTTATTGTATTTCCACAGTCGAAAAAAGCACAGTGGAAAAATGACTTTCACTCCAGAATTAAGAGATTTGACCTAAAGGAGATAAAGTCAAAGGTGAGCAACTGGTTATAAAATTAATGTGTCTGTACCCCAAAATGTTAAAGGTTCTGAAGCTTCCTTTTTTTCTGCTTCAAATATAATAAATGTTATTAAATGACAAATAAGTAGAGTGAACAACAGTGAACATTAAAATCCTTAATATTCAGAATACATTTGCTTGGGGAGCTGGCTCAAACTCTGCTAAAGATCATGAACTCTCTATCTGTTGTCACTAAGGGGTGACCAGATGTTTTTATTGTGCAATTAATAACAGCAGATGAGTGGTAATTAAGGCACAGAATCATTTGGGTTGGAAAAGCCCTCCCAGGCCATCGAATCCAACCTGTGACCAATCCCTGCCATGACACCAGCCCAGAGCACTGAGTGCCACAGCCAGGTGTTCCTGAAACACCTCCAGGGATGGGGACTCCAAACCTCCCTGGGCAGCCCCTGCCAAGGCCTGACCACCCTTTCCATGGAGAAATTCCTCCTGATGTCCCACCTGAGCCTCCCCCGGCCCAGCCTGAGGCCGTTCCCTCTCCTCCTGTCCCTGTGCCCTGGGAGCAGAGCCCGACCCCCCCGGCTGCCCCCTCCTGTCAGGGAGTTGTGCAGAGCCACAAGGGCCCCCTGAGCCTCCTTTTCTCCAGGCTGAGCCCCTTTCCCAGCTCCCTCAGCCTCTCCTGGGGCTCCAGCCCCTTCCCAGCTCCGTTCCCTGCCCTGGACACACTCCAGCCCCTCCGTGTCCCTCTGGCTGTGAGTTCCCAGAACTGGACACAGCCCTGAGGGGCCTCAGCAGGGCCAGCACAGGGGACGGGCCCTGCCCTGGGGCTGTGGCCACACCAGGGCTGGCACAGCCCAGGGCCATTGGCCTCGTGCCCACCTGGGCTCATGTTCAGCCCCGTCACCAGCACTTTCCCAGGGCCTTTTCCAGCTTTCCAGCTGCTCTTCTCCCAGCCTGGGGTGTTCCATGGGGTGGCTGTGACCCAAGGACAGGACCTGGCCCCTGGCCTTGGTGACCTTCAGCCCCTGGATCCAGGCTGAGATCTCTCTGCAGAGCCTTCCTGCCCTCCAGCAGATCCCCATCCCACCAACCTGGTGTCTGCAACTCCCTCAGGGTGCCCTCGATCCCTCATCCAGATCATCCCAAATAAACCCCTGTGTGCATAAAAACAGTATAATTCTGTCCTACCTTATTTAAGCAACACTTCCCAATTGCCTGAAGGAATTCATTGGTTTTTTCAGGCTCGTGCCCAGCCACAACTCGTGCTGGTTTCACTGACAGTGGCTCTCCCGTCACCATCACAACAGCATCGATGGCCTTCTGAAGGAAGTTGATTTTGGAGTCCTTATCCTGGTAAAAGAGCAGTTAAGAGAAATTTTTACCTTCACAATCACCAGATTTGTTTGAGTTTCATATTTTACCAACAACTTGCCCTGAGTTCCCTTCAACAGAGAGGATGTCTTCCAGTGATTATGTAAAATCAGAAGTAAAAAATAAAAATAAACAAAGTAAAACCAAGTGAAATCTTACTGGAGGGCTTCTGGCCCAGAGAATGAAATCCTGGTGTGAAAAAGAACATCCAGTGGGGAAAAAAACAGGGGTTTATGAATGAAATGTAATAAAATTCAAGGAGCATTAGCCAGCCCAGCACTATTTACCAGCCTGTTAAAAGGAGAGCCATGGAAGGAGAATTTTGTGTGTGGCACTGGAGCTTAACAGGGCTGTTCCAGTGGCATTCCAAGCTCCAGAGTCACCTTCCCAAAAACAACTGGGTTCTGCTGCAAGCATGTGCAGAGACAAGAGGGAAGAGTCTCCAGACTCAGGGCACTTCCCATCTTTGCCCCTTCCAAATGGATTAAAACAAACAACTGCCACAAAGCTGGGATTTTTGCTGAGTAGATTTTAAAAAAAAAGGTATTTCCCTAATTTCAAGTGGTAAACATGTTATGTAGATAAATATAAATGAATATAAAAGTTTTTTTGTGTGTGTATACACATAGAAAGCTGATATGAAAATTTATAAGATCAAGCCTGATATCCAATCTTTCCATTTATAAGGGAACAAATTCAGATAGGAATAACTTATTTTTGCTTATCCTGACAATGGTAGGAGCAGTCACAGAGATAAACACAGACATTAATCAGTGACTAAAGCATGCAGGAACTGGCTGGAGGGATGAGAAGTCAGGCTCCCAGACCTCAGTCTTCAGTTGCTATGTTAAACAAACACCAAGGGATCAGCTGCCTAAGTGGCAACACACAAACACTGCCTTGTTTGCCAGGAATCAGCAACCAAAGCTCCCAAATCAGGCTGGGAGTTGGAGAACTCAGTATCAGCTCAGGCAGAACTCAAGGGAAAGCAGCAAACAGAGAGTAAAGTCACCCCTGGACTTAAGAAAAGGAGTTCTCAGTAATAATATTAACCTCCTCTTTCAGTAATGAGCCAGTTCTATACTGCAATAAAGCCTCTGTGGAATGTATATCCTAGACTGGTGAGTCTTGGGATATCAAACAAGGATATTTAATGTATATATTAATATATCATATATATGTGTGTGTGTGTATTTCTACAAACACACAAATATATAAAGCAACAAATTTAGGGCCATGGATTCTGTTGAGAGACCACGAGACTCTTTAAAACCTATCTGTGCACAAATCTATAGGAGTTCACCCCACGGAATGCATAACATAACCCACAGGCAGTAACTTTCACAGCTTCTTCACAAAAATAACAACAGGTCCGTGATGCTGAACACAGAAAAGGCCAAAAGAACCTTGTGGAAATTTGCAAAGAACACTGAGAGCTAAATAAATAAGGAAGTCTCATGCCCACCTTGACGTTATCTGACTTCAACTCGAAATCCGTGTAAAGTCCTTTTAGAAAACCTGTCACCCTGATCACCTAAAAAACAGAAATGCGTAAGTTAAGAATATTTAAAGTCTCTGCTCAATAAATTTTGTGTGGCAGCAGGGAATGTATTGGCCTTGTTGGTGACACCTTGTTTAGAACTGTTTCTGCAGTAAGTTCAGAGGTCTGAATGTGCTCTGGGACAAGGTTTAATCCTTGGTTACAGCTCAGGCCTCCTTCCTGTTCAATGCCATATTTAACCTCGATGCCCACACCAGCTGGGGAGGGGTCTGGAGCCCCAGGAGCGGCTGAGGGAGCTGGGAAAGGGGCTCAGCCTGGAGAAAAGGAGGCTCAGGGGGCCCTTGTGGCTCTGCACAAGTCCCTGACAGGAGGGGGCAGCCGGGGGGGTCGGGCTCTGCTCCCAGGGCACAGGGACAGGAGGAGAGGGAACGGCCTCAGGCTGGGCCAGGGGAGGCTCAGGTGGGACATCAGGAGGAATTTCTCCACGGAAAGGATGGTCAGGCCTTGGGGTGGAGTCCCCATCCCTGGAGGTGTTCCAGGAATGCCTGGACATGGCACTCAGTGCTCTGGGCTGGGGACAAGGTGGGGATGGGTCACGGGCTGGACTCGGTGATCTCGGCGGCTTTTCCAACCTCAGTGATTCTGTGATGTTTCACTATCCCAGGCTGCTCCACGCCCCAGTGTCCAACCTGGCCTGGGACACTGCCAGGGATCCAGGGGCAGCCACAGCTGCTCTGGGCACCCTGTGCCAGGGCCTGCCCAGCTCACAGGGAACAATTCCTTCCCAAAATCCCACCTAACCCCGCCTCTGCCAGCCTCAACCCCTTTTCCTACCACTACACCTGCCTTTCCCACTGCAAACCCCCGTGATTCACTCAGTGTCTCAAAACCCGCGTGATTTACTCAACACCGCGGGCAGCCCCGGCAGCAGCGACCTGCGAGTGTCCCCAGCGCGGGGAGGTGACGGGGAAGCGCTCCGGGTGGGGGGACCCCACTCGCCCACCCACCCACCTCGGAGATGAGGTCGTGCAGGTAGCGGAAGGGCGGCTTGTTCAGCAGCGCGTCGGTGAGCGGCGGCTTGCGGATCACCTGGCCCAGGGTCTCCCGCGTCCGCCGCGACACCGCCTCGTTCATCGCGGCGGGGCCGGGCCGGGACCGGCGGCGGGGACAGAGCCGCAGTCCCCCCGCACCGCCAGGCACAGGCGGTTCCGGGGGAGGCGGCACCGGGCTCCCCAAAGCCCCGCTGGCGCTGCATCCCCGCCGCTCCAGCTCGGGGAGCAGCGGTGATGGAAGCGGCTGGAGCAGCACAGAGCGGAGTCTAGAGACTCACAGAAGGGGTTGGGTGGGNGACTCGAACCGGGATCTCGGCGGGACCCGCCCGGCCCCAGCCCCGGCCCGGCGCGGCGCTCCCGGCGTGCCCCGCGCGGCGCGTGCGCGCGGCCCGTTGCTAAGGGGCAGCGCGGCCACAGCAACCGGCCCGCCCCGCTCCGCCCTCAGAGGGAAAATAACAAAACAAACCCTGGAAACAGCCCCAAAACCGCTCCTCCCGGCCCGCTGCGCAACAGGCAGCGAATAAAATGGGTGAGGGGCAAATGCTGTGTGGCGGCGTAGTGAATCACATCGGGAAAATGTGGGGGTTTTTTTTGCTTTATCGCTAAACTGTGACTCTGCGGGACCCAACGCAAGAAACGCAGGGACCGCTTAGAGCAAGTCCAGGAGAGCGCAGGGCGATGCTCCAAGACTGGAGCCAGGCTGGGAGAGCTGGGGGTGCTCACCTGGAGCAGAGAAGGCTCCAGGGAGAGCTCAGAGCCCCTGCCAGGGCCTAAAGGGCTCCAGGAGAGCTGGAGAGGGACTGGGGACAAGGGATGGAGGAACAGGACACAGGGAATAGCTTCCCACTGCCAGAGGGCAGGGATGGATGGGATATTGGGAAGGAATTGTTCCCTGTGAGGGTGGGGAGGTCCTGGCACAGGGTGCCCAGAGAAGCTGTGGCTGCCCCCGGATCCCTGGCAGTGTCCAAGGCCAGGTTGGACACTGGGGCTTGGAGCAGCCTGGGACAGTGGAAGGTGTCCCTGCCCATGGCAGGGGGTGGCACTGGATCACCAGCTCCATTCCAACCCACAGCCTTCTGTAAAGAATCGGATTTGGGAATAAAAAGAGACATTACAAAGGAAATCTATCTGGTCTTAGTGCAGGCAAGGAAGTCTTTCCTTGGGAAGCAGACACTTCCATGCCAAGTGGGTAATTACACCCTGGTAATTAAAACCTGGGCTCCTGCCAGCAGGTGCTCCAGGGAAGGGAGTTTTACCTTCTCCCCCAGCCCACTGCTGATGTGGTTCCCAGACAGACTCTGACTACAGGATCTGGTGATCCTGGGAAGAAGAGGAGGTGTTGACAGCTTCCACATCCGAGGGCATCGGAAGAAGTCTCAGAGGAAGCAAGAAAACTGGGAAGAAGATGCTCTGGGGAAGAGGACTAATTTTGGATTTGTGTGGTTTATCTGAGTTTTTCCACTGACTCTCTACAAAGCAGCTGAGATGCCTGAGGAGGAATCTCAGGGGGGAGTTTAAATTTGGCCTCTGCTGTGCTCATTTTCCTGCAGAGGTACCCTGAGGAAGCACAGCTCCATTTAACTGAAGAACCAAAAGCTGGTAACACATAAAATCTCCTTAAATCCCTGTGGATCTAAAAAAAAAAAGCCTAAAAATAATTAATTTCCCAGAAAGTGGCTTAATATTTTCTAGAAGGTAATTGCTAATTTCAGTCAAAACCTGTTGCTCAGACAAAATCACCACTCAACACTACTCAATAAAAATGGGATAGAACATTTTCCAGGACCTTTTATAAGTCTGGGGCTCCAGAGTGGCTTTGTGTCCTGATGGAGGAACCTTCCCTGCCATCCTGAGTGCTTTCTCCACCCTGATCCTAGAAACCAGTTTGTGCCATTCTCAGCCAGGGAGACATCCACAGACAAAGCAACTAGGCAGATAGAAATGACATTTTATTTTGTGAAGAACACTTGAAAAATAAAGATGAAAGCTTTTCCAGGCTTTGCAAATAACCATCAGAACCCAAGGAGTCACAAAGACTCCATTTCCAAAGGGTGTTTCCTCTCCCCAGCCCTGTTTTCTGTGAACTCTCTCATTGTGGAATGGCCCACAAGAGTTTTAAGGGAAAAAAAATGCATTTTGAGCCAACATTAGAAATAATCTAAGATTGGTTCAGTGCAGGCGCTGCTACATTACACTTGAACAAAGGCACAAAATTCCCACTTGGAATTTGCATTTCAATTTCTCCAAACTTGGTGTTCTCTGGGAGAGACCAGAGTTATTAAAGAGGGAAGGCTGAGCTCAGTCCAGCTCTCCAGCAGGAAGCAGAGGAACTAAAGTGACAAAAAATAAATACCATGGGCTGGAACCATGTGGAAACACAAACCTTTGGAAGCAGCACCTCTGATCCCTGCTGGAAACCCAGGCTCCCAAGAACACCTGACATGGAAAGAAGGCGACACAAAATTAAGATGGGAAAACATCAGCTGCCCTCCCCTCAGGCAGAAAATGTCTCCATGAAACTGGGATTTCAGGATTCAAGTGAGTGAGGACATGAAACAGCCCCTTCTGCAGAGAATCAGCTCCAAGAAGCACAGGAGCACCTGCTGAATTCTAAAGATATGCACAGAAATAAATAATAATCGTGTGTTTCACGGTGCTTTTCACTTTTTTTTTTTTTTTGTTGATAGCTGAGTGCCAGTTTTTATGTTGTCTGAAATACCAGAATACTGTCAGCTTATAAAAGGTACATGAAAAATCTCACATTAGCCAAAATTTGAGGAATCTGCTGAACTGGCAGCTCCTACTACAAAATCTACACATACACCAAATAGGTCAAATATTTACTGCAGCCCCCAAAAGCAGCTTGAGTTTTGTCCTCTCATTATCACAGATTTAATTAAGGGTAATCAGGCTCACTTTTGAGTTAATACTTCAGAACCTTGAACCTGGAGCCCAGCTCAGTGAGCTGCTCACACCCTCTGCCCTCACAGAGGCTGGAAATCAGCTCAGGTCACCAAGAGAAACAGGCTCTCCAATGTAACAGAATATCAGAACAGCTGGAAAGATGAGAAATGAGGGAAATTCCTCTGAAGAGGAACACTGAAAATAAATGCAAGCCTTTTTCCTGAGTACAGTAAAAGCCACTGAAGATCAAACTTGGGATCTATCCACTCTTTCCAACCGTTTTGTCTGTTAATGAAGCTTAGGGACAACTAAAAAAGCCCTAGAAACTGCAAAATGAAGTTTATGGACAACCAAAAGAGCCCTAGAAACGTCAAAATCTAAGATCACCTCCCTGTTGTTCCCTATCACAAAAGGTCTCCAGGTTTTACATCTTGACAGATCCTGGACTTGGAATCTGGACTTTTTGAACCAATTTCCTACACTTTGTTCAGAGATTTCCACATTTCCTTCATCCTTTCAGGCTGACTCCAGCTCCTACAGACTTAGATTTAGAGATAAAGAGAGAAATGCAAATTCTGGTATCAGCAGTAACTTCAGTGATCAGAGATGGGAAAAAAATGCTAAAAAGAGATGATTATGACTGCATTAAATCTCAGTAGTGATGGTGCAAGAGGTCAGATGTGACCCAACAAAGCATTTAGGGATTACAAAAGAGTCACTAGGGGGTTATACAATATATTAATCCTTTTCCTCCTACATAAAGTGCATTTACTCAGCCTGAGAGTAAGTACCACACTGAGAAAGGGACCTCAAAGCACTTCCTCAAGAGAGAGCAGAAGAAAATCAGAGTTATCCTGAATCCTACACCCAGTTTTTGCCTCAGGGATCCTTGAAGACACTTTGGGAAAGCCCCTCTTGCTGCTGGAGCCGAGGTCCTGCAGGCCAGGTTAGTACAGGGTGGTGTGGGCACAGCAACTCCTGGTGCTATCTGAAAACTCCCACGTTGATGGAAAGAGCCACTTCTGGTTTCCTGGGCTTCGTGGGGAGCTTCTCCTCCAAGGAAAAGGGATCCTGGGCACGCTCCTGGCGGCTGGCAGACAGAAGTAACACAGTTAATGTTTACTGCTGAGCCTCAGCAGGGTGAGCCTGGCCTGAACCCTGAGTTCCAGAGAGCTGTAAAAACAGCCTGTGCAAGGCCAGGCCAGCCAAGGAGCTCATTTTCATCTCCACGGTGTGTTCCAGCAGAAAAAGCCACGAGGCTCAGTGTAGGAACATTCCGAGCCCGGAGTCTGAATTGTCCGAGCGCTCCCTTCAGGATTACTGGGACTGTGTGCTCCACCAGCACCCAGCTACCACTGGCCTCAAAAATTACCCAATTAGTCTGAATCATGGAATGGTTTGGACTTCAAGGGACCTTAAGGACTATCCAGTTTCACCCTCCACTATCCCAGGTTGCTCCAAGTCCCCTCCAACCTGGCCTTAGACACTTCCAGGGATCCTGGGGCAGCCACAGCTCCTCTGAAAAGCAGCAAACACTCTGCATGTTTCTAAAGAAAAATGAAGCTAAATGCTCACTACCTTTTCTTTTTTTCCAGTGCCAGCTGCCTTTGCTTCTCTTTCCCAATGTCGTCCCTCACGGTGCTGAAGTCCTTGGTGTCGTCAAGGAGAAGGTTCTGTTGTGAAAAAGGATTTGAGAGATCAATGTCAGAAGGTCAAACCATTTCCCAGCTGTTCCTCAGCTGACACAATACATTTCCAGATTGTTTGTTTTGACTCGTTTTGCACCAACTAATTTCAAGTTAATTAGAAGTGCAATGGTTTGAGTTGGAAGGGGTATTAAAGGTGGTCCAGTCCCACCCCTGCCCTGGGCAGGGACACCTCCCACTATCCCAGGTTGCTCCAAACCCCATCCAACCTGGCCTGGAACACTTCCAGGGATGGATTTCTTCCAATAGGCTCAAACAGCAGGACAGGACATCACATTTTTCTCCTACTGCTCTAAAACCCAGCCAGAATGTTCTTTCCTTCTAACTAAGCCTCATTGCTAGCTCAGAGCTCAGTGCTGGGTAATTCCTTTTTACACCATAAAATAGAACTGTCATAACTCAGTAATTTATAACATGTAACAGGTTTATATTTATAATGTGTTTTTTTAAAGGGCACTTCCTTGGATTTTACTCAGAATTTGAAAAAAAAACAAAAAACCAAGTAAAAAATGAGGGCAAGAATAAAGATTCAGGAGAAAAAGAAAAAGCAGCAGCAGCAGGAAATTCCCCATCAACGTAATGCAATGTCCAAAGCCACATCCCAGTACTCTCAGAAATGCAGCAGGATGAGAGAAAATCAGGAAGAAATGAAGATACTGCAAAGGGGACAGTGCCTGAACCTAATCCTCGTGCAACAACTGAATCCGAGGAAATTTACCTTCACCCCAATGATGTCTCCATCCTTCAGGTGATAAGGTGCTGACTGCAAACTCTCCTGCTTTTTCCTCCTTTTCCTCTTGGAGATTTGCTGTGTCTGAACAAAATCAAAGCAGAAGAGTCTGGAATTCTCCTTACACACAATCCCTAAGGCACTGCAGCCCAAACCAACACGTGCTCCTCTCCAACAACTGTTGGATTCTGTCATTCCAGATCTTACCCAGCTAGATATTGGCAGCCACTCAAATCTCTCAGGGAAGTATTTGGCTATTTCAATTTTATCTACAGGGAGACAATAGTGAGAAGCCACTCTTTGCCTCAGAGCCCAGCTGGTGCATTCCTTGGAGATGTCCCACACCAAATCCCAGCAGTCGGAGTAGTCCCTTTCTCCTGGAATTCCCATCTGGACTCGCAGCAGCAGCTCGTGGGGGCTGGAAGCAGGATGAGAGAACATTTTTGTGAGCCACACTTTCAGAATGCCCAGCCTTCACTCCCTCCTGCCCTCCCTCACTTTGTTTGTGGAAAACAACACACAAATGCCAAGGTTTTCCCTCATCCTGAGAGCACTGAAGTTAAAAGCTGCTCAGTTCAGGCTTCCCTCAAATGCAGGGCTGTAAGAAGTAAGAGAAACAAGGATCTCGAGCTCTTACCCCAAATTCTCTTGGTCTTGCAAGGGTTCTATGCAGATTTCCACTCTGGAACCCAGCCTGTAGTCACTGAAAACAGAACAGAGATTCTCTACACAGCTCTGGAGCCAGGCTGGGAGAGCTGGGGGTGCTCACCTGGAGGAGAGAAGGCTCCAGGGAGAGCTCAGAGCCCCTTCCAGGGCCTAAAGGGGCTCCAGGAGAGCTGGAGAGGGACTGGGGACAAGGGATGGAGGGACAGGACACAGGGAATGGCTTCCACTGCCAGAGGGCAGAGATGGATGGGATATTGGGAAGGAATTGTTCCCTGTGAGGGTGGGGAGGCCCTGGCACAGGGTGCCCAGAGAAGCTGTGGCTGCCCCTGGATCCCTGGCAGTGTGCAAGGCCAGGCTGGACACTGGGGCTTGGAGCAGCCTGGGATAGTGGAAGGTGGTCCTGCCCGTGGCAGGGGTGGCACTGCTCATCTTTGAGATCCTTTCCAACCCAAACTGGGCTGATTAATCTCCCCACAATCCATCCCACATCCAGCCTGTTCCACATTCCCCAGGAACCCACCTGAGTCTCTGCTTGTTGTCCCGGAGCAGCTTCCCGGGGCGTTTGCTGTCCACTGTCCAAGCCCTGAGGAACGAGGGCAGGGGCACAACCTGCCCCTGGCAGCAGGGCAAGGTCAGAGCCTGAAAAACAAACACTTTGTCAGTAATTTCAGCAGCCAGTCTCCTTGGAAAACCAGAAAAACCACTGGACTAACTCTCAAAAAAGAGGGCAAGGTATTGAGATTCATTCCACACCAGCTGTATCCACTTTTCAGCCTAAAAGAGAGTTGGATTTCCCTCCCCCTCAACAATTCTCAACTCAACTTCCATTTCCAAAGCACCAAATTTCTTTTTTTAACCAAATTTTGAACAACTGGAAGGGAATGAGGCTGTTGGAATTGTTCCCCAGTCTCTGCCCAAGTGCTGAGCTCCTCTAAGCCCTTCCCAAGGGCACACCACTTCCCACGCTCACACAGTTCTCCTTGTTCAAGCAAGAAGCCTGGCAGAGCCCAGAACTGAAGTCATACCCAAAAAATAAATGTTGGTATAGAGCAAAATCAGGTGACAGATCCTTCCCCATGCAGCTCAAGTAGAACAATCAACTGGTTAAACCACACAGAGCCCTTTGACAGGACTGGGTTATGCATTTTTGTGGGTTTGGGGGTTTAGCTTTTTCTTTTGGGGTGTTTTGCTTGTTTTGGTTTGGTTTGTAGTGTATTAAAACCACACCTTTATGGTTAAATAAAACCATACAAAGGCACTTTAGTTTCTGGCCAAAGAAACTGAGCCAGACCCTCCTGACTGATAAACCTGTGCACCCCAAAGCAATTCTTTATTCTCCAGAGTCCACACACAAAACCAAAAATTTTTAAAAATGCAGCAAGCTAATACAGGAACAATGTGGAAATGGCAAAGTGGCTTTTTAGGAGGTGCTTGTTATGTGTGTGCTTCCCATGGAGAGATTTTAGACTGTGAAATAAAGAGAGAGGCTGCAAGGCAGAGTTTCAGCTGAAGTGCACTGAGGCTCCCACAGGCCAGGACAGGTGACAGGGAGGATGGGGACACTGGGAAGTGTCTGAGCCATATGCTCCAGCTGCCTCTTGGTACTTACCAGTGACCATGGCATAAATGCCATAGCACAACAGACTGGAGAAAAGGGGAAAGGAAATAAAAAGGTGCTGTTAATAGAGCTCAGGTCATCACAGCGCTGCTGCACAGTCCAACACAGCAGAACATCTAACCTGCATCTTCAGATCTTCCAGAGAGGCTTCTCCTGCTATCTCTATCCTGCCAGCATAACAAAGATCCAGGCCTGTGTGGATGGGTTCTGGTGGAGCTTTGAAAGGTGGGGAAGAGGGAGGAGGAAGAAACAAAGAGTCAACATGATTTGTGTAGTCCTGAGAGGTAACAGTCACTTCATGGGCACATTTCACTTACAGAAGGGGCCTGACCTCCAACTTTTTGGAGTCTACTTAAAAAACAGAATATCATGGAATTCCAGACTGGTTTGGGTTGGAAGGGACCTTAAAGGTCAGCTGTTTTTGTACAGCACAAAAAATACATCCTGACAGTTTCCAGATTGTTCCTACACAGATCGTGTACTGCACATTTCAGAGCCAGGAGCAGTTATTCCCATTAATAAACTGTGTTAATTACTGGTTAAACCCACTGCAAGCAAAGTTCAATTGCTCTTAACTCCACTACTGAAATCAGCAGGGGAGAAAGTGAAACTCAGAAAAGCTTTGAGACAGAAGGAGAAAAATGCAAAGGAAACTTCTACAAGGAGAGGGGTCCTGCCCTGCAACACACCTCAGCACCAAAGGAATGTGATTTTTAATATAAAATGAAAAATCAGTTTGTTCCCCATTTTCCAATCCTGTTATTTCCACTTCATTTTCTTCTCCCTTCTCAATCCTCACTTGATTTTCCTGCCCTGGCTGGTTTTGGATTTGGATTTGACTTTTAGGAGAACAAGTACAGTTAAAACACTGCATGTAAGGGACTTTTACCCATCCCTCCTTTTACAGCTTCCCAAAAAGCCACACAGCCTGAAGGGAATTAAATTTGCCTTCAGGAGTCTGGCATTTGAAGCCAACCACCTCTGTGGTCATGAAGGAGATGCTGTACAGTGCTGCCATTGCCTTCAGTACAGACACTGACAGACAAAGAGCCCCTGCTACAAAATTTACTCGGGTTTGGAGCAAATCCAGCTGAGGAGCACCCCCACAGCAGGATTATCCAGCATTTATGTCCAAAACTGCACCTGTCTAAGTGCCTTGATGCAACTTGTGCAGCCCATCAGAGGCTTCATAAGGACTTGAAGGCTTTGGATTAAAATTTGGGTTTGACTCAAAGAGCAACCACAGACAATTCCCTTCAAACCCTGGCCGAGCTCACCTGCTGCAGCAGAGACCTGCAGAGCACCCATCCTCCAGGTCATCCCATTCACCTGGTCTTGTGCATTCTCCCCATGTTCCTTATGGCTTGAAGGCTTCAGCCACCAGATGGGGATTTTCAGGAAACCCTGGAACAGAAAAAATCAGGCAGCTCAAGCATTCTGTGCAGACAAGGAGAAATTTCACCTTTAGCACAGGAAGAAAGAAAAGATTTGTTTAAAACTAAGCTTTTGGAACAGGCTGCCTGGGCAGTGTCCCAGGCCAGTTGGACAGAGCTTGGACACCCTGGGACAGTGGAAGGTGTCTCACCCATGGCAGGGGTGGGACTGGATGGGCTTTAAGGTCCCTCCCAACGCAAACCACTCTGGGATTCCAGGTCTCCAGACACTGCCCACTCTCCTTTTACCTTTTCTGGAAGCTTTCCTTCAGTTACCACCAAAGTGTCCCCTCTGCAAACGTTGAGTTCCTTCAGGGTGGCGTCCTGCAGGAAGGGAAAGCACAGCACCCCCGTCAGTCACAGCTGCCATAGGACATGGAGCTAAGAACCCATGGATTAAACCAGGATCCTCTTACTTCCTGACTTAATGCTTCCCCTGCTTCGTAGCACCAGTCAAGCCTTCTCAAATGCCAGTTGTCACCTACCAAAACCCAAAAAGACACACATGAAATTAATTAGTCAATAATGCCAGTTTGGGAAAATATTGCGAAACTTTAAGAAATGTTAAGGGTCCTTTTTTTTTTTTTTATTTGCTTTTTAAACACAGCTCTGACTAAATGAATTATCACTTGCATCTCCTTCCCCAGACCTTTCACTGTATGGAAATATTCTTTTTTTTATTTACACAGAAGTCTCTTCCTCACCTACCTAATTATTTTCCCTGGTTTTAGAGGAAAGAAAAGGAATTCCCATGTGTCAAATGGGAATAATAACATGAAGTCATTATAATACAGTTTTTTGATTTTAAAGAGCATGTGATGAGCTCTTTAAAATAAAAAAACTATATTGCAATGACTTCATGTTTAGAATTCTTTCCCCTCCTCACATTACAATGACACACAAATCACTGAAAAACTTACAAGGTTTAGGACTGGAAGAGCTGTCTTAGAAATATGAAAAACTCCCTTAAAAAATAAGTAAATAACAACACAACCAACCTGATAATCCAGACTTCTCCAGCATTAAATTGAGACACTGAAAAAATAAACACAGGGGACATTTGTGTCAACACTGAGGCCGGAAAATAAATTTTTCAGCACATCTATGTTAGAATTTTCTGACATAAAGAGTGACTGATTGCTGGGCAGTTCTTAAAAGAATATAACTAGACAGACAAGATGTATTTGGGCTACATATTAAACCCTTCATGGATGAGATGGTTTTGAGGCAAAAACTTCACCCCATCAGCTGAGACAGCTTTCCCAAACTGGTAAAAAATTAAATCTGTGCTGTCCATTTGCTTCTTTCTGACCCAGAGTTTGCAGATGCACTTTAAAAAAAAAAAAAAAAATCAAAGCTGCAAATTCAACACTTTCCAGCTGGACTGGCAGCACCCAGAGCTTCCTTCACTCTGTGCATGACTCTTCCCACCTCCTCTGCCTCCCATTCTGTGCAGGGGAAAGGGTGTAAGGAATGCTGGCCAGGAACCTGGAGCAGAGCTGTGGGAGCAGCCAGCCTCACCTCTCTGACAGAGGCAGTCTCCTCCACAACTATCTCCATCTCAGGGCTGCCGCTCTGGTCACTCCCAACCATGAAGTACAGGAAGAGCTGAAAATCCAAATGCAAACTGTCAGAATAAATACAGAAACGTGGGAATGCTGTGCAAGAACAATTCCTGTGGCAAGAATGTCATTAAACAGCACAAAAATGGCACAAAAAGCAAAGACAATTGAGTTATGGCCATCAGCAGATCCTCATTAGCCACCCCTGGTCTCTAGAAATGCAGAAGTATTTCCTCTTTGCACATCAAGGCCAGGTTGGACAGGGTTTGGAGCATCCTGGGATAGGGGAAGGTGTCCCTGCCCAGGGCAGGGGTGGAATGGGATGAACTTTAAGGTTTCTCCCAACCCAAACCATTCTGGAATTCTGGGATATTGACAACTTGCACATTCCAAGAGCAACATCCCCCTTTTCTTCCTTTTTGCTCTTTGGGAAAGTCCCTGCACAAGGCTCCTTCACCCCACGCTGCTGTACCTGAGTGGAAGCTGGAGCTTTCCCCTGGCACAGCCCGAGCAAGCTGCCCATCTTCAGTTCTGCCTCCTTGACTGTGTAATCCTCAGGCACTGCCAGGAGGACAAAAACAGGGAGAGCATCAGCAGCTGCTGCTGCTTATAAAAACATCCACTTTATCATCTTTAGAGTAAGCTAAAACCCTGGGTGCTCTCCTCTGGAGAGGTTCTAATTTATAAGGAACAAAGCTGGAGGTCCTTTTCTGCTGAACTGTCATAAGGTATTAGGGATGTAAGGAATAAAACCAAGCTCAACATTTAAGTTTAATCCCTATCTTTGTACAGGTGCTGTTAATTAACTTGAAAACTGGAAAAAAAACCCCACACAACTGCTTCAGTTAAGTCTGGGAATCAGCGGAGTAAAGTGTGGGCACTTCTCCCGGGAAAGGACAAAGGGAGGCTCAAAATCTCCCCAGTGAATTTCTTACAGAACAGTGATGAAATAAATCAGTTTACCTGGAGACAGAAGTTTCCCATTGCCACTAACAGGTCTAAGACAGCTCTCGTTTGCTGCAGTAAAAAGGGCAGGAAAGAGAGAACTATTAAGAAATTCAAACAGGAGAAAATTAGGCTCAGAATTTCAGACAGGTAACACCTTTAAGATTAATTACAACAGGTTTATCTTGGAGATCTCCCTCTGTGACATCAAAAATATAACTGGAGAGAGACTCTAAGTCTCAGCTTTTATTCTTTCACAGAAAGGAAAATTCTACCACTAAAACCACAAAAAAGCCAGTAAACAGGAACATTACCAGATTGATAAAGCAGCTGAACTCTTACCTAGCTCCTCCTCCAGCTGAAGCTCCCGAATTGCTTTCATTTTGATATCTGACATCACCTAAAACAGGGACATGAAAAGGGATTTAACACCTCCAGTCTGGAATGCCACCAACACCCCTGCCTGTCCAAGTGCCAGTGCACAAAGATAATCCTTCCCTCCTCTTTTAGCTTTGGTTACTGACACCACCTCAAACTTCCATTTACAGGATGGTCCAAAACCAAAACTGTTTGACACTAAAACCCTGCACTGGGTTAAACTACCTGCAAATACCCCAGGGATTGTAACTCTGAGCTGAGCACTATTTCCAGCAGGGAGAAACTTCATCCCTGAGGCTAACTGGAATGAGCTGGGCCAAGTGCAGTGGCCAGGCTGTTCAGGAAAGCAGAGCCCTTACCGTTTCAATAGTGGCAGTGATTTTCACGTGTTTCTCCTCCTCTTCCCCGCCACAGAAGTTCTTCACCTGGAGCCAGCTGATGTCATAGGTGAAGGCAGTCAAATTCCCACTTGCCATGTCGACAAAGCTGTGGGAATCAGCAGAGCAAGGACAGTCAGGGACAGGAAAATTGCACCTTGGCAGGGCTACATCAGTCACCAGCACAGCCCCCAAATAAAGGCGTGATGTTAAAGCTGTTCATAGTGATGGCATCTCCAGGAGCAGAGGCCTCAGGCAGCACAGAGTGTAATGACAGCAGAAATTTGCCCCTGGCAACTTTGGATTCAGCTGAGCACAAGTTGTTCCCAGCAGGTTTTTCCCCTTTACAAGTGTAAATCAAAGGATGTGATTGTTGCTGCCATTTTGAGGGCAAGAAAAATCTAAGCTGATAAATACCTGGTCTCCAAAACTTAAGACAAAAATACTTATAAGCTTAAAGTGATAATTAGTTACAAGAATATATGCTGTTAATATAATTTGAACTAAAAGCTTTCGTCAAAATTGCTTTTTTTGTTCAATTACAATCAAAAACGTTACCTCTGGTCATGGCTGTCTAAGATCAGCACCGAGCACCCATCCCTGAGCCCAACACTTCTGACTGTTTCCTTCATGTCTTCTTCACGGAAAACTTCCCAGTTCTTGGCTTCTCCGTCTGCTCCAGAGCCATTCTTGAGGATGATGCCTCCAGCAGGAGCCAGGGCTGTGTGCAGCTGGCCCAGGCTGGTGCTGCAGGAGCACACGTGCTGGGACTCGCTGAAGTGCTGCCCCTTGCCGCCCTCGTTGTGCTCGGCCAGGCGCAGCACGCTGAGCACCACGGGCTCGTGCTCAGGGCCTGTCAGCACCTTGCTGCCTCCAACCTGAGGGGAGCAAGGAAGGAAGGAATGCCAGCTTGGTGTGGGGCTGAACCATGAAATACAGGAGAGACTGGGCACAGAGAAAATTGAAACAAAAACGGACGCTCTCCCCTCACAAACCAACCACCTCGGACCAAATTCTTACTGAACAAACAAGGAGAGTAACCCACAGGTGCTGGGAGGAGAAAGCACAAAGTTATCCAGAAAAGCTGTGGCTGTCCCATCTCCGGAAGTGTCCAAGGCCAGGCTCGATGGGGACTGGAACAAGCTGGGATTGTGGAGGGTGTCCCTGCCCATGGCAGGGGGTGGAACGGGACCCTGAAATCCCTTCCCAAACCACTCCATGGTTACAGCAGCTGGGAAACCAACTGGACACTTGGCCAAATTAAGAACAGAGGAATTTAGCCCCTCAGGACATTAAAGAATTACCCAAATGTGGCTGAACATTGTGACTTTGCATTTTAAAACCTGGCCTTTCTGACATTTGACCTAAGCAATAAATACAGTTCCTTGCTGAAGCAAATGTAATGACACAAAAGCTGGAATAGAAAAAAACTACACCAAAAATATAAGCAAGACAAAAACGACTCTGTTACTCATGTTTGGGTAGTTTTGTTTGGTTTGGGGTCTTTTTTTTTTTTTGAGAAAGCCAAAATAAAATGGATACTTTTACAATAAAAATCATTTAAAAGCAGCATTTTGTTCCATTAGGGAGATGGACTCAAATGCTGTGTTTCATAATCACTTTCAGGTTAAGCAGAAGCCTTAATATTTAAAGGAAAATGGAAAACTACAAGAGCAGCACAGGATTTCAAGGAAACCATGAACAATCTTATCTCTTCAGAGAAGGAAGGAGATGTTTGGTTCCTTTACCTCTTTTCCATTCCACACGAAGATGTCTGCTCCATCAGCCAGCCCAATGCCATGCAGGGTCAACTCATCTCCTAAAAAAAAAAAAAAAAAAAGGAGCAAATCATCAAGTTCTTGCTCCCCACAAAGCACACAGACAGGGTCAGCAAGTTTTTGAAAGCCACGGCACTTAAAGAACTGTACAAGCATGGGGAGGAGTATTTAGAGCAGCTCTGAGTGTCTCTGTATTTTGATGTCAACACCATGGAGAGCTGGGTTATGTTCTGGTTCAACACTGATTTTCTGAAGCTGACCACAGAGAACATAAAATTTAAGAGTTACTGAATAAGTTTTTGAAGATTAACACTTGGAATCACCTAACAAAGCCAAGCTGGAGACAGAAGTGATGATTTTAAAAACTGATGTACCCTTAATAAATTAATGAACTCTTAATGTGAGCATTTCCCTTTACAAAATTCCTGCTTCGCTCAAGTCTAACCTACATTTTCGTTTGATGTCACCCTGGCTCCTCTCTTCTATCCCCTCCTCCACTTATTAGGCCAATCCTATGAAAGCAAACATCCACAAGCAAATCAAGACAAAGACTGCTATATTCTTGCCAGCAAATGTGCTTAACTTGCATAAGATCTGCAGTCTGACTGCATTCCACAACAAAGATTTCACAGCAAAGCCTCAAAATCATTCATTTCACTAGTAAGAGTGAAATAAATCATTTAAATAACTTAACATGAGTTTGAGTTGGAAGAGTGTTCTGTAACACACATCTCCAAGATGGTTTATAGAAACCTTTGATGTCTGCAGGAATTAAAATACAGAAATAACTTGGAAGCCTTGCATGCATTGATCTTACCATCAAGCACCTGGTAAAGATGTAATCCTGCTGGCAAAGGCTTGGCCACACTGAGAACCATGTCCCCTTCCCAAGATTCCAACATCTAATTGGGAAAAATAACCAGAAAGATTATATAAAACAACAGTGAGCAGGAATTCAGCATTCCAAGTTACAATCTGCTGAGAGCTGCCACAGCCTGGCTCCCAAGCTCACTTGGTGACACTTAATTGGTAATTCCTTGACAAGACAAATCTGCAACCAAATGAAGTATCAAGAAAAATCCTGGAGTTCTGCAGTGTCAATTCATGCCCATGCACATGCTGCCCAAATGCAATTAATTAGCTCATGTGAACTTTGAAGTCTCCATAGGTATAATTCCAGCAATTTCATGGCTTCAAGAACAGCCCCCACACCACTCTTTCCTCCTGTGTAAACCCATAGGAAGTTTTCAGCCCCCTAAACCCCATTTGCTGTTGAAAATTTCTCCTTGACACAAAGACTGCAGCATAAGTATACTTGTAAAGGTTGCAGTGGCTCAAGTAAAAACAAAGTTTGAATTTATTTAACAGAGCAGGTACCTGGAACACTGCCTGGCGCAGGCCTCCCAGCGTTTTCCTTCTGTCAATGCTCAAATCCACCACGCTCTCTTTCCAAGACAGTGAAGGATGCAAAGCCCCGTTGTGGAATTTATAGCAGGAGCTCAGGTGCAGATGTAAGTCAATGCCATTGTTTGCTGAGTCACATTCAGCTCTGTGGGACAATAACACATCAAACTGGTGAATTTAACACCAAGCAGAGGTTTCTGTGTAGCTGTCCCTGAACTGATTCCCCCAGGGCTGAATTCCCGGACACATTTCCTCCTGCTTTATGCCTGCCCCTGGTTCTAGCAGCCCAATGCAGCAGCGAACATTTAAAAAAATAAAGGAATGGAATTCACTCAGAGATAGAAACCCAGGATGGTTTGGGTTGGGAGTGCCTCAAAGCTCATCCAGTTCCCCCCCTGCCAAGGGCAGGGACACCTTCCCCTCTCCCAGGGTGCTCCCAGCCCCATTCAGCCTGGCCTGGAACCCTTCCAGGGATGGGGCAGCCACAGTCTTGTGTGAAATATCCCATAAAACCTGTCACTCTTGTGTCTCTGTTTTCATTCCTTAACTGTGATCAGGTGTATCAGCACTTGTGTCCCTCAACACAAGGGAAAGTTCTGTCCAACCTGAACACCACAAGCTCTTCCCTCTGCTTTTCTGGCAGAAAATATCATTTATCTGTTAATTCACAGTAAACCAAGTCATTCCCCCTTCTCCCAAAGGAGAACTCCCTTTATAAACACGATTAAAATAATGCATTCCAGTCTCTTTCCAGAATGGCAGTGATTTCCACCAAAGAATAGTACCATTTGAAACTCTATGTATGTTTCCCTTGAAATTGTGTAGGATGCCTGCTACAGGGAGGCTGGGAACCAGCAAAATATGGATACAGAAATTAAATCCTTCAATTAACCTCTATGACATTGAGTCATTTCAGTACTGACTCTGCTCAAGGAGTTTCTTTCCTTTTGAATCCCCTGGCAGTCCTGCAGATAAAAGCTGTCTGAGATGGGCACAGAGACACCAAGATACCTCTTTTTTTGCAGCTCTGTATTAGCAGCATTCATTTCGTTCAGGAGGTGCTCAGGAATTTGGTACCTTGGATTTCCTCGTGCTGCAACAAACAAATATTGGCTTAAGATGTGGTCTGGCAAACAAGAGAATGATCAAGATGAGACATTACAGTACAACAATCATTGAAAACTCAGAAATTATGTTCACAATAGAGAAAAGTCAACTGCAAGATGATATAAAGAACAAACAAATGCTTTTACTCCTTCCAATCAATTAAGGGAAATTAATACATAAATGCCATTAACAACAACTTGTATTTGTTTCAGTTGATACTTTGCTACTATTTGTGGAGCATAATAAAAAGAATTAGTCAGCTATAGCCAATTAACAGGTCATTACCTCCTTGTGTTTTCATTTAACTCTTTTTTCACATGATCACTACAAGGAAAACTGGGGAAAAGAGGCTTGGAAAGGACAAAAAAGCCCAACAGCCCTCCAGAAAAAATGTCAAAGCAAGAAACCCCCCTCAGAACCTCCAGCTGAGCTTTGTGTACCTTCAGGGGGCCTTTTCAGCTGAGCTTTCCTGTAGAACAGCATGTAGGCACTCTCTTTCCCCTGGAATTGTTTCTCAATATCCTTCTCCTTGATGGGCTGGACTTTGGAGTCGTTGAGATCAAACCAGTGGCACCCAGCAGAAGTGGCCCTTGGCCTTGGGGGGGTTTTTTCACAGTTCCACTGCACATCATTCTTCTGGGGAGGGCTCTGGAGACCTTGGCCAAGAGAATCCAGCTTGAACAGGAGCTTGTGTGTTTCCTGCAGCCCGACCTTATTTCCATCAGGACTCAGCTGGAAGATCTGAGGATGATTCTGCAAATACTGAAAGGAAAGGAAGGACAAGATGAAGAAAATTCCAAGTTTTAAATGCAGCAGGCTGCATTAAGCTGCTTCACCTCAAAGTGATTCTCCACCTGCTCATTATCCTCAAAGTGAAACTCAAACCCCATTACTTCAATCCTCATTTTTGATGTTTCCTCACATATTTTCTCAGTTTACCTCTGCAAAAGCTTCACATCCACATTTCACAGCTACATTTAAATAATTATTGTGGAAACTGCAGGTAGCTCCTTCAAAAAAGAGGCAAACATCAGTTTTCCACCTATCTACAACACAAATGCTGAAGCATTTTTCTTAAAACATCATCAAATACAGCAACCAATTAGAGTACAAGGTTTTACTGGAGTATCCATTTCATGAACATGCTCTAACCAACCAAAAAGTGGGATAATTTTCAACAACAGATTTCTGTAGCTAAGGTTAATTTTTCACAAGCAAAAAACAAACAAACAAACAAACAAAAAACCCCACAGATTCTCAGGTAGACAATTCCTTGGGAATCTCGTGTTCCCCAGCCTGCTAATTCACCTTACAAACCTCTCCTTGCACATGCTCATCCAAGGGTCCATATTCTCAATTATCATCCTCCTGCATATTCAACAGGAATATAAATGATTATAAAAATTATGTAAAAGCAAAACTAACAAACAAGCATGTGATTACCTTTCGCAATGCTCCATACTGTTTTCTGTATTTCTTATTCCAGGACACCCCTTTCTTCTCCAGCAATTTCTGCCCCAATTGATCCACGGGAACTTGTTTGGCTTCTTCCTACAGAGAAATGAAAAATTAAGGTAGCAAAGGCTACAGAAGTCAAGGGATCAACACAAAGAAATTCTGAAGTGTTTTAATCATTCCTGGTTTTTAATAAGCCACTGGAGCTGTGTCAGGGGGAATTTAGGTTGGGTATCAGGCAAAGGTTCTTCCCCAGGCACTGCCCAGGCTCCCCAGGGAATGGGCACATTCCCAAGGCTGCAGAGCTCCAGGACAATGCTCCCAAGGATGCCCAGGGTGGGACTGTTGGGGTGTCTGTGCAGGGGTTGAACTCCATGATCCTTGTGGGTCCCTTCCAATTCGGGACACTCTGATTTCTTTTCCAACAGCTTTGGTGAGCAATGTTAAAAACATTGAAAAAGGACTTTTTCTGCAGGAAGAGCCACTATTAATATGAAAGTCAAGTTTCAAATGCTTCACACCAAGTTCAGAAGAGCTCTGGACACTTAAACCTGCCCACTCCCACAAACACCAACCCCCTGCAGGTTCCCTAGCTCCAAACTCAAAGCAATGAACTCCTTACATACCATACCTCTGATAAAATCCCCTTCAAGACTGCCAATGGATTTTCTGTTTCTTTGGCATTCTCGGTGTCTCTTAAAGCCTTCTCTTCAATCAGCCCATCCTCTTCTTCCTGGGTAAGACAGACACTCACAAATATTGTTGTTTCACACACAATTAGAGGTTTGATTACTCTGTACTGACATCATCATGCACAATTCAGGAGTGTGAAGGACACTCTGATAAACCACCCTCCTCAGTGAGGCAAGACACACAAAGCCTCATTAAAATATTAATTAAGTCTGGATGCACATTCATCCACTAGCTCTTAAGACTTTTGCGAAAAATACAACCTCTACAGCAAGGAAGAAAATCCTTCAGGACTTACTTGGAGTTGCCAGTTTCCTAATTCATCCACATCTCTGATATAAACATGATAGTGTCCTCCATAGCAGCCACCTTTGTGTATAATAACAGAGAAGAGCTCATACATGTACTCTGAATCATCCATTTCAGTCTTTAAAAAGAAAAACAATAATTGGAACAATAACAGAGGTCAGCAGGGCTCACACAAGGACAGCTTTACACCTGCAGCAGCACTTCAGACATTTCTCAGTGTGAGTTTGCACGTGCAGAGACTGAAGTGGTTTCTCAGGGCTGGGGACACCAGGAAGGACTGACACAAGCCATGGAGCAAAGCACCATTTAAATCAGAAAATCATGGAATGGTTTGGGTTGGAAGGGACCTTAAAATTCATCTGGTTCCCTGCCATGGGCAGGGACAACTTCCACTATCCCAGCTTGATCCAAGCCTTGGCCACTGCCAGGGATCCAGGGGCAGCCACAGCTTCTCTGGGC
The DNA here is from genome assembly GCA_013397795.1 of Orthonyx spaldingii. NCBI lineage: Eukaryota > Metazoa > Chordata > Aves > Passeriformes > Orthonychidae > Orthonyx > Orthonyx spaldingii. The sequence goes on along the minus strand of VZTJ01005634.1, from coordinate 28,805 downwards.
ACCCTGTGTTACTAAACAAGCAGGATTCTGAACAATATTGGAAATTCAAAATATTTTCAATTTCAATGTTTGCTCACAACCAGGCTTATTTTGTTTAAATGAGAAGAAAGAAAAGAAGGAACACTTAGAAACACTAAAACTGAGGGAGGGAAAAAGGGCTTCCTCAAATGCAAACACTGAGAAATTTCCAAGCTTGCATTGCAACACTTCAATAAGAAAAATCTCTGTTCCATAACAGTGTCTCTATGATGTTCTTTGAGGAGCAAATACTGTCATCAAGCAATGGCACAGCTCAGTTTATAACCAGAATCATATTTATGAATGGAAACACAGACTCCCGAGAAAAACAGAATAACTACAGGCCCATAAAACACAATTTATACCTGATGCTATCAGAGAATAATAATAAAAGAATACATTTCAATTTCCATTTCCAGGTGTTAATTTCCCTGACAAGGAAAGGTTAGATAACTTTTGAGTAGTTATTACACCCTTCCCCCTTGTAGCTACAAGGTATTTCCCACTCAGCTCACAAGTGGATGAGGACACCACAAAGTTACTCCAATACCCTGCCCTGCCAAAATGCAAAGTAAAAGGTAACCTCTCCTTGAGGTATGGGCTCTCTGCTGAGCATAGGGAAACTTTTAGCAACTGTAACAGCACCCACCTGCTCACAGAAAGGCCTCAGGTTGATCTGGAGGGGGAATGTGTAGCAGCTTGTCTCCTTGTACCTCTCACACTTCTCAAAGTCAAAGTTGAACCTCAGCAGGGAAATGGTGAGGAAGGGAGGCAGCTTGCGTAGTTTAGCAGACTAGGAAGGGATTTAGAAAACATTTGAAGCACAGAGTTAGGACAAAATTGTGTTTCCACCCTGCTGTGGTCAACTCTTTTTCCACCAAAGCTTTGCTACCCCCAGGCAGACAAGATCAGTGCCCTCATTTTTAAAGTGGCTTCACTAATTCCCAATTTCTCTTCCAGCTACACAACCTAAAAGTGATCAGATTTTTCCCCCATTAAGCCTCACATCTTCCTTGACTGGTGATCACCAGCCCCGTGCTTGATCCTGCCATAGCAAATAATGGACATTGGTGAAATTCCAGTCAGTAATGACATTTCCATAGCCCACGTTTCTGCAGTGCCAGTCACAGAACAACCAGGAGCTACAGTCTCCCTCATTTATCCAGGGGAGCGCCTTCCAGGCAGGAAAGCCAGGATAATCCATTTCAGTGAGGAGGACTATGAATCCAGATCCAACCACTTGATGTGTGAGCACATCAAGAACCCCTGTGAGAAGTAAAAATAAATCATCTGGTAGCACCTCTGACTGCAGGTGTGGGTTCCATGGCCACGTTCCTGAGCCTTTCCAATGTCTCCATCCTCCTCTCCACAGACAGAGCCAGAACAAGGAGGCCCCAGGAGCACACACAGGGTTTAAGAAACTCCCTGAATCAGGAATTCCACTTGCATCCACAGCCTGGCAACCCCCAGCTGTGTGCTTTCCCACCAAAATTCCGATTTCCCACTCTCCTCCTGCACGGATGAGCAGTTTTGAGAGGCAGACAACTTACGCTGTACTGCCCTGAAACCAGTCAAGTTAAACCCCAGCCAGCCCTTCCAACACACATGTGAGGCACTGCTGAGTGTTCCTGAGCTCCCAGGTCACTGATTAACCTGGCCTGTCCCCAGCTTCCCTCTGGACTGCTCCCTCCCACATCCAGAGGGCTGCCAGGGCTTGGACTTCACTCATCCTGCAGGAGACCAAGGAGCTCTGCTGTTGTGAGGAGGGCAGAGTGCACCACCAGCCTCACTCTGCTTCCCTCCACAAAAACAGAGCAGCAGATCCCATTCCCTGCACAGAGCAGCAGCTGCTCATTGTTTTTTTCTCTCATTTGGGTTCTCCCAAAGGGAGTTTCCATAATTCTTCTCCCATTGCACGGATCTGTTTGTTTTTATTTTATGCTCTTACTCCTCCCTCTTTTGGCCAATCCTCCAAAATGCCCAGAGGCAGGGTGCAGCAGACATAAAAAACTGCAGCAATAGTTGGGAAATGAGCCACAGGACCTTTTCTTGACATCCCTGCTGAGCTTTCATAGAATCCTGGAATGGTTTGGGTTGGAAGGGACCTTAAAGATGATCCAGGGACCCCTTCCACTATCCCAGGCTGCTCCAAGCCCCAGTGTCCAACCTGGCCTTGGACACTTCTAGGGATCCAGGGGCAGCCACAGCTTCTCTGGGCACCCTCTGCCAGGGCCTCTCCACCCTCCCAGGGAACAATTCCTTCCCAATATCCCATCCATCCCTGCACCATCACACCCCAAGGTGTTACCTTTGAAGCTTCAACAAGTTTATCACAGGCCCCACATCGATACAAGTTGTCATTCTCAAAGTACTCCTCTTCTACATACATGTTCCACAGGGCCTCCTCCAGGCCAGCCACACCTTTCACTGCCACTGTGAGGTCTAAGAAATCTTCCTGTGCAGAAAGGACAACAAGAAGTGAGGTTCTGAGGGGTGTAAGTGTGTGGTGATTAGAAACATACTCATCCTATTCATCACAGCTGATGGGGGAAAACCCCTCGTATGTTCACAGAAGACAAATTAATTTTTACAAACAAATTTTTTTTTAATTACAAAGAGCACAAAATACTGTCAAGATATATTTTGCTGTTACCTCACTGCACTCTCTGTTAACTACATCTACCAAAACCAGTGCTTGTGAACTCAGAAGATACAAAACATTTGAGTTTTTTACCTCTCATTTTTAGGAAATGCAGCCAAGACAAAGTTCAATACTCATTACCAGGGTCCAACAAGGCACTCAACAAAGATGACCATTATTTTTGGACTTTAAAAACAAGAATACCTCAAGTCAACAGACTGAAGAGAAGCCCCCAGTGGGAAGCCCTGGCTTTACCTGTCTCTCACTGACGTTCTTGCACTCCTTGCACACGATCTGGTTGACAACAATGCCATGGTACAAGCGGTTGATGAGGTCGTGGCCCGAAGTCCCCACCAGGGAGGTCTCCAAAGCACTGAACAGGATCCTGTTCAACTCCTGCACATCGTGCTGCCTCATCTCCTGCACAGGAAAACCAAACAGGGGGGAGTGAAACACTGCTGTGCTTGGCTTACGGCTTAAAAACAACATACATCAAATGTCACAGAGTGTCAATGACTACTCATACATTTACTCCTTGAGTAGTGAAGTACTATCTTTATCATCATTATTTTTAATTTGGTAATGCTAAATCTACCTAAGACACTTTCACTTGGGTAGAATCATAGAATCCCAGAGTGGTTTGGGTTGGAAGGGACCTTAAATCTCATCCCATTCCACCCCCTGCCATGGACAGGGACACCTTCCACTGCCCCAGGCTGCTCCAAGCCCCAATGTCCAGCCTGGCCTTGGACACTTCCAGGGATCCAGGGGCAGCCACAGCTTCTCTGGGCAGCCTGTGCCCGGGCCTCCCCACCCTCCCAGCCAGGAATTCCTTCCCAATATCCCATCTAAACGCACTCTCTGTCAATGTGAAGCCATTCCCTAGATTTAGATTAATCTCTAAGATGAGTGACACAGTTCAGCTTGGGTTACAATCCAAGTATTTGAGGACAAGAGGCCTATTGGAAAATCACTCCGGTAAAAACAAAGGCAAAGCAACTGGAATTGTGTCTAAGAGAGCAATCAGCTGCTGTTCCTTCCTGTGAACAACTGCCAGGGACTCCATGGGGGGCTCCAACGGGATACAGGAGCTGACCCCGTTCAATGCCATCTGCACAGCTTGAAGGATTTGAAGGAAGTTCCTAAATGTCAGAGTTGCAAACCCCATCTGCGCTCAGGGAGAAGTGTGCTGGCAGGGAGGCGGGCACCTCATGGCTGCTCCAGCCGAAGCTGTCGGTGAGGTCAGCGGTGGATGCCGCCTGCTGGTCCAGGAGCAGCAGCTGGGCAAAGAGGCGCTGCAGCTGCAGCGGGATTATCCGGACCTGGGAACAGCAACCACAGCACGTCACACACAGCCTTCACACCAGGCATTGCAACAGAAACACCAGTCATTTACAACAAAGTTTGTGACAAACTACCCCTGCCTATTACCTTCATAACACAGGTCACTCCATTCACACCAAGCAGGCAGAACTAACTCCCAAAAATCTACAGTGTCTCCCTACACAGCCAAGATAAATTATGGAAGGGTTTGGCTTGGAAAGGACCTTAAAGCCCCTCCCATTCCACCCCTGCCATGGGCAGGGACACCTCCCACTGTCCCAGGCTGCTCCAAGCCCCGTCCAGCCTGGCCTTGGACACTTCCATGGATCCAGGGGCAGCCACAGCTTCTCTGGGCACCCTGTGCCAGGGCCTGCCCACCCTCACAGGGAACAATTCCTTCCCAATGTCCTATCTGTCCCTGCCCTCTGGCAGTGGAAGCCATTCCCTGTGTCCTGTCCCTCCATCCCTTGTCCCCAGTCCCTCTCCAGCTCTCCTGAAGGGCTTGGTGGTGGGGTGGAATGAGATGGGAGGGAGAACATCTCAGCAGAAACAGACTCCACATCTGATTTCTGAAGCAAACTTCATGGCAATGAAAGCTTAGAACTGTGTATTAGTCCTGTATCAGCCAGCCCAACTGCCTCTCAGCATCAAATTTAGCTTTTCGCTCGTTTTTGTAAGTTTCACATGAACTGGAACCACATTCCTCCAATTCAGCACTGGACAGTGACAAACAACAAAATTCCCAACACCTTTGCATCTGGTTTCCTGCTGTCATCCAGAGTCCCTAGTTCTTCAGGTCCCAGGGAGAACAAAGCCTCTGCAATTGGAAAATAAAATATTTAAAAAGATAACACCCCCTCTTTAAAAATTTACTGTATTTTAATGTCAAACACTACAGTGTTATTCTGTAATCATTTATTTGAAGTGAAATGTGCCCCAAAATTACCTGAGTTTACCAAGTTTCTTTAATAAATCACCAGAAATGCAGGTCTCACTAAAATATCAATTCCAACATTATTTTAAGAAGGTTTTGAGCACCTCACCTCTAAATTCAGGTGTGAAAAGCAGAGTCTGCAGAAGGGAATTGAGGTAGCAGGTCCCACCCTGATTTTTGATTCCACTGAGGTTGGTGAAATCCCTGGGAGCTGGAGGCTCAGACTCTCTGGGCTTTGATTTCTTCCCCTTCCCACAATGATTGTTTGAAATGAAGGAGAAATCCTCTTCAAATAAGTCCCCAAACATTGTGAAGGCAGAAGAGTCCTTAAAAAAGATAAAACAAGCATTTACTATACAAAATGCAGTTGAACCCACCCACCTCAAATCCTCCAAGACGAACCTGGGAGACCTGACTGAAGAATTTGTTTATATTTTTTCCACCTTATTCTGGTTATTTTGAAAATTAATGTCAGATCCATGCAAAAGTGTAAATTAATATAACAAAAAAGTGTGAATTAAAAGCATTTCTGCTACCACAGGTCTGAGCAGACCTTTAACCAGAACCAAACCCACCACAACTCCATTTTGCACAAAGTTATTTATTCCTACACGTGAACTGTCCCCTACCTTGGATTATCCTTATCCACCTCCTCCAAATGCCTGAAACTTCTTCCTCTGAGACATTAAAGCACAAAGACTTTTAAGTTTCACTTTCCCAATGAACATAAACAGGAAATAAATCACTCTGACCACTTTGCATCAGCTTCTCCTCCTCCACATGCAGCTCTTGACTGCCTTAAAAATTCTGCACAGGCCCCTCCTCCCAGGCTGTGGATGCAATTCCTGGGCTTGGCACTCATTCCAAACTGTCTCCCAGACTTCATTCCTGTTTTCAGCCAGGCCTGTTGCACTTCACCACTCAGATTCTTCTCCTCCCTGAATGCCCAGCAGCTCCTGAGGGGATTGTTCATCCCAAAAAAGGGCCATATCCAGGAGACACCACCCACCCACCACTCCAGAGAGGCGCCTGAGTGCCAAACCCTCCCTCGCTCCTTATTTCTGGATCCAGCACTGCTGCTGGCAGCCTCCTTCCCTGAAAAACCACCCAGGAACGTCGGCTGCAAGGAATGCGGGATGGTGCAATGCCTTCACCAAGCAGGGACAGCTCAGAGCACACGGCCTCAGCCCACCAAGGCTGCAATAAACCCATGGCAGGGGAAACCAAAATCCTCTCATAAATCCACGGCAAGAGACCCCAAATCCCTCTAATAAACCCCTGAGATTCCCAAACTCCTGTAATAAATCCATGGCAGGAGATCCCAAAACCCGTCTAATAAATCCAGGCAGAGATCTCCAAATCCCTCCAATAATCCCATGGAAGAGCTCCCAAACAACTCTAACAAAGCCATAAGATTCCCAAACCCCTCCAGTAAATCTGTGGCAGGAGATCCCCAAATCCGTCTAATAAACCCATGGCAGAAGATCCCAAACTCCTCTAATAAATTCACGACACGAGACCCAAAAATCCTCTAATAAATCCATGACAGACGATCCCAAAAGCTCTTTAAGATATCAATGACAAGAGATCCCAAACCCCTCTAATAAATCCAGGCAGAGATGTCCAAACCCCTCTAATAAACCCATGAAAAGAGATCCCAAAACCCTCTAATAAACCCATGGCAGGAGTTCCCAGACCCCTCTAAAAACCCCCTGGCAGGAGCTCCCAAAACCCTCTAATAAAGCTCTAAGAATCCCAGACCTCTCTAATGAACCCATGACACGAGACTCCCAAACCCCTGCCAGGAGATCCCAAAACCCCACTAATGAGCCCACGGCAGGAGCCCCCCAGCCCCGGCACTCTCCCCGGGCCGGCGATCCCAGCCGATCCCATCCCCTCCCAGCCCCTCGCTCACCGCGCCCGGCCCGGCCCTACGGCCACGGCCCCGCGGCCGCCGCCATGTTTGTTGTGTGGCGCCGCGCAAGGCGCGCCGGGACCGGCGGCCCGCGGGGAGAGCGGGCTTCGCGCGGGGTATGCTGGGAGTTGTAGTTTTCCCGGCGTGAGGGGTTGGAGCGTCCCGGGATTCTGTGGGGCCTCCATCCCTGGAAGCGTTCCAGCACACGCTGGACGGGGCTTGGAGCGACCTGGGATAGTGGAAAGTGTCCCTGCCCATGGCATGGGATGAGCTTTAAGGTCCCTTCCAACCCAGACCATTCTAGAATTCAATAAAGACCGAGTCTCTCCAAACAAACAGTTGTTTTGTGTCGTGAATTTATTACAGGCATTTGGGATCCCCTGTCGTGGCTTTATTAGAGGGGTTTTGGGATCTCCTGCCATAGGTTTATTAAAGGATTTTGGGATCTCTTGACGTGGATTTATCAGACAGGCTTGGGGATCTATTGATGCCTACGTAACTTGGGTCAAAGTTACAAGATGCTTACATAGCTTGAGTTATACCTATATAACCTGAATCATAGCTTTCTCTACAATGTAATAGCTAGTATATGGTTAGCTAGTTGCGTAATGCTTAAATAAACACAAACTTGCCAGGTTTCAAAAATAGACAAGTATGGTTTCAAAAATAGACAAGTGTAGCTATACTGGGAAGCAGCAGGATGTACTAATGAGAAATTGGCAAATGTAAAGCCAATTAGCCACCAAATGAAGAATTTAGACCGATTAGAGCCAGAAAAACCAAAGACCACCATAACTGCGCACGCTCTGAAGACAAAGTTGAAAAGTTCAGATGTGAGGAAGACCTTGAGCCTTCATCAAAGAAGACCCCCAAGACCACCTACATTGGGGAAGCACAAGCACAGTGCAGAACTGTTTATAACCATGAGATAACATTATGTAAATTAGTTCCTGTGTGTATATGGTGATGTTATAATGACATAACAATATTTAGCAATACTTACTGTATAAATACACCACAACGCTTGACAAAGGTGGGTGAGTTAGGTGGAAAGATTCCCCTCAGCTCCGGCGCTGTAATAAACCAACACCTGCTCTATAAACATCAGTCTGTGGGGTTATATTTCTAGCCTATCTTTTCGGGCATCATTTGTGTCGTGTATTTATTACAGGGAGTTGGGATCTGCCATGGCTTTATTAGAGGGCTTTTGGGATCTCCTGCCATGAGGTTCCTAAAGGATTTTGGGATCTCTTGTCATGGATTTATTAGAGGGGTTTGCGGATCTGTCATCATTAATTTATTAGAGTGAATTGGGTTCTCCTGTTATGGATTTCTTAGAGGGGTTTGGGGATCTTTTTCTGGATTTGTTAGAAGGGTGTGGGGCTCTCTTTTCATGGATTCATTAGAGGGGTTTGGGATCCCCTGCCATGGGTTTATTAGAGGGGTCTTGAATCTCCTGACATGGATTTATTAGAAGGGTTTGAGGCTCGCTTTTCATGGATTTATTAGACCAATTTTGGGACCTTCTGCCATAATTAGAAGGATTTGGGGATCTCCTGTCACAGATTTATTTATTAGAGGGGTTTGGGATCTCCTGCCATGGATTTATTCCGTCGTTGGCCGGGATGTTGTAGCTACCCCAATAATTCCCTCCTGAGCCTGAAATGGCCCAGCCTGCACCTGACACAATCATCAAGCTTGGAAAAGACCTCCAAGATCATCCAGTCTCCCCCTCACCCCAGCACTGCCATCATCACCCTTAAACCACATTCCCAAGTGCCACATCCAGGCTCCTCTTGGACAACTCCAGAGACAGTGACTCCACCACCACCCTGGGCAAATTATTCCAGTGCTTAAACACTCTTCAAATGATTTTTTTTTCTAATATTCACTCCAAACCTCCCCTGGAACAACTTGACGCCATTTCCTCTCATCTTTTCCCTTGGGACACAGCAGAAGAGCCTGATTGCATCTAACCTCCTGTCAGGGGGTTGTAGAGAGAAACAAGGTGCCCCCTGAGCCTCCTTTTCTCCATAAACACCCCCAGTTCCCTCAGCTCAGGAGATTTTTTTAGCCCCTTCTCCAGCTCTGTTGCCTTTCCCTGGACAGATCTGCACACAGATTTGTGACTTTTCCCCCAAATCCAGCGTTCCCACTGTCTCCTTGCTCACATGTGAGCAGCCAGCGACTTTTATCTTGCCCTGGCTTGAACGCAGCAAAGTTCAACTCATCCAGAATTCCTGGCTGGGATAACCGGGTCAACCAGGGCAGCCTTTAGCAAGCTCACAAACGCTGAGGTACTCATTAACTTCACCCATCCTGGCATTGCCTTTGCACCCACTCCTCATGTTGAAGGTTTGGATGGAAAACTCACCTGCAGCAGAAAGGAGGGGAAGGCAGAACATTTCCCTGCCAGCCCTCTCCTTGCTCCACTTCAGCAGACAGCTGGGGTGCCATCACAAAATATGTACAATTTAACCCTTTTTTGTGAGAAAATGCTGCCTGCTAAACTGGTCAGCTTCCCAATGCCCAGTTCTAAGTGTGCTGAATAAAAATCTGAACATATTTAGTAGTTTTATTTATTATTATTATTATGCTTTTTCTATAATAGAAGATTCAGGGAGTGTTTTAGTCATTTTTACCTCAGAGCTTCTGCCTCCTACACTGAAGCTCAAAACTTTTGTTTTCTGAAAAGCAATCCTGACAGAAAACTGCTCTCTGCCACTTTCCCAGAATAAATAATTAAAGACATTGGTAAAATGGGAAAAACAAATACGGCTGATATGAGGAAAACAATATGCAGTTAATTTTGGTGCCTTGACCGTGGTATGAAGGGAGATGAGAGCAGTCATGTGCCTGAGGGATGGAGGCTGCATGGCTCTAAATACCCTGGGTTGCATTGTTTTTAATTTTGGCATCAATGGCAATGCTGTGAGGCTGATGGATCTTGGGAAACCATGTCTGTGCTGAACCTGCTCCTTTGCTGAGTCAGTCAGTGGTTGTTAAAACACATTTAGTACTTGTCTTATTCCTGGTGGGGAGGAATTTTCAGCTACCTCAGGGCCACCTCCCAGGCTGGGAAACGCAAGAACCTGGGCTTCAGCTGCCAGGTCAGCCTCTCTCAGTGCCTCTTCGTGGTGTCCCTGGCACTGGGGAGATTCCTGCCAGCTCAGAAGAGCCATGAGCCTTGTCCTGAGGGTCTCCTGCTCCGTCCCTGGAGGAATCATCTGAGGATCCGTGTCTCCAGCACAGAGAGGCTGTTTTCATTTGTTGCTGTGGGGCTGGGAGTTGTTCACACCGAGTTTGCTGTCCTGGGTCCTGGCCAAGGTGTAACACAAGACACAACAAACATGAGGAGTCCTGAGGGATCCACGTAGCAATTTGAGGAGCAAACTGAACACCGAGAAACTCCAGTGACTCGGCATTGAAAGGATCACCGAATCTGGCTTGCCAAGAAAGGAGGGAAAAGGAAAAAAAACCAAACCACCCACAAGCCGAAGCCATGAATCATTAACTACAGGATTACCACACAGCACACCCAACAAATACACCCAGCAGTTGCCTTCCAAAGCATCTCCAGGCTACAACTTGCAGCAGAAACCTCTTCCACAGCCCCTACTCCAGCCACAGCAACATGGCTTTGAGGCTTTGCTGTGCCTGGATTTCCATCCTCCTCCTCCTCCTGCCCGGCCTCTCGGATGGAGGGAAGCTCCTGGTGGTGCCCATGGTGGGAAGCCACTGGCTGAGCATGCAGGAAGTGGTGGAGAAGCTGAGCGAGAGAGGACACGAGGTGGTGGTGGTCGTTCCCGAGGTGAGCTGGCAGATGAAGACGACGCAGGCCTACGAGGTGGTCACGTACCCGGTGACACAGACGCTGGATGAGCTGGACAACGCCTTTCAGGAATACGTGGCCCTGCACCTGACGGAGAAACCTTTCCCCCTGAATGCCCTGGCGCTGTACAAGGGCTCGGTGCGTGTTTTTGACATCTTCTTTGAGCAGTGCAAGGACCTGTTTCGCAGCCAGGACACCCTGAGGTTCCTCAACCAAAGCGGCTTCGATGCCATCCTGACTGACCCAGTCTTCATGTGCGGGGCCACCCTTGCCAATCATCTCTCCCTTCCCTTTGTGTTCTTCATGAGAGGATTCCCCTGCAACCTGCACTTTGCAGCCCCACAGTGCCCGAGCCCTCTGTCCTACATCCCGAGACTCTTCACCTTCAACTCGGACCGCATGACGTTTTTCCAGAGGGTGGAAAATGCCCTGATTTCCCTCCTGGAGCTCCAGTACTGCAATGGTTTCTATGCAGAAGCACTCAAGCTTTCCTCAGAAATTCTTCAGAGGGATGTGTCCATCACAGACCTTGTGGACTCTGCTGCCATTTGGCTCCTGAGGTTTGACTTTGTGTTCGAGTACGTCAGGCCGGTGATGCCCAACATGGTCTTTGTTGGGGGGATCAACTGTGCTAAGAAGAAACCACTGCGTAAGGTAATGTTCCTCTTCCTCCAAATGGTACATTTTCCAATGGAAAGTCATTATGTTGCTTCAGGAAGTTTATTGCTATTGATTTTTTTTAAAAAAAACTAAAAGAGTCATCTTTTGTTTTCAACTCCAGGCTCAGCAGCATCAGTTTATTCACTTTAGTTGTATTTTCATGACTGATTATTTCCAAACTGGCTGTCTGTGGTAAGTTACTCCTGTTTGTAGTGCTAAAACATAAATGTCACATTGAAATGACAAGAAATAATCTTACAATTGTGGATTTGGTGAAAGACACTTGAATGCAGAACTCAGATAACTTTTCATACCTGCTCCTTCACATTTGCTTTTACCAAAACTCTTCTGGAGGGGTTTTAACGCTAATCTAGAAATCTAAATCTATGTTGATAGTTACCATGTAATCTCTAAAACAGTAACGGTGGACATTTCTTTCCAGGCACAAAGCAGGACACAAATCTCTTTCTTAGGAAATTGCTCCCTCACTTCTGAATTGTGGTCACACAATATCTCTGCACAGTATCTTTGAGCTGAAGGGGTGGAGTTTTAATTGCTTTCTTTCTGATTTCTTTTATGCTCTTTGACAGGCTTATGAAGAGCCCACTAAACTTGATAAATAAGGCAAAGAATAATATTACTAACTAGAATATTAGGATAAAATTATATCTAAGGCATTCTCCCATGTTAGGCCCACAAGAGCAGCGCTAGTTGGAGATTTAACAGGCAAATCCTTGCTGGTTGCACAATGTAAGTCTTTCCTTTTGTGTCTTGAAGGTCTCAGAGCTGCAAAGAGTTTGTAACTTTGCTGCAAGGGCAGAGACATCCTGCCCTCATTTATCCCTGCCAGCTCCTGTCTTCACACTCCCATTAGGGGAAAATCACATGCTCCAGACCTGGAAAAACCTTGTGTATTTTTCACAACTTTCTCCAGTCTCCTTTTCTAGCTACATTTTCTACAGACAGCAGAGGAATTTCTCCTATTTCACTTTTTACAGTGCCCAGCAACAGAGTGTAAATAGGTGTAAAGTGAGTCACAGGGAAGAAATGAAATCTGCCTATTCACTGGCACTGGTAGAGCCCTGGGTTGGTCATTACTGTTCAGAAACATAATCCTATGAGAAGAATAAACAGCTCCCCAAAGCCTATTGAGCTCATTGCTCAACAGGTGAGAAAAGAAAAAGGATTACTGGGAGTGGGAGAGAGGACAAGAGATTCAAAATGCAGATTCTGTCTCAGATGAGGAACCCACAGGCCTTTCTGTCACACCACTTCCACAGTTTTCCACAGGCAGGGGCATGGGGCAGTGTTGTCTCTTTCCAGGTAAGAGCTGGCATGGTGACATTGCAAACGAACTCAGACCATGACCCCTGAGACACTCTGGTGACCATCTCACCTTTAGCCAAAGCTAAAGCAAAGATGCTTTTTTGGCCAGCTCATAAAATCGAAGTTAGCATGACTTGATCAAAGCAAAGTTCAGGAATTTAAGCTACAGCCACCTTCCAAAGTTCGCCCTGGTTTTTTCTAACCTAAACCTCCCAGTTCTTATTTAAACAACTGGTTAACTGGAAACATTAAACTAGTCCCAGGTTTAAGTAGGTATCTACTCAAGTAAAGAAAAAGTGTAACTGAATAAACGCCCTTTTCCCTCCAGCACAAGGATTAAGAGCAAAAGTCCTGTTTTAAAACCCTCCTGGCAGAGCCAGCAGCACCTGGGAATGTCTGATAAACAGACATTTCTGACTGGTCCTTTCCAAGATGCAATTAAAGTGTATCAACCTGAAAGTGCTGCTCTATCCGAGCAATTCATCCCCTTCAGTTTCTTCTCGTTCCCTGCATCTCCCGTGTTTTACAGAAGAGATATTGAAAGAAGCTGTAAAACACAGTTTTTTCAACAAAAATGCCCTCATATCAGAACGAACTCCTGCCTCTGTTCCCTTTCTGCAAGAACTTTGTCTTCTGGTTAAATTAAAACACCTTCCCCAATGTGTGTACACTATTTGATAGAGGTCTGTGCACAATAATCTAGAAAGGTCAGACTATCAGAGTTACAAATATCAAATAAATTTATATTTTCCCTACAGACGTTAAGTTTAGGTAATAGTCCAATTAAAGTTACCTGGGCAGCCTTCAGTGTCACGGTTCTGTGAGGATACAGTCATTAATTTCAGGATCACAAGCTCCCATTTTCACAAGGTTTCCATTTATGGCACAGGAAACAGCTGCCCTGGAAATTATCTCTGTTCTGTGATTTGCTTCTTGCTCTCACAAAAATTTCAATTCCTTTCCAACTCATATCACTGATTTTCTGAGTTGTTTTTCCTCTAAAGTTAGTGCATCTCCACACTGTGAAAAACCTGAGGGGGAATCAGGCAGGTTCCTGTCAGTAGCCACCAACCTGCATTTGCCAGACAATACTTAGCCTCAAAAAACAGGTCTGGGTTCAATTACACAGGGATTCCTCCATGTATAAGCCTGATCCATCATCCAGAAATCTGGGAAATCAAATTCCATAGACTCACAGCTGGTTTGGGTTGGAAGGGACCTTAAAGATCATCTATTTTCACCCCCTGCCATGATCAGAGACACCTTCCACCATCCCAGGTTGTTCCAAACCCCATCCAGCCTGGCCTTGGACACTTCCAGACATCCACAGCTCCTCTGGGCGTCACCCCCACACTCTTGGAGTTGAGCAACCTTTCCCTTTTTTCAGGACCCAGAGCTCAAGTGGGTCAGCAATCTCATCTCTCAGCAGGGAAGCAAATGAAACCAACACTTCCAGGCTGTCACAACAAATACTTGGGGGAGGGGGGTGCCTGTGGTTTTAATGGTGCTGAGGTATCTGTTTGCTACTCTCTTTCCTTAATGCCACTTGGAAACTCGCCCAGCACATCCAATCCCACTCACAGTTTGAGGAAGTTTTAGTACCTTCTGGAGCTGAAGGAATTGTAGGGTGAGGGGTGTAAACCCTGCAGAGCTGCTCCATCACTCCCTGCCAGCTCCAAGAGACACCCTGGAATAACCCACACGGGTTTTATCACTTCTGAGAGGAAAACAAGCCTGCAGTCCTAGTTCACCCAAACCTTGATGTCCTTTAGTATCCAGTGGGGAAGGCTTTCCTCCAAGCAGGCACCTGGCCTTACCTTTGGAGTCCTCAGGTCCTCAGGAACTTGTTTGCACATAAAACGGGAGCTGGTAACAAGCACCACACCCTTCAGAGCTGAGAGGGGTCCAGGTGTCCTTTGCTACTCATAATGAAAAACAAACACATATAAACTTATCCCTTGCTTTAAAAAATGGGCCTGGCTGTTAATTGTCTCAATAATAATTACCCAGCTTAGATCTGTCCTCAGCTGATCCTGTGCTAATCGAAGAACTTCATCCTTTCTTTGTCTGTTCTCCCTTTATCTCTGATTTCTCTTGCTCTTCCTGTTCCTGCTTCACTTTCCCCCCAGTTTTTTCTCTAGTGGTCTGGTACAAAATGTAGGGAGTCTGTGGAGTCCATAAGAAAGCGTGGCCATGCTATCAAGAGACTTTTTCTGTTACAGTCACAGCAAATTATCTTGTATTGGCTGTTTTCAGCCAACTGGTTTTGCCATTGAAAATCCAACCAAGTCCAGAGTAAAAAACACACCAAGCAGCAACTTCCAAGTTAATTTGGTCAGTTGTTGTCACAGCAGTTGCAATAAAGCCTTTGCATCCAGATTTCCTGCATTTAATGAGAATTTTTTTGTAAATCTGATCAGTCTCCTGCTTTCAGTCTGTGCTGTCTCCCACTTCTCCTGTGTTGCCCCTCTCCAGAAACTGGTTTTCCATGTCTAAAGGTGGTTCCTCCATGTCAGTGTGGAGCTACTCAGGGCAGTCCCAACACCCTTTGGGTGCCATGAGACAAATCCCTTTGCTTAAGGCATTTGTTTCTCCAGCCTGAGGATGCTGGGAATCCCACCAGCACTTGCAAAAAGAACAGGAAAAACTTTGTGCTGCTCATAGTTTTTCATCATAAGGACTTCTTCCTTAGTACCACCCAAAACACTTCTCTCTGGCATTGCTTTTACTTGCACAAAGACAAAACTTTCCTCCAGCAAAGCCCTGAAGACCTCTGCTGCAGGGTTCCAGAGAATTGCAGTGAATGGCAGCAAACAAGGACTCACACCACCCTAATCAAACCCAAGCAGGGCTATTACTACCTAATTTTATTTATAACAGCTCAGTTATCAGTTCCTCCCTCAGGAAATGTGAACTTTAGGGACTATTTGTGCCTCCCTGTGAGTGGATTCAAACCCACGGGTCCAGCTGCCAAATTCCTGACTAATTTAATCAGGAAAGGATCTCTCCTCATCGAAGCTGGGCTGCTCAGAAAATGTGGGAGAGTGAAGAAGTTCATGGCTGAAGAGGTCCAGGAGACCCCTGGATGTGGTTGTTTGTTTTACCTGCCTGTGAGAGGAGAAGAGCTCAGCAGCCGGGTTTGCTTGTGGGGGTTTTCCATGTGCTGTCAGTGGGATTAGTGGGAGGTATCACCCCTTCTCCTAGATTTTGCCTTGCTCACAATACATAAAAAGGGTTTTCAAGACAGCAACCAAAGACCAAGGCTCCTTCTTTGTGTCCCTATGCCAGCATCCTTTCCCTTAGTTTGCCCTGAACCCATCAATCAGTTCATTTTTGTAGTGTAGTACCGAGAGGAAAAAAGCCAGTCAGGATTGTTCTCAGACATATTTGTAAGAGGTGCAGTTTTGGCTGCTTCCAGTGGGTGGGAATTTAACATCAGCCTCAGCCTCGTGTCCTCAGGAACGGCGTTGCATTCATTCTGCTGGGTGTATTTTTATTATTTTCTCGCCAAGTATTTACCAGGTCAATGGTTTTAACCACAATTATTGTTACAAGATGAAACCCCTGCTCTTAGTGTCATGTACTGACAGACTTCTGAGCTTAAACATTAACAGAAAGTACAAATGTTTTTCTAAGGACACTGCTTCCCTTCCACAAACATATGCAATATCACAGGCCAATCACAGCAATATTGGGTAGTTAAATATTTATTTCTGTAGCCAATAAATTCCCTGCTTGGTTTGCATGGACCATCATATAAGGGACTGCGTGGATCCCTCCAGAGCAGAACTCTCTGGTTCTCTCCCACCAAAATGGCTCCTTTTTACCAAGGCCCATGGATATTTCTCCTCCTGACATCGTCTTTAATCCTGGCTGAAGGTGGAAAGATCCTGGTGGTACCTCAGGATGGAAGTCACTGGCTCAGCATGCGCCCAGTAGTGGAGAAACTGCAGCAAAAGGGACACGAAGCTGTTGTGGTTGTACCCTCAACAAGTCTCCACATGAAGTCAAAGGAGCCTCAGAATTACACAGTGAAAGTTTATCCAATACCTTACACAGATGAGTATTTGGATGAAATGCTCAAGACCTTTGTTAATGCTCATTTTATTGAACAATCTGTTTTGAATGTTGTTCTTACCTCATATCAAAGCATGGTAGAAATCTGCTCGGTCTTCTTCACCAACTGCAAGAGCCTTCTGCAGAACCAGGAGCTGATGCAGTACTTGAAAGGGAGCAAATTCGACGTGATTTTCACGGATCCTGTCCTGATGTGTGGTCCCTTGGTGGCTGAGTATCTCTCCATTCCTTCCGTGTACTTCATGCGGGGCCTTCCTTGTGGAATAGATTCTGCTGCTACCCAGTGTCCAAGCCCTCCTTCCTATGTCCCCAGCTTCTTCTCAGATAGTTCAGACAACATGACATTTTCCCAGCGGGTGAAGAACATGCTGATCCGGCTGCTGGAGCTCTTTTACTGTAAGGCTATCTACGATCAGTTTGAAGAGCTTGCATACGAGGTTTTCAAAAAGAAAGTGACAGTGACAGAACTTCTCGGCCGTGGATCCTTCTGGCTGATGAGATACGATTTCGTGTTTGAGTTCCCGAGACCAGTGATGCCAAACATGGCTTTTATTGGAGGGATTAACTGTGCTCAGAAGAAAAAACTGTCTCAGGTACAAAATTTTGTTCTGTTTTTATATTGAAAAGGCAAAAATATGAATGTATCATAGAATGGCGGAATGGTTTGAGTTGGAAGGGACCTTACAGATTATCTCATTCTAACCCCTGCCATCCTGGGCAAGGGATGTCACTCACATCCTTACAGCAAATCCAGACTAACAACAGCTCGGTGTTTAAAGATAAAAATCCTGCATGATGCAGAAATGTTATTTCCTAATATCCAGCATTCAGATTATATCACGTCCTGGCAAACCTAAATGCCTTATCAGGCTTCATTAGGACAATTTAAGTGACATGTAGCTTTTATGGAAATGATAAGCTTTTTTGTTGAACTGACAATTTTGGTGTCCTCTTTTCCCAGCTGTCTTGTGGACTGTCTGTCTCTACTTCCATACATCCCTTCCCCTTTCATCCACAGTGAAGGCTAATAGGACTGAAGATTTTACCCTATTTTCTATCACAGCCATCTACCAGATTGATTCCTCTCCGTTTCCCCAAAAGAAATCCTCTTTGAATTCCATCCTCCCTTTCTTTTGTAGGTGATTGAATTAGGTTTTAAGCTTTTCTGGGTATGGGTATCTTCTCTAAATTTCCCTTTGGACTTTTGTGTACCAACCTTCCAGTGTTCATTTGGCAGCCTCGCCTGAAGTTATGGCCCTTTTTCTGTGCATCTCCTTCCTCTGAGCTTTTTGAAAATTCCCATTAAGTTAATCCATGTTGTGAACTACCAGTACGGGCTCAGTGTGGGTGATGGAGCTGCTGCTCCTTTTAGAGAGCAGGTTCTCAGCAAAGCTCAAGATTTCCCACCAGGCTTGGGAAGGAACACGCAGAAACTGCATGGGAAAAAAAGCTCCAGCAAGGATGCAGAGCCTGGAATGCCCTGGAGAAGGAAATTTGTTCCCATATTCACCTACTTATAAACTTTTATGAGAGATTATCACCAGCATTAAACCCCCTGCAATTTGTAACCAAGAAGAATTTGGAGCCACAGAGTTGGGGTCATGAGCTGACCCCAACATTGGTCATAAACTGACCCTTCATTGGCCATGAACAACTCACGGCTTTGTAAACTAGAGAGGTGCTCTTGGTTTTTGTTATCTGGGGTACAAGGGTGAACTGGTCTTTTGCAACTTCATTTTACGCCCAATAGGATAAGGGGTTAGATCAAAGTTATATGGAGAGCTGAGGAAAGATTTTCTGTTGGCTGCTTATCTTCAAAAAAATGCAAGTTTACATAAAGAAAAATTAATTTTTCTTGGGGTGCCAGCTGGTTTTGGCTATTGCAAAAAAAGCATAACCCAAAATCCAAGTATCGCAACACTGATTTCTCATATTTATGTTTACTACAAGTTATGTTTCACTGCACATCTTGCATCAGTTTCATTAGACAAGGAAATGCTTTTTAAAAATGCTGAATTACCTCAGTCCGTGACAACTCTGTCAGCCTTCAGTGGCACTGATGGAAAAGGGTCCTTTCAGTGCTCTCTCTGTAGGCACAGTTCTCCCATGTGGGGTCAGCAGTTTTTCTGCCCACCCACTCTGTGGGTGCATTTTTTTCCACAGATTTTCTCTGCATCTTGTCATCAGACCTTGGCGGTCAGTGGGCTGGTGGCAAGAAGTGCCACAAAACTGGGAGAAGAAGGTGGCATCGAGCCAATAAGATCAGCTTGGCGTGTGTGAAGGTGACACACCTTCTTTGGCTCACACAAAGCCACCTTTGAAGTACGAACCTGGCTCGGAGCCTTTCACAATCATTTATTGCCTCCCGTGGCCTTGTCGCGTGCGAAGCTGTGAGGAGCTGAAATGGGAGGCAAGTCAAAAGGGCAGAGGTGGAGCGTGGCTACAAAAGCTTGCAAAGCACCCCCGGCCTCTCTCATACCAGAGTTCCTCTCTGCAGAGCCCACACCATGCTGGTGGCACTGCTTCTCCCCTTCCTGTGCCTCCTGGGCCCAGCCGCCACTGGGAAGCTGCTGGTGATCCCCATGGAGGGCAGCCACTGGCTCAGCATGAAGGAAGTGCTGGCTGAGCTGAGCAAGAGAGGACACGAGATTGTGGTCATCGCGCCCGACAACAAAATCCTGATCGACTCCTCGGATATCTACGAAATGAAAACGTACCCCGTGCCGTTCACGAAGGAGGACATGCAAGCACTCATACGCTCCTTTGGTGCAAGCTGCTTCAGCGAAGAGCCTTTCCTGGTGAGATTCTGGAAGCTTCTGGAACATCACCGGAAGAGTGGGGTCATGTTTCACGCTTCCTGCAGGGCCTTGCTGTACAACCAGGAGCTGATGAAGTACATCGGCGAGAGCCGCTTCGATGCCGTGTTCACGGATCCTCTGAATCCTTGTGGGCAGATCATCGCTCTGCACTTTTCCCTCCCCACTGTTTTCTTCCTGCGGGGCGTCCCGTGTGCCATCGACATCCACGCGGCTCAGAGCCCGGACCCGCCGTCCTACGTGCCGCGCATGTTCTCGCTCAACCCGGACCACATGACCTTCTCCCAGAGGGTGAAGAACTTCCTGATTGCCCTCTCTGAGTCCTTCAGCTGCAACATTGCCTTTTCTCCCTTTGAAGAGCTGGCCTCGGAGTTCCTCCAAAAGCCGGTGACAATGACGGAGCTGTTAAGCCATGGATCTGTCTGGCTGAAGAGACTCGACTTTGTCTTTGACTATCCCATGCCTGTCATGCCCAACATGGTTTTCATTGGAGGCATCAACTGTGGACAGAAGAAGCCGTTATCTCAGGTCAGTGGCTGGCTGGGAAAGGTGCAATGAGGGAAAATTTTGGCAGTCACACGCCTGCATGAGCTCAGTGAGGTGTTTGATAGGGATGTATCTTATCTTTCCCAGAGAGAGACTATTTACAAGGGTCTGGAGTGACAGGCAAGGGGAAATGGCTTCAAAGTGACAGGTTAGACAAGTGACAGGATTAGACGGGATATTGGGAAGGAATTCTTCCCTGGAAGGGTGTGGAGGCCCTGGCACAGGGTGCCCAGAGAAGCTGTGGCTGCCCCTGGATCGCTGGAAGTGTCCAAGGCCAGGCTGGATGGGGCTTGGAGTAACCTGGGATAGTGTGGGGAAGGTGTCCCTGTCCATGGCAGGGCTGGAATGGGATGAACTTTAAGGTCCTTTTCAACCCAAACCGTTCTGGGATTCTACCTAAGGATATAATTTAGCTTAAGACTTTCTATACCGCCAATCCACATAAAAAGCAGGCCAGGAGCACAAGATGTGATTCCACCTCCTTTCTTTAGGGCTGGCAAAAGGGGACTTTGTTTGGTGAGGGCATCACCTGCTATGCTGTGTTTAATGCCAGCTGAAATCAGCTGGAAACACAAATCCTCAGACAGGAATTAATGCCAAAAAGGGCTGGTGAATTATAACAGCTCTTCCAGTAATTCATTGCCTCACGTAAAAGACAGGAGAATATTTATTCAAGACCATTAGCTGCTTATCTAGTCAGAAAAATAACTCACTAGGTCAAGTGCAAGAGCATCATGTTCTCTTCTATGCACCAGCAGTTTTTGAGACAAAGGCTCATATTTTGTGGTGAAGGTTTTGGTCTAACAGCTTCCATGACAAACAGCTGAAGTCTCGGCTGCTGTTTTAGGAGCCATCCGGTTTGGATAGGGAAATGTTGATGGGTGGTTGCTGGGGAATCTGTGGTCTGAAAAGCCCTTGGTTAGCTCGGCGGTGCTCAGGAGGTACATTAGCTTCTTGCTGCATGTGATGTGTATTCTTGCTTGCTTGTGCTGGCAGTGGAACAGTCTCATGTGAAGCCAGGGATGAAGGGGAAGAGGAGATAAAGGAGTAGGAAACTCTCCTCAGCAATGATGGATCTGTAGTTACTGTCATCCTGCTGTCTCAGCAATAAATCACTTGTTTTCCTAAAAAGGATAAAGTTTTATCTTTGTGAACATTACTTGAAAATCACCAAACTCTCCTCTCTTCTTCCCTCGAACTTTTTTCACTTGCCCGCCTTCCCAAAGCCCTTGGGACTGGACTCCTCCTGCCTAGTGCCACTCTTACTCTACCCTCAAATTCACAGGCTTTTCTAACCATGAATGAGCGAACCTTCACAAGAAAAGAGATTTGCTTTTTACACCTTCCCCAGAGCCAACCTTCCCTACCCTCGGGCTTTGCTTTACTCCTCCCACGTCCCTGATGCTGCATTGAGTTGTTTGTTTCTGTTGCTCTGTTTTTTCACAAAAGTCTCTTTCAAATTGCCCTCAAGCCCCCCTTTTATCAGGGCAGTGCTTTTTCCTATCTGTTCTGTCCATCAGAGCTGCTTAACAGCTCCTCAGGGACAAAACCAGGCAGATCCTGCAGGCACAGCCATGGAGCACCTCCAGCTTGGAATCAAATTCTTCTCTGAAGGCAGGGCTCCCTCTCCTGTTTTTTTTTTTTTCTTTTTTTTCCCCACGGAGTAAAGATCATAGTCCAGCAGCAATGTCTATTGCTGATTATTCACTCCTGATTCCTTCCTATTGCTCCTGGAAGAAGAAAATGATGGAGAGAGATAGGTCAGGATGACAACAAGGAGTGTTGTGCATGACAGCATTCAACTCAGTGGTTTTCCTTCACTGACGCAAACACCTCTGCTGCTCCAGTGGATTAAATTCGTACCTGGTGGTGTTCCTGGCACCAATGCTGAGCCGTGTGTAAATCCCAGAGCTCCTCCTGAGGGTTCACACAGATATTGTGCTGTATAGTGGCACAATTTTATAATTTTAGACACAAATTCGCAAAGCATTTCAGAACAGCTGTAAAGTGCTTCTCAAAAAGAAGGAAAGAAACAAAGCATTTTAATACCTGCTTTCAGCAAGCCTGGTTACTTCCAAGTGCCAGCACCACCCTCGGCGTTTTATTTTGGCAAAGCCTGATTTTATTTTCAATCTAGCATCAATCAGCACAGATTGAGGCAGAAAGAAGCCTCACTTACCAAGCCCAGTTCCGCCCAACCCAAACTCATTTATCACTTAAACGGTTCATCAGTGCCTTGAATGGTTCCCAGCGAATGGTTCTGCTGGAAAGGCCGGGTCGTTAAGGGGCGACGTGGGAATGTGGCAGGGAGCTGTGGCTGTATTTCAAAGCTGCCAGGTCGGGGCGGACGAGCAGAGTTTGGATTTCTAGGAATATGGTTCCTGTGGGTAAATACAGCTCCTCAGCATCCGCGGGGGCTCTGCTTTTCGTGTCCCTGTTGTGCTCGGCCGCTGCTGGGAAGCTGCTGGTGGTGCCCATGGATGAGGGCCACTGGCCCAGCCTGCGCTCGCTGCTGGTGGCCCTAAGCCACAAAGGCCACCAGATTGTCACTGTGGCACCAGAAGCGAGCTCGAGCGTGGAGGAATCTGAATATTACACTCTCAAAAGGTATCCAGCGCCCTTATGTAGGGAAGAGCTGTGAGTGCACATGCGCTCCTTTGGGAATGTGCTTCTTGAGAGAAAATCTTTTCTTCAAAGAATTACTGCTCTCCTTGGAAAAAGTCCGGCTCATCTCCGGTCTCTACACCTCCTCCTGCAGCAGTCTGCTGCACGGCAAGGACCTAATGCAGGACCTCCAAAGCACTAAATTCGACGCTGTTCTCACAGATCCTCTTGTACCGTGTGGCCAAACCCTGGCTCTGCATCTCTCCGTCCCGTCTGTTTTCTCTCAGGGCATTTCCCTGCAGTTTGGATTTGCAGGTTGCTGAGTGCCCAGACCAGCCTTCCTATGTCCCAAGAACATTTACGGACAGCTCAGAGCACCTGACGTTTATCCAGCATGTGGAAAACTCAGTTCTCAAGTCCATAGATGCCTGTCTTTGCTATTTTGCCTATTTGCCATTTCAACCTCTGGCGTCAGAGGTTCTTCATGGACAAGTAACATTGAGGGAACTCTTATGCCATGGATCCATCTGGCTTGAAAGAATGGATTTTGCATTTGAGTATCCCATGCCAGTGATGCCCAACACAGCTTTTACTGAAGGTATAAACTGCAGAAAGAAAAAGCCATTAGCTCAGGTCAGTGATTGCCATGGTAGAATATATGAATGTTTAATGCTGTTTGCAAATGCTCCGTGTGTCTATAATTATGTCCATAAGTTGGTTTTACTGTTGCAATTGATGTTTAAAAACAGGGAATCTTTTTGGTTAATAGACCCACCCCTCATCATTTAGAAATGAAGCATCATAAAGCACCAAGTGGTAGGTAATGTTCTGGTTGCTCTGGCAGCACCTGCAAGAGCTTTATGCTGCCTTCCCAAAAGTTTCCCTACAACGGATGTGTCTAGAGCTGCAGTAGTTTGATAAATGTCCTTAAAAATATTCTGGTGTAGGCTGTCGGCCTCCATACTAAATGATTCAATTGTCAAAATTACTTCTGTGCAATAATTTTCATAATTAGGGCTTGTCTGCAAATCCTGACTGTGCATTAATGTTGTTTGCTTTCATGGCCCAGGGGCAAACTCATTCCAGACTCATCTAAAATGGTATTTCTGAGTTGCTAATTCAGTTTTAGCTACAGCTGGCCAAAACCGTGCCCGTGTCCTTCCTCCTTCCAGCCCCGACTTCATCCTTCCAAAAGCAGGCCTTGCAGGGAAATTAACTTTGATAGCCAATTTTCCATTTTCCTCGCAGTGTCATGATATAAAACTGATGAAGAATCCAGACCATTTCCCATGTGAAGCTTTAATATTTTTTCTAGTCTTTTGCAAATAGAAAACGATATGGACTGTCAGGAGGGGAGGAAGTATCTTAAACTGAAAATTCTTGTTTGGAAAATGAAGGATCTGTTAATTAGCTCTTTTGAACAGACCGCTTGTTGAAGGATCCCTCATTTCCTTAGAAGCTTCTAGGAGGGTCTGTTCCACGATCTTCCCAGGCACAGAGGTGAGGCTGACAGGTTGGTAGTTCCCAGGGGATTCCTTTCTATCCTTTTTAAAGATGGGTGCAATGTTTCCCTTTTCCCAGTCACCTGGGACTTCACCTGACTGCCAGGACTTTTCAAAAATGATGGGGAGTGCCTTGGCAACTCCTTCAACCAAGTCCCTCAGGACTCTGGGATGCATCTCATGGGGTCCCATGAGTTTGGGTCATCAGGTACACTTATGTTTGGGTTCCTCAAGTGGTCGCCAATGTGATCTTCTCTTACAGTGGGCAGAATTTTGCTCCCCCAGCCCCATGTTGCCATCCATTCACTCGAGAGGTGTGGGAAGAGAGGTTGCCAGTGAAAACCAGGGCAAGAAGGTTCTTGAGTCCCTCAGCCTTCTCCTTGTCCATTGTTAGCAGTTTCACATTCTTGCTTTTTAAGGGGGATACATTACTCTTGACCTTCCTGTTGTGGCTGACAGACCTGTAGCAGCTCTTCTGGTTGTTATTTTCACCCCTTGCCGAGTTCAGCTCCAGCTGCACCTTGGACTTCCTGACCCTGTCCCTACATAATCAGGCTGCCTTCCTCCAATACAAAGAGGGGGGTGTTTCCCAGGGTAGCTCCTGCCCTGGTTTGTGTCTGCCAAACCGGGTGAACTTTAACAGCTTTTCTGCCACCTTTGCAATGTCCGTGTTTAAATATTCACCAAATGCAAATAAGTCTAAGGATCATCCATAAAAACCACAGCCCAGATCGCTTAAAATCAGTAACCTGTGGATCTTCTGTGGTGGCACTCACCCGATCCCTGCAGGAATGGCCCCGGGGCGCAGTGCTTCTCCACCAGTTGTGGTTCTGCTCCTGTCCCTGCTGGGGCTGGCTGCTGCTGGGAAGCTCCTGGTGGTGCCGGTGGACGGGAGCCACTGGCTCAGCATGCGGGAAGTGCTGGACATGCTCGCGCAGAAGGGACATGAAGTGGTCGTGGCGGCACCTGAAGTCACGATGCGCATCAAGCCATCAAAGAACTTTGTGATGAAAATGTACTCAGTCCCCTACACATTGGCAGAGTTGAAGAAAGAATTCCAGGCCTTTTTTCATTTTTCCTTTGAACAAGGATCTTTTCTGGAAAGATTTGTTAAAGCCTACAAAGGTATTAAAAGAATCACTAACTTTGGGGTCTCCAGCTGTGGACACCTCCTGCAAAACAAAGAGCTCATCAGGTACCTTGAGGAGAGCAAGTTTGATGCCCTCCTTACAGACCCTGTCATACTCTGTGGGGCCATCCTGGCAAAGCACCTTTCTCTTCCTTCCGTGTATTTCTTACGAGGAATCCCATGTGGTTTAGATTTTGATGCCACTCAGTGTCCCAAGCCCCCTTCCTATGTTCCCAGGGGATTCACACAACTTACAGACCACATGACCTTTCTCCAGCGGGTGAAGAACCTACTCCATGACATTCCAGATCTTTTCCTCTGTGATTTTGCCTTTGAACCCTACTCAAAACTGGCTTCGGAGTTCCTCCAGCAGGACGTGACAGTGCCGGATCTCTTACGCCAGGCTTCAGTTTGGCTCCTGAGGTCAGAATTTGTTTTAGAGTATCCAAGGCCTTTGATGCCCAACATCATTCCAATTGGAGGAGTAAACTGTGCTCACAAGGAGCTCTCTCAGGTGGGTCTGGTTTTAATTCATGCCTCAATTGGTTTTTCTGTTAAAAAGGGTGGATTTTTTGATGCAATAGGAATTGAGTTCCCATTTTGGGTGAGTGAGGTGAATCCTCATGAAAGGAACTGACTTTCTCTTACTTTCTTCCTGACTTTTGACTTCCTGGGTAGGCAGCTGTTCCTTCTGGCTTTTAAAGGGTGCTCAGTTGAAGGGAAACACCAGGCTCTTCTAGGGAAGAACTGTGATGGGACACTGATTCCACCAGCAAAGTGCCCAGCTCCTGCCTGGAAGAGGTCTGATTTGACACATCCAGCACAGCTTGACTGGCACGGAGGGTTTGGGTGCGGCCTTGGCAATGGTGCCAAGCTTTTGGTGCCTGGGATGCTGACAACAGCCCTGTGCACTGTTCCTCCTGGAGAGCCTCCTCTGCTGCTCCAGGGGAGAGCCTGGAGAGTTGGGTGAGTTCTTCTGGTGCCCTGGCTTCCTCTTCATTTATATTCTTTAGGATTTATGTGGTGTGGGGTGGGATCACAAAGCCCAATGTGTGGCAGTAACTCCCATCGCCAAGTATGGAGGTGGCTGTGACACCTGACAGACATCCCCATGTACACAAGGATTTGCCACCTGAGCATCCACACAACTCCACCACTGCTGAAGGCCACTGGGGCTTTGTCAGTGACAAAAACAAAGGCAGAATGAGGCCCTGAATTGTTCTGTGGAAAGTGCCCCTCAAGGAGTGCTGGTAAATCTCTGTTCAAACCTCCCAGGTCACAAAGCCAAGCCTTGCATGCCCTGAGGCAGGTCTGGGGCACTGGAAGTGCTGCTTGATGTGGGTGATGTGTGCTGTAGAAACCTGGCTTCATCCTTGCTTCTTTTCAATCTTCTCATTCTGGAAACCATCTTGAAGAGCTTTTCCACAGCTGCTGTGGGTTCTGGGTCTCCTAGAGTTGGGTTTTCTAAGGGAGAGGGAGAGGGGACAGGCCTTGTGTTGGGGAAATGAGAAGCCTCTGCTGGTTTGAATGGTGATGTGCATGTGACACATCTCCTACATGTGACACATCTCCCGCATGTGCAGAAGGTCCAGCCAGAGGGAAGGAATCCAAAGTACAGTCCCAGAGTCACCTCTACCTCCTTCCTGGCCCACTATTTAGAGTTCCTGTGATAGAGAGAGACGGGAGTTATCTGGTGATTCTATGGACTTGGCAGGAATCCAATGCTTGTTCTGCAGCCTTTTATCATATCAGGGATTGCACATTTACCACACAATATACAAAATAAGGATCCAAACTTGGGCTGTGGCACAGATCACTTGAAAGCACAGAGCAGACGCTGGTGCTCAGGTGCTGCTGCTGTGGGTTTCCTTCCCTGGAGGCACTCACCCGATCCCTGCAGGAATGGCCCCGGGGCTCAGTGCTTCTCCACCAGTTGTGGTTCTGCTCCTGTCCCTGCTGGGGCTGGCTGCTGCTGGGAGGCTCCTGGTGGTGCCGGTGGACGGGAGCCACTGGCTCAGCATGCGGGAAGTGCTGGACGTCCTCAGGCAGAAGGGACACGAGGTGGTCGTGGTGGCACCTGAAGTGACTTTGCACATCAAACCATCAAAGAACTTTGTGATGAAAATGTACTCGGTTCCATACACACAGGAAGAGATGGAGAAAGATTTCAAGGCATTTTTTCATGTTGCATTTGAAGAAGGATCTTTTTTTGAAAGATTTTTTAAAGTATTTGAAGGTATGAAAAGAATTACTAAATTTGGGGTCTCCACCTGTGAACATCTCCTGCAAAACAAAGAGCTCATCAGGCACCTTGATGAGAGCAAGTTTGATGCCCTCCTTACAGACCCTTTCGTACCCTGTGGGGCCATCCTGGCAGAGCATCTTTCACTTCCTTCCATGTATTTCCTACGAGGAATCCCGTGTGGTTTAGATTTTGATGCCACTCAGTGTCCCAATCATCCTTCCTATGTCCCCAGGGTACTTACAGACCTTACAGACCGAATGACCTTTCTCCAGCGGGTGAAGAATCTAGAATCTGCTCTTTGACATCCCAAATGTTTTCCTCTGTGATTTTGCCTT
>VZTJ01005633.1:320865-334718 GCA_013397795.1 Orthonyx spaldingii | reverse complement strand
TGGCCGGCACACTACCACAGATACCATCATTCCAAATGTTCTAGATGTAAATGAAACCACTCATAAGGCACAAAACTATCTGGAATAAGAATGTTCACCAAAGCTAAAGACCCAGTTGTGAAATTAAGTTAATAGTAGAGAGGACAGTGCTACATGAAGAAGTGGGATAAGATGAGAAAGGTAACAGCTTGAAAGCAAGAAATCTGCAGCAAAAGATACTTCTGACTCAGCATTCTGCTCCTCCCACACTTAAGGCCTCCTATCCAGAGAGTGAATCCTAACAAAATCTGTGACATGACAGAGATCATGGATCATCAGGCAAGGATGTACAAGTATAATGAAAACAGATGTTTGTAAGAGGGAAGGAAGAATTTCCATCATGAAGTAACTTACCTTTAATGACTTTATTGTTAAATAAGTAGATGATGTGACCTACATCTGCTTACAAAGTTCTCAATCAACATTTTCTGTTCCACATCACATAGCACCAGAGACCAAATTCAGGGCATCTCATCACTGTAAGAACCCACAGAGAGGCCTTCTCTTTAGATTAAGTGAGGAAGACAGCCTATTGCCAGAAGCTCTGCAGATTGACATGTTTCCTCTTGATTTTTGGATGAGAAATACTGTTCCTTTGGCATATGTCCATCTCTGGTTCTGCTTAGACTCTGTTTTGTCTCTCTGCCTCAGCCATCTCAAGCCATAAGGTTACCCTTTCTTTTGAAAAGACCTAAATTATATGGTTGGAAGGTTCTGCTATTGCCTGGAAGATGTTGTTTCATTATGGGCACTACTGTTTCACTTAGTCCACAAACTGGTTTTCCATGTTTCTGTTATCACAATACTGTATGATTACAGTTCTTTTAATTTGCTTCAAGCAAATGTTTTCTTATAAAATGTAACCTGTTCTCCATTAAAAGGGGATTACATCAGTTTATTTAAGCAGATGAGTGACACAATTTATCCCTAATATTAATCTCTTTATGCAGACTCGTGTTCACACAGTCACTACTGCGGGAGCTCAGGACTTCTGAACAATGAATCAATATGATTTCGCAGAAGCCATTTATTGTTTACAAAAGACTCTTATTTATACTTTTACAACTGCTGTACACGCGATCACACATTACATGATTGGTCCCTCTAGCTTGTCCACACGCTTTGCATGCACCTTTCAGAAAATATAATTGGTTCTTGATTAAGTGCAGCACAGTCTTTCTTTATCTATTTCTTGCTGTCTTGGTATTCTGTTTTTCAGCTTTTCCTTTCCCAATTTAGCGCAGCTTACATTTCAGTGGCCTTGACAAATTCTTGAGGGCTTTGATAAGTGTAACTACAGGTGGTTTTGGCTGGGGCATACTGTCAGTGTTCAAATGCATTACAACACACTACCTTTACTGAAATGCCATTCAGAGTGAGAGAAAATCAGGATTGTAAAGAAGTGACTCTAATTCTGAGCTCAAAAGACAAGAGTTAGTTCCATGCTCTGTCACAGGCTTCCAGTAAGACCATGAACAAGTCATTTAAGTCACCTGCCTTGGGTTCCTCTCAGAATGGTACCCTACTTCCTCATAGCACTGATAAGGCAAAGTGGTATCTGCCTGTGTAGCCTGACTATCTATGACAGTCACTCTACTTTTTTTCTAATATCCTGCATGATAGATATTATAAAGGCACAGCAGTCCAAAACAGTCTTTCAAAATAGAATCTCTAAAACTGCAGTCTTCATAAAAGACATCTGAACGTATTACACAGTGGTTTCCAAGATATTTCCAGACATAAGCCTAGGATAAAAGAATCATTAAAAATGTTTGTGTCGTGAAAGGTAGACACACTGCTAATTACAATACAAGTTTGTGAGTGCCCAGAGTAAAAAACTTAAACTATTAAAATTATTTAAAACCTCTACTGCTAAATACATGCACATAAGAGAAGTGTTCACTTATAGTACGTGGTTGTAGCTTTAAAATTTCCCAACCTTTCAAAGATGTAGCTATTGTTATTGCTTCAAAACGTTTTCTTGAAAAGACAGACTAGTTTTCTATTGTGAAACTCCCTGGCTGCATGAAATCATCCCATTCTTCTCATGAACTGTGAACACAACTTAAAGCTCAGCAGGATTTCTTCTAAATCTGGGATCCTTGGCCTTTGCATCAGATTGAGATGTAGAAATCGAGAAAAACTCAACAGCATTTTTTTCCAAGCAAAAAGTGAGACCTCACTTTGAAGTGGTAAGGGTGTAGGAAGTGGAAACATACTTGTTTGTTCAAAAGACATATGGGTAAATGCTCATTTTGAGAATGCTCCCTTCTGCCACAGCAAGGAACCACCCATACAGAGTTGCAGGAAAATTCTTTATCTACAGCAACTTAAAGACTGGGATGAAAGTGTTTGAGGTATTTGCTCAACAGAAACTTAAATGCTTGAAGGAAATATTGGAAAAAATCTTAATATGTAGGGGAAAAAACCTACTTTTTATTCCAATAAACCAGTGACTTCAGAAAAAATGACAAACTAAGGCATCTTTGGACAGATTACTCAATGAGTAATTGGGGTTCGAATGAGAAAACCAAAGTAAGAGATGTTTAATAAAGTTAAATTTTTTATACTAAAAGCCCACTGAAAACAGTCAGAACTTCTCTTGATTTCAATAAGCTTTCAATTAGGCCTAATTAAGCTTAGTCTATAAAAAGATAGATTAAAATGTGAATGGCTAAGACATCATAGACTTACAAGACAAATGTTAGGATTTCAGTTATGTTTTCAGTTTTCAGTGATTCTGATTAATAACCCATGGGTGGGAGCTATCAGTAGGAGACAAAATAGGGCAATTCAGAGATATGATACAATTTAGAGATCATAATCTGAAAATAAGGAGATAAGCAGAACCTTGAGAGATTTTCTACTTTACAGGAAATTCGTATTACTTAGGGACAAGGATGAACTAGAAAATTTTCTATGAAAAAACGCATTTCCTTTATGATTTATAGCTTTTATGAATAAATGGGACTACTCCAAAATTTAAGTATCCTTATCACCAGCCGTTTCTCCTAGTCTAACCCAAATCTCTCATACTGCAATTTGAACCAAATACCTTTCATCTGAATATGTAAACCAGATACCCACTTCTCTTTGAAGGAGTCTTGTATCACTTAGTATACTCTTACTATTCTCTCTGTATAAAACACACATTACATTCTTTCAGCATTTCCTCTTGTTTCCTAGACCTCTGATCATTATCACTGCTCTCTGCTTATCCCTCTCCACCTAGTCCACATCGTTAAACTACCATATCCGAGAAGAGGACAAAGTTGTCCAGTCCAGAGCTTATTTCATAATGAAGCTGATAGAAAAAATGTTTTTTTAACAATGATATAACTGTTAATTCAATTTCAGCTTGTTCATCTGCTATAATTCAACATATATAAAACATATAGAACTTCAATTAAAACTGTTGCTCCTTATCATGTGTTTGCACATAAAGTGTAAAATATCACCCCAGTGCCCTGGCAGCCAGGAGGGCCAAGCGTGTCCTGGGGGGCATCAGGCACAGCACTGGCAGCCAGGCAAGGGAGGGGATTGTCCCGCTCTGCTCTGCACTGGGACGGCCTCACCTCGAGTGCTGGAGGCAGTTTGGGGTGCCACAATATAAAAAAGACATTAAACTGTTAGATAGCCTCCAAAGGAGGGCCATGATGATGGGGAAGGGCCTTTAGGGGAAGCTGTATCAGGAGTGGTTGAGGTCACTTGGTGTGTTCAGCCTGGAGGAGACTGAGGACAGACCTCATTGCAGTCTGCAACTTCCTCGTGAGGGGAAGAGGAGGGGCAGGCACTGATCTCTTCTCTGTGGTAACCAGTGACAGGACCTGAAGTAGAGTCAGGGGAGGTTTAGGTTGGATATGAAGAAAAGGTTCTTCGCCCAGAGGGTGGTTGGACACTGGACCAGGCTCCCCAGACAAGTAGTCACAGAATCAAGCCTGACAGAGTTCAAGGAGCATTTGGACAATGCTTTCACACACATGGTGTAATTCCTGGAGCTGTGTCCCGTGCAGGGTCAGGAAGCTGGACCCTTGTAGATCCCTTCTTTTCTGTTCTATTCTGATTCCATGAATAAATAACATTTTTCAGACCTTTTTTTTCATTGGAACTACTGATCAGTTTTCAATATAGAACCTTGCACCTTAATTTCATCCACAAATTCAATGAATTATTTTTCTTGAAAGAGTACTAAAAATGTGGATTGTTTCTGGAAACTGGACAATAAATCTGTTAAGCCCTTTGAACCTGTAAAGGACAAATTTTATTTCGAGAGCAGTCTCTTCCTTCACAGCAGTATTTCTTTTAGATATTTCAGGTTCTGACTCCTGGGAAAGCATAAAGAATTATCTCTAGGGGATTATTATTAAGGGACAAATGTTATTGCTCTAGTGAAACAAAGATTGCAAAAGTAGTTGAATAGGGCAAGAGTTTTCAGAAAAGCAGACTTCAGAAAACAGGGAGATGGTAAATAGATAGTAATTTTCTGAAAGAATTTGAAGGAGTACAGGTAGGATTACCGAAAGATAATTTTGTAAGCCAAACTATTAAACACGAACAGCCACACAGTAGGAATAGCAGAGATTATTATGTCTGCACTGAGACCTCTTCTGTAACTTGGACTAGTGAAGAATGAATCATACAAAAACCGAAAGCCAGGATGAACATAAGAAACCAAGGATATATCAATAAAAGCAAAGATGTGAGTGGATGTAATGTGACATACAGAGTTAGGCAAAAAAAGTTTTAGAAGTAAGAAGTTACTGGAAGACAAAGGAAATAGTGAGCATATTTTTGAGAAACAAAAGATGCTGAGGAAGTGAAAATACCTAGTAGTGCCCTGTCCTGATGAGATTTCCCAAAGAGATCTTTCTAAGTTCAAATTTTCATTTATCAAAAGTAGTTACGATGAAATAGAAAATACTGATGGTGAAAGGATGAGAATTTAAAATAATTTTGACAAATCAGTAAGACAACTGGGTTTATCTTACCGAGTTCAGAACAAATAAAAGAACAAAAAACAATGTGCAATGGTGAGAAGAGAAAATAAAATTCAGAATACACAAAATACAGAATGAGAAATATTTAGCTAGATGGTGGGGACAGAAGTGTCCTAGAGTTACAACGATTTATACAGTGATGTCCTTCCAAAACTCCATCCCCTTCTAGAATGCAATAATGATAATGATAACTAATCCTATAAATTCAGTTTTCGTGATTCCTCACAGGAAATTCTGTGTCTGGTTGAGGAACTGCATGTCTAGCAAGAAACTGGACAGAATTCTGATTTTTATGTTTTTTTAAAAGAGCAAGAGTTTTTAAGAAGAGGATGAGTTTTTGCAGAAAAAAACCAGAACAAAAGGCAATGAGTTTGTTTGGTCTAGACAGATAGATGAAGGAAACATGGTAAAAATGTCAGAAAAAGAAAATAGTTATCCTCCCATGTACAAGGGAGAAGAAAAAGAAGAAATACTATTGACAGAAAAGGTTAAAGCTGGAGAAGCTTTTCAGCAGGTTGGTGAAACAACAGAAGAAACTATTTGAAAAACCTAAGAAAATATGATACTCAGAACAAGAGGCAGTCAAGTTCTTTCTCAGGGATGATTTTGGAGAGGAAATTCATATGTATGTTTCCTTTGATCCTCTCTTAAATTTCTATATTTTCAGAAATGGAGGAAAGAGGAGGGAGAGTCATTATAATAAACATATTACACAATATTCTTTTTTCAATACTAGGAGGAGAGAGCAACAAAATGTATAATTTTTGGCAGTGTCTAATTTAATTTTAGAATTCCAGATTAGGAGCATCTGCTTTCTAAAGTACCTGTCTTCAGCCAGTATTATTTGCATAATTATAGTGCTAGACAAGGACCACACAGAAGCAACTCTATATTGAATAGCAAAACAGACCAACAGCAACTTGAATCACAGCTTGATTTCCCATGGCTCTGAGGAACATCAGACAGTTTTGTTGGCCATGTGTAAAATAGACTGAGGACAATTAAACAGGTATCTTCTCTTCCTCTTCTCCCAAATATGGGCTTGTCATTAGGCAACACTCAATTTTTTAAGTTACTGATAGAAAAAAATTAAATCTGATGTGGCTTACATCATAGAAAGCATAATTTCAACACTTGCAAATTATCTTCTATTCCGAATCTTTACCAAATACATGAAAAATTACCCAGGTTGGCTATAATAGCCTAAATTAATAACTTTTTAGATGTGTGATTTGTTGATTTTTAAATATATTTGTAGTATATCTGATGTGACTATCAATACATTTCTGGTTATACACTCTATGAAACTCAAAACCAAGAGGGCTTTACTCAAACAAAAGAAATTACCCTGAGGATTAAAGTATAAGGACACATAGCTATTCCACAATCTACAGGAGGGATACCCTGTTGTTCCCTTAATGTAATGAAAACATTATGAATTAAACAAAAGACAAAACACTGATGAGGACAGAGTTCAAAGAAAGAGTGTATTTCCCTTGTTCACATGAAGATCTATCATGCATTCATAGATGGAGCCATGAAAAACAGACTTCACTTTCTATTTGATTTGATTTTTATACTAAAACAAGAAGTACTTTCCTACTTTTGGCAGTAAACACTTCAATATCTTGGAAATTACAATGTAAGTCACATATTTTAGAGGATGAAGAGAAAAATCTACATCATAGTAGTTATCAATTACACAGTAAATGAAAAAAAAACAAACTTAAAAACAGAGTTCCCATATAAAGAAAGAACATGCTTAGCTAAAATATTCTTGAGAAGTTTAATGTTGCACTATATATCTTTTATGCATTTTGAGATTTACTGAGACAGTTATCCCTAATTTATTCTAGGATGATCATTTTGCTGTAAATCCTCAAGGGGACACTGCTATTCCACGATAGGTATTTTAGTAAACTTCCAAGTGTAGACAAGTTTATGGAAGCAACTTGTTCCTATATTATTAATCTGTCTCCATTTCCCTACCTGTAAAAAGAAAAATAAATTTCACTGCATGTATTCTCTTCTGACTCCAGATACCCAGAATCATTGCCTGTGTCTTTCACCCTAGGACTGCTACTCAGTGATTCTCACATAAATTACTTGACAAGTTTTCAGAGAAGAATGGGATTAAAAAACATCCTTGTAGGCTTTAATGAGTAGGCACATAAATTATTCTGTCCTTATCTGCCATAAAGAATACCTTTGTCTGGATTCAAGCAGAACTCATAAGCTGAAAACTACTTATCCCTATCAAGATCTAGGCACTTCTGACCATGCACAAAAGCAGAGCTTTAGGTAACACAGAGCCTTAGAAAAGCACTCAGGTAAACAAATTATTAATTTAGTTTCTGGTTTATGTACCTCTATAAACACATAATTAGATCAGTGAAAAAAATACATAAAGATTTACTTCAAAATGGCATTTGTTCAGTGCTTTGTCTGTCTGGAATTGCATTATTTTCTCAGTAAAATTTTCTGCAATTAAATTTAGTTTTCAGGGTAGGGCTTGCTTTTGAGAAACCGGTAGTTCATGTGTCATCCAACATTTCTATTGCTGTGTTTAACTTGGCCAAGCCAAGATTTATCTTTCCGAACTGAATCCAGCCTTTTACTTGGCAAAATGCTTTCACTGCTTTATGAATGCCAAGAGGTTTGCAAGATTTGCCCTTTGGATGGGCATTTCAACTGTGTTCTTTCTGCACAGGGAATTATTAGCAATAGGCTGACCCTGCTCATTACAAGTGCCCACTGTCAAGAGTTGCTACTGAAATCCCTTCGATTCTCATAGGTGCTCTGCTAGGGCAGACCTAGCAGATCTCAATGCACCCAAAAAAGGTGACATTGTAACACAGAAAGGCTTCCCTGTTATCTGCTGAGTCAATCTAAATGCAAATTATGTGCTAAAGAGTACTGACTGCTAAGGACTTGAATCTTCTGGTGAAAGGCAACTCTTGTGAGCATGCAAGAGCTCTTGGTCCTACTGACTTTTGGGTCGCATCCTACAGACAGACATAGCAGAGATAAACTAGTATCTTCTTCCACTAAGTGCACAGGATGCAGGTTACTACTTAAAATTTACAGAGGTATGAAGATAAGTCAGAAATTAATAATGACCTTTCTTTTAAAGACCTTACATACTTGCAAATCATACTACGAAACTACTAGCTGGCGAAAATGATGCCATCTGACTGCCCTGTATTCATAGATCTGATCTGGCTCCTGAACACCCGAGAAGCATAGCAAAGGCTTTATGTGTGACTCTTTCACCAGTTGCTGTCTCCTGAGGACTGTTCCCACTACACAGTATGGTTGCAATTGGCATCTATCTAGTTTCCATGCAGTAGAGGTACACAGCATAAACCAGACAGAAGATACCTGTTCATTTTCCTTCTCTTGCTGAGCTTTCTGTGGCATCCTTTCTACCACAATCTTCCAAAGTGACTGAGCTTCCTTCAGGTACCTTCTGTTGTTCCTGTTTCTCGATGTCTATACAATCTGCAGTAACCACAGACATGCACTTTGACCCAAGCATTGTGCAAAGGTGTAGCACAGGGCTGAGCTGAATATACCCTATCTTTTAGCTGCTCATGTAGACCATGTAATCACCCAGTTCTTATCTGGCACAAACTTGCAGCCAGCCAGCTGACTAAGGGCGGGACCAGAATTTGCTTACATCTGCTATAACCTGTTTCTTCTTTCATGTTCGAAATGATACAACTGACAAGGCTAGTAAGGGAGGCATCCACTTAGGGAACCAGATCCTGGATATGAAAGAATAATCGTGGATAATGATGTGAAAAATTAGTTTCTTGGTGTTCACCTTGATGATGATTTTCACAGTCCCATTGTTTGCTTTCTTAAATAAACTATAATAAATAACATGTCAAAGCTACTTTCAGAAAAATACAAGCAAGTGGCTATAAAAGAATCTCACCAAAGAATACATGAATCAAATTTCAATTAAGATCATACATCTACTACCTCTCAGATGCTTTGCTTCCGAAGTGAAAATTAAAGAATGGAGGTATTTCTCTACCTGTGATGGAGTGATGGAGAGTGATCCAAAGATTTTTCATGCTGAGTGGAACTCCCAAAACCTTCAAGCTGAAATGTAAGGCAAAGTGTGATCTGAAGTTTCCCCCTTCTAGAGATAACACTGTGAACCAAGACTGCAGGTACCTAACATTCAGCTTTCCCACTCTGTAGGCTAATAATTTAGCTACTAGGATATCTGAAGCAGGCCTCGTTACCTTGCTGTGATTTTTAAGCTGCCACATCTACTACTTCCCGTAGAATGCTGAGTAGCCTTCATCTGCTCAGTCACGGGTATTCTATCCATCCCATCTGAGAGCTGGGAGCTGCTTGTCTTAAGTGTCTGTAACTCACATAGTGTCAGGCACCTACTTCTTGAGGTAAATGCTATTTTGAGCATACCAGAAGGCAGAACCACAGCCAGTTAGGGAATATTCAGATTCAACCCAGAAGTACCCAGGAGGCTTAAGCAAACACAGCATAAGAGTTACTAAACATGATTTTTAATTTCAGCTTTGAACTTCGCTGTTTGAAGCTTCTCCAAACCACTTGGAGCTAGCGCATGTATTAAAAGCACTACATTTTTTCGAGAAAGCTTACCCATCTGTAATTATTGATGACAATCTGAAACACTGATAGGAATGCACATGAGTTGACCTTTGTGCACAGAGACCAATATTTCAGGATAATGTGGTCTGTACATACTAAATTACAAGGCGTGGTTTCCGAACTATGAGTTTGTCTAGCTACTCTCCTCCTCTGTCAATGTTCACTTGCAGTGAAAAAACCCAAACCAACAAAACAAACAGAACACATTGGCAGCTATGTCATTTAACAGTTAGTTAACAAAATGAAATTGTATTCCAGACAGAGAGAGTAGCATTACTTTCAGTTTATACATGCAAGGAATTACAAAACTTGGACCTACTTTCCTCATTAATTTTCATTTATTTTAATTAATTTTTTTTAGTTTAACACTGCTAACCAATATAAGCTTAGCATGTAATAAATTAGTAAGGAGAAACTGAAAACTTTTAATAGCATTTATCCTAGCAAGTTCCTGGGAATCTTGGCAATTCCAAAGAAGAAATCGATGGGAAATTTTAGTAAAACAAGCTCTTTAGAGAGCTAAAACAAATTCAAATACTCTGTAAACAATTGCTTGAGCAGGGTTTTCTATTCTATTAATATTTTCTACACTAGATAGGTACAGAGTTAATCTTGTACACTTGAACAGTTCAAGTGGACATAAAAGCATCAGTGTCCTTGTATTTTTCTGCCTATAACCCCACAGTCTCTCAAGGGAAAGCAATAATTTTCAGAAGATGGAGCAATGCCACACAGCTCTATAAGTATTTTTCCCACAATTGTGTACATTGAGGCAGAAGAAATAACAAGGAAGTTGGCAGAGTCTCTATTGCAAAATATTCCCCAGTAGATAAGAGACACTCACGGTCCTTGTCTGCATTAACTGCTAGATTAATAGCATCTAACAGAGCAGGATAGAGCCATAAATGTTGGGGACTGCATGTGCAGCCATCTTCTCACACAACGAGTAGGGAACATGTGCTGCTGTAAGCAGTACCAAGATACACCTCTCCTTTCCTCTTCCCAGGCTACCTAGAAATAGGCCTGAGGTATCCTCTAGAGTCAGACTAGGGCCACTGGCTGGAAATTACAGCTCAGTGTTTACATTTAAGATGAAGGAGAAATCCACAATAATTGATCTGACCTTGTTAGCACCTAAGATATTAGAATCAGCTTAGAATAACAAACATAGAAGTTGATGAAACAGGACAAAGCTCCCTGGGGTTCAGAAAAAAAGGTGTCTCATTTTTCATTCATCTCTTCACAGCTAGCAATAACATCAGGCTAACTCATTTACTAGAGTCTTCTACTTGAAGGACTGGTGCTTCTACCTACTTAAGCGTCTAAATTTTATTTCAATATTATTAGTTTACAAGAAATATGCTATTTTGGAAAGTTTAGGCTTTTCCCCAGTTTATCCCATCTTTTCAAGTTATGAAACCTACTATTTCTACCAGGGCACTGTGCTAGAATCTTCTAAGGAAAAGAAAAGAAAAAAGAAACCAAACCAAATTCAGTTATATCCTGCTCACTGTAAAGTTTGGGCCTCTACATTTCACAATCATCAAATACCTTGTTTTAAGAAAGCAACAAGCTCAAAGGACCCATCTAATTCCAACACAAAATACACCCTAAGACTTATCTTTCCATCAAGACTTTTTTTTATCTTAAACTCTGCAAGAGTGCCAGATCCCTCATTTACCAGATCCTGCTCCAGATGCAGCCATAATGCTCATTAAGATCACAGGTTAACTACAAAACTTTTCTCTGCCGGTGGAAGATAATGCAGGGTTGAGAGTTCATTTGGCCACATATTGCTTTATGAAGCAAAGACAAGTCTTAGCAAATCTATTTTCATTAAAAGGAAACATTTTTGCTGAGAAAAGGGAACAGCAGTGCATGTGAACTTGTGGAATTTCTACATGAACTTTGATACACTGTATGCTGAGAAATTCTCAGTTTGACTGAGAAAGATATGGATAATTCTGAGAAATATGGAACCAGTTAAATGGATAATGATAAGTTACTTGGAGGGAATATACTATTAGTATTGGTCTCATTAATATTTCCATTCATGACCTTGATACCAAAGGCAGCAATGTGCCTATGGAACTTCTGAAGACGACAACATTCTATAGTAAGAAATGAGTCATCCTGATTACCAGTATAGCTGCTTTGAACTAAAATGTTTAGTACATGATTTTGGGACCAACGAATATTTCTGTTTTCACTTTGGAATCTGCTAGTTGAAGACAGAGAAAAAGAAAGATCTAAAAGACTTAGTGGAGCACAGTAGTAATTTTGCTGTGAAATTGACAAATGCAATCTTCATCAAAGGTGTTTAGTTCAGTAACACAGTCATTAATGTGACTGAGCAAGGTCTGGCATATAATTTCAGTAAACCATGATGAAGTAAGATCAAATCAAACTTAGATATCTAGACAAGAACAACAAGAATAAAGAAGGAAATTAATATTTTATTTTATGGCAGAAAGCTTTATTTCAGGTATTGTATGGAAGAGTTAGAGATTACATTATTGCAGTCTAAAACTACATCAAAGGATAAACGTGGTAGAAGACAAAGAATGTTTACAGTTACAGATGACACTGAAGAGAGAACAACTGTGCCTAAAATGACTCTGTGAATATATGTAGACTGAACATTAGGATTTAATCATCAGAAAAAAAGATCCATTTGGAACATCCTTCCAGTAGTTCAACTGGGTTTTATATAAAGTTTATTAGTTTACAGTTACATGCTACTGCCTGAAAAAGCAGGAAAATAAGCAGCCCTTTTCAGTCTTACTCCTCCTATTAATAGAAAAATAGGAAATATGTTGATGAGCAGAGTTTTGCGATCACTATGAATTAAAAGAGACTTCAATGGGTCTATTAGTATCAGCATTGACAGCTAACTCTGAGACTGTCCTGAGGAAGTCTCAGCCTTGTAAAAACTGAGAATTATTTTTTCACTTCAATTCTGTAGGCCGTATTAGAAATTGCAGCTTCTCTTCTGCATTTTTGACACTCTCAAAAATCTATTGTGAATACAAAGAGGCAAGTATTGATAAACACTTAAAAAGTGTGAAAAACACAAATTATAGCAAGGTTTTACAGCATGCAGGAGCTTTGAACTTTCCCCTATTTTCATACGCAACTGTGTAAACATGGAGACTGAATGATTTGGTAAGACTGTGTGCACGGCTGTCTTCCTGAAAGCTATTTTTGGCAAGTGGTGGGCTGTCCTGAGGTACAATTACTTTCATGGCCATGCCTTCATGGTTGTTTTCAATTGAGTTTTTGCCGACTTGAAAGCGTGTTTACAGAGAGCTCTCCTCAAACCCAGTATGTGCATTTGTATACATACTTACAAAGTGACATGGCACGTCTGGATAAACCACTCCAGAGAAACATACAAGAACCAACCAAGGTGTTTCTGTTGACTGTGACAAGCCCACTCACATACTTGTAAAAACCCAACTTTTGTGTAGAAACCAGGCTTGCAGTTTCTTGATGTTCGTCTTTAGAATGGATTTGGCTCAGCTGCGTGCCCTTCGTAGCAACCAAGCGCCATGGCAGAACACGGATGTTACCATCTTTTGTCTCTGCCCGTCCCTCGGAGCGCTGCCCCGCCGCAGGCCGAGGCTGGCCAGGGCCGCGCTGGGTGCCAGGAGGATCCCCGGGCAGAGCAGGCCTGCTCGGGCTGGCAGCTCTCCTGCTCCCTCCACTCCACCCGACACAAACCGGCCTCTGCAATGCCCCTGAGCCTCCGTGCCCCGGCGGTGGATCCTCCTTCCCGACTTTGCTCTGGGCGTCCCAAAGCCTCTGGTAAAGGAGGAGGCGAGCGCCGGCTCTCACAGAGCGTTCCGGACCCTGCGACTCGCCCCGGGCCGTAGGAGCCCGAGGCGGCGCGGCCGCTGGAGGGCAGAGCGCGGAGGGGCGGCGAGCGAGGGGCGGGCACTGCCGGGCCGCGCTCCCGGCGTGTGAGCATGCCGCGCCGGGAGGAGGAGGGATTCCTCGGCCGGGCCGGGGGAGGTTCGCACTGGAGTTAGCGCCGGGCAGGGAGGAAGAGCGAGCGCTGCCGGAAGCGGCGGAGCGGCGGCGGCCCTGGGAGTCCGCGGTGCCCCGCGGGCAGCGATGTAGCTGGGTGACAGCGGCAGGAGCGCACCGCCTGCGCTGCCACCGGGCCGG
>VZTJ01005633.1:302303-314313 GCA_013397795.1 Orthonyx spaldingii | reverse complement strand
AAAAAAAAAAAAAAAATACAGAGGATAACGCAGTCCTTCTTCCTACTGAATAATAAGTAAGCCAGTGTTATATCTTTACCTTTCTGTTTTTCCTCTATGTTCAAAACTGTAATTATAAATAAATCTGGAATATAGGGAAATTTGGTATCATGGATTTACTTTATTAAATCCAGTCTCCTGCTAGTATTAGATAATGCAATCCCTACAAGCTCCATTTTAAAAACAACTTTCACCACTTCTATTTCTGTGAGAAGGCCATTCTAGAACCTAGTTGCTGTGAGAGTTGGGTAACTCATTAAAAATAAATTTAATCTGAAAATTCAAACTTGTTTATGCTTGTTTTCCTTTCACTCAACATTTCTGCACTGTTGTTTACTTGGATTTGCTTGGTGAATAATCACATAATTTTGCTGGACTGAACGAGCTGTTCTCATCCTCTCTTTTAAGAGTTTCTCTGGTTTCTTGGTCATTTTAGTAGCTCTTTTCTATGCCTTTTTAAATTCACTTTTAAGTTTACAAGAACTCTACAAGTAGGGAAAACAAAACTAGCATAATATTCTTCATAAATTTTATCTTTCCTCATCATATTCTGTGAGAGCATCAATCATTAAATGAAATCAATGGTCTTCTTTTGACTATGTGATGCTATGGCATCCTCAAGTGTATGATTAAAGGTGAAAAAGTATCAGGATATTACAGGCAGTGGCAATGAAGTATATTTAAAGTGAAGAAAAATAACTTGCCCTTCTTCCATACTACTATGGAATTGAAGTACTGTTCAGCAGTAACGTAACCTCCCATTGGCACCCTGTGAAGTGCAAATAACTTTCATTAGAAAGATATATTTCACTGCATGTTATGAACTCCAGATTATGTAACACTGTAGTTTTTCAGATTAGTTAGAAGTTATCCATTTAAATCACTTCCCTCTCCTGAATTACGCAAACATGTATTTTACAGGACACAAAAGCTTAAACACGTTACTGCACTCTGGTGTTTTGCTTAATATAGTTCAGATGTGGGAAAACAGTATGGAAATGCTTTATGTCTTAAGAAGTCTTCTTTTAGCTCAATATTCAAAGCAGGATACAAGGTGCTGCAATGCCTAGGTCATATAGTTTGTTCTACTACTGGTGTTAATTGATTTGCAGGTTAATTAAAGAGATTTGCATACCAGATGTGGCTTGTAGTGTCTGTTTACAAAGGTACTCTTGCTCTCTGGAAGATACTATGTAAATTAAAGTAGGTATCACCATTAGGATTAATTTTCTACTGTAAAAGCCTTTACTTAAAGTAAACATCATGAAAAATAAAACAGGTAACAATTAGAGGAATAAATTTGTGATTTTTGCTGAGACGTTGGAGCAGAGGACTCTTGAGGTCCCTTCCAACCTGGTGTTCTATGATTCTGTGATTTGATCCTGTAGAACCATCTGTCTGACGTGAGATCAGTTTCTGGTGTCTTCTCGCAGAAGCCACCTCTGTAGCCCTCCTCTGCCTCCACCTTGCTACATAAACCCAATAAAGCTCTTCTCCAAGTACTTTCATTTTGGTTACTCTTCTAACAAGCAGCTGCTCTCCAGGCATTTGATGACTGAGAATTGTTTTGTTGTTCTTGATGGGGACAGGTGAACTTAGGAAAAGAACAGGGGAATGAATTATTAAAAAGCTGCAAAGGCTTTTAATTCTTTTACAGTAAATCTTAGATGAGGTGGTCATTCAGCTGACCTGTTTAGACTTCTGTTAAGGATACAATTTTTTATGATGACCTCTTCCTGCTGCTTTCTGCACAAAAATACTCAGGCAAGAACCTGGTTACTTCTAGAAAATTATCAAATATAAAAATCATGTTTGCTCTTCTTCCCCAAGTCCTCACCCTTGCCACTGTCTCACTTTCATGCACAGAAAAACCCCACAAACAATACAGGCAGTAGGGTTTCATAGTAAAAACATTTCCTTTTGAATCAACTGAGTTCTTTATTTGCTAATTGAAAGTGCACAAGAAGGGATAACTGGATGTATTTAAACTTTTTTTTTTCTGCTATAATAATTAAATTAATTTCAAGAAGTGACCAAATGTCAGTGTAAATATGTGCAGATCAGTTCTTAAAAGCCGCAGTTCCTAAAAATGCAGGTCATATTTAAATGGAAGATCAGAGAAATTTGCGATGTTGTGGTTGTGCATGTTGATGTTCAAAAGCCTTCCTAGATTATCAATATTGTTGAGGCCTTTGGAACACTGTAACTGTGCTATTCAGGAAGTTTACATTCCTCTGTAAGTCCATTCCTTCCATCTTCTCACCCTTTTCTGTCTTACCTTATTTGCCTTTAGCCATTGTTTACAAATGATGAGGAGAAGTCGAGACAGGTAGGAGTAGGGAGAACACAAGAAATCTTCTGTGGAATTTACTGTTTGTAGAAACTGTTACTTTAAATCCATGAATATTATAGAGGGGTGATTTTCCTCTAAACTTAAAATTGCTTATAAGTTGCAGGGAGCCTGCAGGAGAAACGTGCTACTTTGAAAAAGATTGCTCTGGGCCTGAGGTTATCAATTAAAAAAATTTGTTCCCTTCTTGAATCTTTTCATGTCTAGAACTACCACTGCCATTAAAACAGGCTGTGTAATGATACTTCAAGAAAAAAAACCTAAATACCTTTCTGTGCTCCTCTTGTGAATTACCAGTTAGCCTACATACACAGGGAAGCCAGGGAGCTATATAGCTTACCTTCTGGGAAACCTTGAAATAAGTAAGACTTGAGATTTACTGTAGGAGTGGTAAAATCCCCTTATTCTGGGGAAAAGCAGAAATTATGAGACCAACTGAGAGATGGATACTGCTAAAACATGTATGTGTAAAAATACATCTGTTTATTCATAAAGTATTGTCAAGTATTTTACTTTCTAGGGTAAATAAAAAGTACTTATAAAATATTTTACCTCTAGGTTGGGTAATAGGAAAAGGTTTTTCACCCAGAGGGTGATTGTGCACTGAACAGGCTCCCCAGTGAAGTGATTATGGGTACCAAGCCTGCAGGAGTTCAAGAAGTGCTTGGACAATGCTCTCAGGCACATGTTGGGATTCTTGGGCTTGTTCTGTGCAGGGCCAGGAGTTGGGCTTGATGATGACCCTTCTGGGTATCTTCCAATTCAGGTTATTCTATGAAGCTGTACTAACTTGCATACTTCTA
Organism: Orthonyx spaldingii; assembly: GCA_013397795.1. Classification (NCBI taxonomy): domain Eukaryota; kingdom Metazoa; phylum Chordata; class Aves; order Passeriformes; family Orthonychidae; genus Orthonyx; species Orthonyx spaldingii. The sequence goes on along the minus strand of VZTJ01005633.1, from coordinate 311,121 downwards.
TGAAGAATCTGTTTTAGTACAGAAAAAGAAAAATGAACTAATGGCCTCTTAATAAAAAATAATACCTTATAATAAAAATTTTAGTTTGCTGTGTGTATTCAGAGATGCATTTGTAAATTTTGTCTCATAGTATATGTTATTTGCATAAAAATCAGTGCCGTCAGCAGTTGGGCTTTGGCATTCTCAGTATCTCATGGGTTGGTTTCTCCATCTGAGCTGTGCTTTGAAGAATCAGAGAGCGGGGACCAGGCAGAGGTCCAATTGTACAAAACAGACCTGAGGAAAAGAATTGCTTCTTTCCTCATTATCAGATGTGGTTAAACAGGAGTTGTTTTAAACCACAGCAGAGTAGGCAGGATTAAAACAATCTTTGGGATTATTAATTTTTGGGATTATTAAAACCATGTGCACATACTGCAATGTAATATGGCTAGTACTACTTCTTCCCCTCTCCTGGTTTTTTTTTTTCCTCTCCCAGTTTCAGCATGTTATTGACAAGCCTAATGGTTAAAACTAGGAAAAAATAATCCAGTTTGGTAAGCATCATGAATGCCTGATGAGATGTTTTTTGACTCATAGGTCTTTGTCTAGGAATTACTGACTGGTTATATTTGTGCAGATTGGTTATAAGGACTCGTTACTTTAATTTGATAAATTTCTTGACGTAAATCATTTCAACTGAAGTAGCAAGGAAATTAATGCACCATAGCTTCTCAACATATTTTCTTCTTGACAGTGTCCAGTGCTTCGCTCTGGTTTTTAGAGGGAATTTCCTAGCTGCTTTTTGTTTTTAAAGAGTATGGTGAGACTTATGTGTTGGAAAAAATGGTTTCTTTTTTTGAGTTGAAAATTGTTAGAATTGCAACAAATACCTGCTTATTTTCCTTGCATAATCTGTTTGGGGACGTTTTCAGCAAGTCAAGAAACAGCAAATGTGGCATACCTACAGGGCAGCTAACACTGACTATGGAAAGTAGTTGGCTGGCGGAGGAAGATGAGTACATTTAATAAGGACTTGCAGACTGGCAGATGCCAGAAATGTATGATGTCTGCAAGTATCAGTTAAAGGGTTTTATGGATAGTTTTTGCATTTATGGATGTTGAGTCTGGTCCTGTTGCTTGCTTTCTGGAGAATGCTGAAAAATTGTGAAGGCACAGAGAAGACCCTTTGAACATTTGAAGAACATATAAAAATGCTTCAGCTTCCCGAAAACCACAAACACCATATAGCATATGTTTTTTGCCATTACTTAATCTGAAAGTTAAGGAATTAATTATATCACAGGAAAAAATCTTGATGGGAAGTTTCTCTAAGAGACCAAGGTATATGAAGATCCAAGTGTTGACAGAAGCTATACAAATTAAGATTATAAATCTGCAACTGCAAAGCTAGTAAGATACTTCCTTAGGACTTTTAAGTCTTAATGGACTTTTCATTGCTGGAAAATCTTAAATTGTTAGAATTTTTTTTTCCCCTAGGTTGCAGTCTCGTTCACTAATACCTGTTGGACTTGAAGTATTAAGTCCTGAAATTCATGTTCAGGGTAGCAGGGCTTGTTTATCTTGTTGGTTTTTTCTTGCCTTAGAAAGAAATGTTTTCAGTCTACTTGCAAGTCATGAAGTTACATTACTTGAATGTACATGTGTGAGTGAAACTTTAAAATCTGTGAAGAATACATCCTTAACATATTTTACAGTTTAATGTTTTTCAAGTTTAAAATACTTGCAAGTAAGGCCTCAGATGATTCCTTCTGGTACTCCTTACTTTGGTATCAGCGTTGTGATTGAAAATGGAGGTGCTGTGCTGTAATAACTGTGTCGGGGGATGTTTTTGGTGTCTGGTTTTGTTGGTTTGGGTTTCTTTTCTTTTCCCTTTCTTAGTTTGGAATACTAGACTATTATTTTGGTGTATATGCATGCTTGTGCAAATATACGTTGAAAGAAAACCAAATAGTTGAAGATGGCAATACTGTGTTTCTTTTCATACATACGGGCACTAAATAAATATGTTCAGTTCAATTGCTTTCTTACAGGTATGTAAAGACAGAAAACCAAACATTTTTCAAAGATCCTTAATGTCAGAAAAGTGGGTTTAACAGCTTAGCTTTGTTACCCTGTTGAGATAGAGATTGTCTGAAGTACTTCAAAAACCTTAAAATTCTCACAGTCCTTGTATATACGTTGTTTTGTCAGCTGTTATCATGACTGGTTAAATTGGAAAACAGAAAACACTGACATTAGAACACAGAGGTGTGTCTAAGCAGATTCTTGTAGGCATAAACGTGAACTTGGCAATAGACTTAATGAAGTTTTCTCACAAATACAGTCAGTATGGTTGGCTTTTTGCTACATGAGCTTAGAGCTGCTGCATCTTCATGCTGTTTGGGAGCCTAAGGTCAAATGAGAAATCCAAAATATTTCATTTTATGAAGAGGCGTTTAGGCACAGCAGTACATTTCCTGTTTACATAGCCAAATCTTCTTTGTATGCTGAGAGATTTCCTGATACACTCATACAGAATTTTTGAGTTTGCACTTTAAGCTGTAACTTCTGTTGCTTAGCTGGTTGAAGATGCCATCGTTTGCACTCTAGCCAGCATGACACAACTCATTTTCCCATGAACTGATAGGATGTTCATCTAAGTCTTACCACCTTTTGTTTATCCCCAGATTGCAGGATGGAAGATGAAAATATTAAGGCCATGTTCAAGAAGTTTGTTTAGCATTTATTTTTTCAGGTTTAATTGAGAAATGAAAAATTACAAGTTTTGTAAAGGTATAGTTGTTTGCCATTCTTTCTCCTTTGTAATCCAAGAGACACATTGGTCTCTGGTCTAAGTAAATTAAACCCACAAATTCACAGGATCTACTCACTTCCTTTGGTTCCATACAACCCAAGAACTTCTGGGTCTTATATGCTCATATGATATTGATAACTGTACGTAGTGCTACTTTTTCTGTTCAGTGCATTCTCTGTGTAGTTGAAATCCAGCAGGTTAAAATGTGTTTATTCTTATTCTATATTCATTGCTAAAACACAGCAACAATGTAATTATTTGTTTTGTTGATTCAGTTAGTTTTACTCTTGTTTCTTAATGCAGCATATCCCAAATCTCCCTGGAAATGGTAATCATCTTAAATTTACTAAAATAACATTGTAGATCATGTGGTTTTTTCCTCCATCAGCTTTCTGACAGCTTCCAAATCATTTGTTAGTGAAATATGCATTATGCTGTCACAGCTTCTCCTCGCTGACACTCCAGAGCCTCTTTGATGTTCTCTGTGAGAAGGCAGAGTTGTCAATGCACCTTGAGACTTCAAGACTGTTTTACAATAAAAACTCACTTACATGCCTACTTTTGTCGCTTCTCTTGAGGAGTCATTATGAAGCTCTGAGTACTGTGTTGCTAGGTCGAGCATCAATTTTGCAATGTTTTTTTTAACATTTAATGTTCCCAAAGGAATCCATGGTATTTTGACAAACACTTCTCTTGTCCCTTTGTAAATCAAAATGGCACTTGAACAACAATGCATTTGTACAGATGGAATGAAACACAAGACAGCAGTGTTACTCTTACTAGTGAGTGAGTTGGGGGGCGGTGATGTTTTAGTGACTTGGTACTTTCTTGGTTGGTTGGTTGGTTTAGTTCTTCCTTTTAAAACATATTAAGTGATTTAAATCTTGATCCCCCTGCTGCTATGTGGGGTATGCAAGAGGGGCTGAGTGCAGTGTAGAGGGGCAAATACTATGAGGTTCTGCACCAGTGGGAGTTGGAGTTTCTGCATATCAAATCCCACATCTGGATTCTTGGCAGTTATCAAAGTTAAACCAATTATATGCCAAGTTCTTGCATTTCTTCTTGTCTCAGTTGTCCCACAGTAAAATAAACTCTGTGATTTGGGGAGATTTATCTTTAACTTGTACATCTTTCTATAACTAGTACTTTGGTTTTTGCTGTATATAGGCAGGTGTTGAGTAATTTAAGTGTCCGTTAAGTGTTATGGGGGGACTCTGCTTCCATCTCAGTTTCTACATATGCCTTTAGTTTGAAACAAACAAAAAAAAAAGTTGTTACCTGTAAAAACATTAAATACCATTTTTAACATTTGAATTACTGTTTGAATTTGTGTGACTTGGGAACTTATAAAACAGGCACTTTTTAGTGTAGGACTGGGATCTTAAAACAGTTGAATAGCACATTTTATTAAAATAGTATAGGCATTCAGCTTTTCTTTTCTGAAGCTAAACAGATTATTCAAATAATCCCTACTATCAGTGCAGTAGAATTTTTTATGCTGCTGGATGTCGTACTGCCAGCAGAAATTTTTGTCATACTGTTTTGTTAAACTTCATTAAAAGTATGTTGGCTCTTTTAATATGAAGTCTTATACTCCTGTATAATGCCTCATTCATTTCAGTGTATTTGTGCCTCTCAGAGAAATTTAGGAGGTGAGATTTATGGTGAGATTCAGATCTACAACATGGGATTTGGTCTCTCAAAAGTTTGCTTCTGCTTTTAAAAGGATGTCAAGTATATGAAAAATTTGGTTGTTTTTTTAAAGAAATAAAACTACATAAATTGATAAGACACTTCTGCAAAACCTGATTCTTTCCTCATGAAACAAATTAATATAGTCAGTAATTAAGTCCTTTTATTACTGAAATGCAGGTTTCAGATTTTGTGAGGATACTTAGGTTTAGAGTTGTGTCAGCATCTCTGCAGTCTCAGCAGAGCCATGCACTGGGCCTTCAGACCTCCAGAATAAAACTGGTCAGTCAGTGACCCTCACAGAAGTACTAAACTTCTATAATAAATCAGACAAGGAGAACCTCTAAACTGTGTAGCCTTTTGCTAAAGTTTCCTCAAGTAACCCCTTTTCAGAGAGGGATTTATCTTACATGGGTTGGAATCCAGGTGTCCCATTAGGCTCCACACCAGTCTGTAACAGTGAGCGAGGAGTTTCATGATGTAAGTGTGCACTGCAGGGGCAAAAGTCTTTCCTTTGTTGTATGCCTACTGCTTGGTTATTTTATCTGACAATGGCAATTTCTGTTCTATGAGAAGTAGTAACTTGTCTGTATACATTGCCTGACCTGTTCTTCTGTGTTTGGATTTTCTTTTTTTTTTTTTTAAGGTCTTTGTTTTCTTTCTTTTTTCTTGCAGATTTTGTTCCCCAGTTACTTGGAAAAGTTCCAGTCTAATTAGTTTTGTCTTTTAAGTTATCAAATCTGTCCTGAGGTTGTCCTTCTTTGTACCTTCTTCATTATAACTGTGCCCATTCTGAGTTAGATTGCAAGAAATTTCGTAGAATAGTCAAGGCAAGAATGCATCAAATAGTGATAGTTTATGCTTGTGGCACTCTTTCTCTGCTAAGCCTTAATATTGGTGACTGTTGCTGATTGTTGAGTTGATATTATAAAATAATTGTAGTGACTCCAAGATCTTTCAAGGAGTATTAAAGTTAATGTAAATAGCATCACTATGTGGATATATTTTTTTTTCTCTATGTGCATTAATGTGTGCTTCCTAAATGTGATTTTACTATATCACCTTACCTCCTTGGCATTTAAGATTGTAGCATCCTTCTGCTGCTTTTCAAGAAAGGAAAAAATGAAAGCTGATTATGAATACATATATCAGCAGCAAAATATGTTACTCAGTGGAAACACCCTTTTCCCGATTTGATCTCCAGATTTTATGATGGCTCTGTTAAATAGTAAAGTTCCTTTGAGATTCAGAAAGGAATTATTTGGCAGGAAAAAGAAGTGTTAATACAGAAAATCTACTAAAGTTTAATTCCTTTATAAGAAACTGCAGCAACTGAGTTAAGTACTTGTTGCTGCCTTCATGCTCTGGCAGTTGTGAAACCAGTTTGGTTTGTCTATCCTGTAATATTCCAGATCATTGAGTATTTTACTGGCTTAAAGCCCACATCCTCTTGTGTTTCTTTCAAGATAAATACTTTACACAGCTGGAATATGCACTTTGCTGAGTTCCGTACTTAGCAAAACTGAAGCTAAAAGAAGAGTCTTCTGCTACCTTCCTTACAGCTCTACTACTGCTCTACCTTGATCTTTAAATGAAAATATTTCTTTGGACTGTAAAATATTATGAGGATTATGTAGGTTGCTAAAGATATTTTCAGAAGTGTAAAGGAGCAAGAGCTAAAAGCTCTTGAATTCTCACTGGAATGTGATTTTTTCAGAAATATGTCTCTCTTCACATAAAAAATTGTTGTGCAAGCACCTCGAGGTATTGCTTATCTGTGGAGAGATGATAAAAACCAGAATCTGACTATTATGCATATCCAGAAATATGTTCTGTTTTTTTCATGCAGTAGGACAAACCCACAAATTATAAAATGATTTTTGTAGGTATATTTTGGGCAGCTATATACCAACTAGTGAAGTTAGCAGCTGCATAATCTTTTAGCTGGTTTGGTATTTTGGTTCAAGGAGACTTCTTAAGCTGAAAACTTTACTGAATTTTCTTGCTAAGGCTGAACTTTTGAGAGTTATTATTGGACTTTGTTTTTCTTTGAGGGAAAAGAAATTTCATTTTTCATGTTAGAAACAGGAGGAGGAAGGATTAGCACTAAAAAAAAAATAGGCACCTTGAGTGTCATTACTGAAAAACTGGCACTGTAAGTCCTAGTTTTGTTTGACTTAGTTGGTGTTCTATTTCTTAGTAACTTTGCTTATTTTGGTGACCTCCAAAACCAATAGGAAAATAATTCTCAATGAGGCTATTTATGTCAAACCTCATATTGGTTCTCTCACCCATATTTATAGTTACTGTTTCCCACACTAATTTTGAGAGCAGTCTTTACTTGTCTTTACCCAGTTTATAATTAATATTCCACAGTGGTGGGGTTTTTTTTATTTTATTTTCAGACATTATGGGAATTATCAGCAGAATGCACACGATTAATTTATATATTTAGCTTGAGGGTATGATATCAAAATTAAATTTACTAGCTCTTTGGCTGCCAGGTAATGAGTGTGACCGGCTAGCATAGAGGTAGCTCCAATTATATCAGTATTCTGGGCTCTTGTCTGTGCAGAGTGGATCCCAGGAGTATTGTTTTGTACTGGAAGATGCTTGTTAAAGGATTTAGCAAGCCTATCTTTGTGAATAATTGACTTGATAAGAGATGCTGTGATACACTGTATGTTTAGGGAGCCAGAGGATCAGAATCCTTAATAGCTGAGCTATTACAAGAGTCAGCAGGAGTCATTATGATCTCTGTTAACAATGTGTAGATTGGGTGTCCTTAATTCAGATATACAATTCACAAAATAGAATTGACTTTGGAGAAACTATGTGTTGCCCTGCATGTTAGACCCAAAGATACCTGCAAAACTATCTCCTTATTGGTTACTGTAATTTTAAATAAAAGAATTTAAAATAACAAACACCATCCCTACTTCCTCCCCCAACTACTTAGTGCCATGTTTTCCTTCTCTTGCAGCCAGTATTTTAATGTGCTCTGTTTGCTTATGTTAAGGAAGCTAATAGGAATGTTTTGGGAAGAAGGAGTTTTGCTTGGCTGCTCAATTAAGTCTCTTGAGTAATTCAAAGACTCTTCATTGATTCATGTTTATGTATGTGTTCAGCTGCAGATGAAGAAGGATTATGGTCAAGATACATGGAACTCTGAAAGGACCATCCATTGCAGTTACGCATTTTACATGCTCACAGAAAGAAAAAAACATACTGCATTTGGAATGCAGTGTCCAAAATCCAGACTAATATGTTTGTGCTCTGTTTGGTTGGTTTGTATTGCTCATCGTAAACAGCAAATGTTGTCTAGACTGAAACTTTTCACTTCGAAGAGAATTCCAGTTCCATTTTGAAAGGAATTGGTGATTTCAGGATTGGGTCCAGTTACAGAACTTGTTTGGTTTTAAACTTGCTGAGAATTCCCATGTTTTTTGAAAAGTACACTTTCATAGAAAAGTTCTCATTTTTATTAAATTGAGTCTAGGGAAACCTTATGTTAAGTGCTGCTGGGCATTTGAAATGAAATCTATAACTCCTTTAAACCACTTTTCACTGAGAAAAGGGAGAGGAGGAGGCTGTAATGGAATGAAAATCCAGCTAGCCAACAAACTGTGAGCTGTGCAAAGCTGGTGCTCCAAGTGCAACTTCTTGCAGCATACTTGGGGGGAAATGATGTTATGGTGAGGTCAGGAACATTCTGCAGTCAGTCCTTTGATAAAAATAAAGTCCTAGAATTAAACACCAAATTTTCCTTTATGAAAAATATAAAATAACTGGTTCAGACTCAAAGTATTTCTATTTTTGTTTCTTCATTCTCTAAGTGAATTATTGACTCATTGACTTATTGTTGACTTTTCCATTGTGTGTGGAAACAAGATGGTTGGTTATTTTCAAAAAGGTTTGTTATCAGATATTTCAGATATGTTTTGTATCTTTACAGAAGGAGTTTTTTCCCATTTCTCTTGATGAAAACCTGTGTAGGCTTCTTGTAGAACTTTTAGGCAAAGAAACACTTTCTTTCCTGTCTCTTCAATATTCCCTCAGCTGCTGATTCTTGAGATGGAGCTGTGATGAAGTTAGATTGAAATCTTAGTTGGAATAAATCTTAGTGGAAATTTATGTTTTTTGAGAAAGAGAAGTAGCATCCTGCAAACTGATGGAAACATTGTATATGCAAAAATCCGATGTTAAACTTACTTGAATGTAAACTCTTCTGATTTAGAAACATCAGTGTTTAATTGTGCAAACCTTAATACTTCTGTCCCAATTGTGTTTCATCTTTCTCTTTCTTTTTTTTTTTTTTTAAGATGTTTG
>VZTJ01005633.1:273704-301976 GCA_013397795.1 Orthonyx spaldingii | reverse complement strand
TTTTTTTTTTTTTCCCTATTATTTATTTTAATGAAATTAGGATTTTTTCTCTGCTTTTAATATAAAACTATTTTTCAAAATTGTGCCTCCTTGGAAGAAAGAAGTTGCTGATTTTATGGTGACAGGAAAGTGTGAGAAGTTGTGTTTCTTGTAGCTCTGGTTAACATCTGCTGGTCTGACAGAATGGCATCTGGAATAATGGGCAAGAAGTAGGGAACTTCAAGGGCCTGCCTAATCACCAGTTTGGGGTGTGTGGCCTTAGGCAGTCTTGCTTTCAGCATTTCCACCTGTAAATAGGGTAATGGTGCTGGATATGACATAAAAATGTACTTCTTTTACTCTTTCTAGACTTGGCTCACATGAAAACTGAGAGAATTCTGTGTTCATTACTGGACTTGGATGCTATGCAGTGAGCAATAATGGGAGGAGGAAAGAGCAATACTGAACCCTGAGGAAAAAAAAAGGAATCACTTAATAGTTGTCCACATAGTGACTGCCTTATAAGAATAAGTTAGGAAAATTTTTGAAGGAGAAGGGTGAAGATAATATACATTTACAAGGAATTAAGCTTTATAATCAGTCTTCATTAAAGCTGTTTGGGCTTGGTAGTACAAATCAACTTTTTGTCAGCTATTTATTTATTAATGCAGTCATTTTTACTGTTAAAAGTTATACGTAGTTTACCTCATAGTATAAATCACTAAACAAGTACTTGCTGGAAGAATTACAGCCTTGGCTGTAACTAAAGGTGTAATGGCCCACATCCTCTGGCTGTGGAGCAGTTGAAGATAGTACAGCTTTCATCTACCTATAATTGCTCATACACTGGAGGACATCTCCTGTAGTTCAACCAGGAAGATGAAACATTTTCATGATCCTTAATTTTTCTGTGTGAACTCAGCTCTATTGTCTGTTGCTAAAACAGATGACCCTGGATAGGTGGCTAAAGAGGGCTGTACCCCTTTACCCCTGGTAGTGTATGGGCTCATCCACGAGGGTGACAACCTCCTACTGCAGGTGGTGGTGATCAGCTAATGGTGTCTTGAGACATTCAAGCAATTACAAAATATGTGTCCAAATCTTCCTACAAAGAGCATAAGCACAACTGTGCAGGGTTGGACATGAAGCTTATCTGGTGTTACATCCTGTCTCTAGATGTGCAAGTGCTGGGCTGTGGGTTCTGGTTTTTTCTCACGCATGGCATTGACTGTCTAAGGCAGAGAAAAACAGCAGGCAGAATGCAGTGAGGCTTCCACTGCCTCCAGTGGTTTGGGGCTTGAAGATTTCCTAAGCAAAGGTTTAGTTATGTCTTTAATAGCTCTCAGTGGATTTTTCTTTTGTGAAATTGTATAGTCCTTTTTTGAACCCACATAAATTTTTAATATCCAAAGTATCTGGTTATAGTGAGAATCATTATTGAACTGCAAATGTTAAGAAAAAACATTGTCGTACTTTGTTTTGAGCTTGCTTCTTGCTCTGTTAAATAGTCTTTTGTTTTCACTTGAGAGACAACCATCATTTCTTTACTACTTGTCATTTTGTAGAACTCTTGTGACTCCCCAGTTAACCCTTTCAGGCTGATTACTGCGCGTACATTTCTTTACACAAGGTATTCTTGCCATTTGCTAACCATTTACCTTTGCCTCAATTCCCTTTGCTATCAAGAGAGTGTCAAGGAGTAAGACAAAATATGTACATAGTTTTTAAGTGCAGGTCTGTCATGGCTTGATGGAGTGACATTAACGATGTTTCTCTTTTTCCCCATTTTCAAATAATTAGTAGTATTTACTATGTTTCTTGACCGTGCCTGAGTGTAGAGTAATAAAACAACCTAGTTATTATATATCTGTTTTAATGACAAGGTCTCATTTGTTAGTGATAGTAGTTAGTTCAGAACTCATTACACATGCCATAATATAAACACTACTAGTACTAATGGATGGTAGGATTATTAATTAAAGGATATCACTTTGCCAGGAAGATAACAAGAGGATGTTTTCATATGTTCCTGAATTTTTTTGTGACAGGAAAGTAGAACAAAATTTCCAGAGAATTAAAGTTTGAAAAAAGTGGTACATGAACTATGTAGAAAGCTAATTGGTCTTTCTTACAAGTTAGTTAACTTAAGAAAAACTAGACAGACTTCAGCTGAAAGTCATTCAGGTTCCTTATTGTTATGTGGGAAGTTATATAAAAAATCCAGCAAAAATGAATATGAGGAATATTTCTCTTTTTTTTTTTTTTTAATTTTTTTAATACAAAGATTCTGTCTTTGAAATAGCTTTATACGTAGAAAGAAACTTCATATGAGTACTGGTTTTTACAGGGGTTATTTCTTCTTCTCTCTCACTGAATGCAACAAATCTGGAAAGTAAGATGCAAAAACTGTAAGTGTTAAGAAAATAGTTGAATTTAAATTGGAGTTAACTCCAAACTCCTTAGAAATGCTTAATGCTGACTTGTTTAAGCAGGAGCTCACCTGGTGAAACTAATTTGTAGTTGTGTGTTTCATTAGTTAATGAAATGTATTTCATTTGGCTGATATTTTTTCCCCCTATTATTAGAATGTAGGTATTTTGTTAACAGTTTTTTGAATTTATGATACTGTAAGTGATTTAATTTAAACCCTCAAAAATGTATCTTTTAAATACTTTCACGTGCTTTCATGGCTCTCATCTCTGTATTTTGTGAATTCCTTTCTATTTTAAAGGTAGAGGATGGTTTAACTAGCATGTTAAGCTTGTTTGCTGTATGAAACTGATGTGTTTAATATCCATTCTCTCTAAGCAGTGAGAAGTAGCTAAGCAGTGCATAGTAGTGGACTGGCTCTATGGTAGACTGAATGGAAAAAACTGCCTTTAGGCCAAATTTGGTCAAGACATTTAGTGCCATTTAACGTCACTGAACAAAATCCTGCTTGATTAGGAATCTCAGTTCTGCCCTCCATGTGTGGAAGTGCATATCTGACTCTCTAAACAAATGTTACATCTGTTTGTGTGTGTGTGTTAGAACTCTCACCCCCCCACCCCTTGTTAAGTGTAGTACTGAAGTACATGTGGCTGTGATATTACTTGTCTGATCAAAAGAATCTAATCAGGCATTGTATTCCTGAGCTTTAAGAGCCTGAAAGAATTCATATGGAAAGTGTTTCATTTCCTTTAAAGCCGAGTGGTAGTATTTTCTTCTTTTTAAAATAATCTAAATATACACATTTTAATTTTTTTCCCTTCTCCTCCTCCTTCTGGTCTTACAAAACATTTTACTTTGTTGCCCAAGCACAGAAAACTTTGCCAGGAAGAAGGGTGAGCAATGCTTCTGTTTCCCATGACCCTCAACTCTAATGTTGTTCCAAGAGCTCACTACTTACAAATGCCTTGATAACTGCTTTCATTCCTTTGATCCCTCCCCCGCCATCCAGCACAGGCCAGTGGGACCGATCCTCCTTTGAGCAGCTCTCTTCACAGAACAGGGGAATCTACTTAATGTAAAAATCATGGAACATAAAAGCATTGAAAGATATATTGCAGAATTTTTTATAGCTGAAGATCTGCATGATAATTGCTGAAGTGATTTATTCTTGGTTTCCTAGAAGCAGCTTCTTAGAGCTCCCTATTCATGCCAGAAATAATCCTACTTTTTACTTTTTCCTCTGGATAGATATTTGGGTAGAGGTGGTAGTGGGGACATTGCATCTCATTGTATATGTGCACAGCACAGAACTGGCAGAACTGACCTTGGTCACATAGTCAGAAGTGTGGCTCCTTAAGGATGTGTTGCAACATAGGCTTTAAATATATTCTTATATTACCATACCATGTATTTCTTTGTCTTTCATTGTCTGCAAATAGGCACGTGTATTTTTAATATTTCTTTGGGGGCATGGTAAGATTAGGAACAAACAGAGAAAAATGTCTTTTCAAGTACCACTGGAAGATCATCTGATGCACCAATACCTTGCATTGCACTAGAAATCTGGGAATTCCAATGGTTTTTCTGGCAATTCCCTAGCTGCCAGACAGGAAATCACTCTCTGCTTTTTCAACCTCTGGCAGCATCTGCTCTTAGTTTCTATGTCCTCTTTTTTGTGGTGCTTCTCTGCCTGCTCAGTGGCACTGGGATGTGCCAGGAGGAGTGAGAAATGACGTAGCATGCCTGATAAACCATGTTTCATTGGAAGAGCCTGGGGGGAGAATATTGGAATGTGGACCCAACTCCCTGGAAAAGTCTGGCACTATTCTGGGAAATAAGCATCCATGGGGTGGGGGAAGGCTGTGGAAGATCATGAAGGAGCATTTGAAATCCCCAGAAGGAACAAGAGAAAGTATGTTGAGGGTTAAAGCAAATGTGCAGGGATGAAAGTTTAGGAATCTTTGAGACCTTCCTGATAGAAAACTATGGAGTAGTTTTATCAACAGACAGGGAAAATACTGAAAGTGTAGATGAGTTAGTAATGATATTCAATTATTTGAGAATGGAAAAAGAGCAGGAAAATATGCTTGTTTTATAAGATTTATTTTTCTCCAAGACAGAAGAAATGTTGGAATATTTCAGTCCTTACAGTGGATCTTGGCCAAAAAACTTTCAGGATGAAAATAAGCATATCTGCAAAACTGTCACTGTATAGAAATATTTTAGTTGAATGTAATTTCAAAAAATATAATAACTTAGTATGATTTCTAGCATATTATACCCTACAGCCAATCTTTACAATTTCAGAAGTAAAAGGAAACCAAATGCTTCCTGAAAATTTTAGCTGTATTTGTCGAAAAATACTATAAAAAATTGCACTGCTGGCAAAGGAAAATTTTCTGTTCTACCTTGTACCATGTGATTAGTCACTTGTAAAGTGTAATTCTGTGAACATGGTTTGATGATTGAAAGGTTTAGACCACGGTAATTCCCTGCAAAGTCAGTTTGTTTTTTAATCAAATGCAGCAGTATTGTTGAACAGTCTTATAAACTAAAATGTTGAGAAAGGATTTTGTAAGAATGAGGTAATGAGAAATAAAATACAAGAATGTGGGAGTATTTATAATTATGCAAAGTCAAAACAAGTTATGCATACTAAATTAAAGTTGATTTCTTCCTCTTCTGATTATGTGAATAAGGTTAGGTTTCCACATCTACACATGAAGTGAGTGAGGGTAAGGAGAGGAATAGTGAAAGAGGGATGAAATATTATCAATATTGTCTTTTGTCTGTATAATGTTATTTGGTTCTACAGTTGTATTTGAGGGAAGTTTTAGCATGTTTTTTATCAAGTAAGCATGGCAAATGTGGCGTAAAAATCCCCCTCTCATTAAATATCAGTGTTGTGTTCTTAGAGTGTCTTCAAGACTCTGTTAGATTTAGTTCCTAGCTGTAGAGAAGTACTAAGAATATCCAAAGTACTTCACAAGTGTCTAACATAAGGAAGTTGTGACACAATGTGTTAACACATTGTGTTAACAATGTTAATATGAATAGCTATGAAGTTTATAGAATATGTTGATTTCTCAGTACCTCTTGCCTCATAGTGTTAAGAAAATGGGGATTTTGTTGCATTTGATCAAGGGGATTTCTCAGTACTTTGTAGAATGGGAAAGTAAATTGTGCATTTTTCTCATGGAAATATTCATGACTAAGAGAACGACACTGAAAAATTTCAGTGGCTTATGTAACCCCAGAGGAATGCAGCAATGCATGGAGTACATGTTGACATATTCTCCTGATGTCCTTTCCCTGGAGATTGTGGGAAGAAATTAGCTTGCCTGAAGTTAAGAGCAAAGCATAGAGCCTAAGGTAAAAAAGTAATGTGGGATTGTAGGGGTAGGGAGTTCGTAGAGAGTTGTTTGTTTTAGCTGCTTATTATTGTTCCATGAATAGCAAGTTGGCAAAGAATATGCACTGATGAAGCTGGCAAGTAATGGGGATAAAGCATTCATTGAGAACAACAATGGAAGACTGTGTCAATACAGAGCAGTGGCCCTAGAGCTGAAAAATCTCTGGCACCGGGCACTGGATTCTCTATTCCCTTGTAGTCTTTTCTTGTGGATTCTTTAAAAAGCACTGTGGAAAGTGGCCAGCATTAGCTCCATCAGCCCTTGCAGATAGTCTCTACTCTGTGCCAGCTTGCCCTGTGTTTTGCCAAATTAAATTATTCTGCAGAATTTTGGATAAAATGTGGTCACTCATAAGAGGAGAGGGTTTTTTCTTCCTTTTGTCTTTTCTTTTTCTTATGACAATCAGAAAAGTTAATATGATCCGGAAATTAACTCATCAGAGAAGTAAAGAATAACAAGTGTGTGTAAATAATTTCACCAAATAGACTTCTAAAAATAGAAATGCCATGGAAAATATTCCATGCAAAGGAAAGACTCCAGTATTGAAAACCATGAAACCAAAGACATCAGAAGCTGCATCAGCTGACTATACAGATCTTTTTGTCAGTACTTAAAAGGCATGTTAACGTGCACTGTAAATTGCTCCCTAACTATGGGTGATCTGGACATGTTATGGTGGTGATGTTTTGTTGAATTGGGATTACCTGTTCTGGCAGCAAACCCCATAATTCTTTTCATGTATAGTTGAAGGAATTAATTGCATTACCAGCATATGTGCCAACATTCCCATGCTCAGGATTGCTGCTTTGAGCTGTGTTGTAAGACATTTTCAGGTCCCCTTATTTGTGCTGACCTATTACCATATATGTTATGAGTAGGAAGATTTTTCTGAATGTGATAATTACCTAAAACCATTGATAGTCATTTATTTTTCATTTTAAGTAAGCAGTGAGCAGTGAAGAGTGGAAAGGCAAAAATTGTGAACAAAAATGCATTTTGGTGCTCTTCTCTGAATTAAGACCAACTGCTGTGAAGTTGGGTGTTTTAATGAGAAAACCCTTTAGCCAGGAAGAAATTTGAAATACAGTAGTGGTACATGCACTCTTGTATGATCACTGCTTTTAACTAACTGCTTAATCATTCATACAGCCTAAATATAATTGTACTGCCAGCTTCTGTGTTTACAGTCTATGGTGTGGAAAAAGATATCCCACTGTGACATATTCTACTTACAATCAAATTGACTGTAGCAAACACAGAAGCTGTTGAAGTTCAGTGCTTCTCAGTGGGGTGTGCTTGTTCCTCCGGCTTATTTCTGGCTGTTGATATAGCTCGCATCCTTGAAGCTCATTCCCTCATAAAGTAACAAAGCCAAGGAAGTTCCCTGTTCATCTTCACTGTAAAAGAGCTTGTCATGAACTATTTAAGGAGACATGTATCTCACAAGCATTTTTCTGAATAAACAGTGTTTTACAGATTTGTGTTTGTAATACTGAAAGCCCTTTTTTCACTTTTATGAATTTTTAAATACTTCCTTGCTTCTTTCATTTAGTGTGGTAAGAATACTGCAAATCATGCTCATAGCTGCTGTTTCACAGTAATAATGTCTCTCATATAAAAACTACTTTTTCAAATGTTTAGATAGCTTAGCCAGAACAATTGTTTATAGAAGGAGAGTTGCTTATGAAATAAATCAAGAAAATAAATCTATTTGTAAAGCAATTAAAAAATAACCATAATAATGATTAATTTTCAGATATTGAGGAGTAGAAGTCAATGAACTAGATAAATGTTTCTCTGCATTTTAGCATGCTGTTTTGTCAAGTACTCTGGCAATACTGTTCAATTTTTGCTGTGTTTTATTCACATATTATGGTGCCTTAATGCTTAGTTTTGCTGAGTAGCTTGGGTTTTAATAAACCTGTATGTCAGTGCATGACTAAATTATATAGTTCATCAAGCATGGCATCACAATGCATCTAGTCGTATCTGGTAGTGGAATTGTACTGCCCTGAAGGTTTGAAACACCAAAGGCAACTGTATGTGGTCTCCTTTCCAGTCTTCAACTGTCCTGAAATTTAGCTGACTGGAGGATTGTCTCTTAATATCCTGCTAGGTCAGTCATCACCCCTTTGCTTCTGCTGTCTTTGAAGCCATGCAATAATAACTAGCTTTGTGTCAGATGGCCAGATATGTTGCTGTTACTGTATTAGCCAGAGTGTTGTTAGAAGTTCTGTTTACTGCATTCCAGCTGGTGCTCAGGAGTTCATTTAGGCATGTTTAATCTTCTCACTAGGTTTCAACTGCTGTTTTTCTTTATTAACCCCGTGAATGATGCCAAGCTTTTCCAGGATGATTGACATCAGTCAGGAAGAGCATTGGTTATTGGATCTCCATTTGCTAATGAAGTCATCTTTGTAAGCAAACGAGTGGAAAGACTTCGGCTTTGATGTGTTTGCTGAGAACATTTTCTTGCAGGCTGCTACTAGTGTAGGGATATGAAGTAGATAAAGTTTCTGCTTTTGGAGATTGATTGATCCCTATCAAAAGTTTGGACTTTCTGCTGTTCTTGCAGACACTGGACTGGCAAAACCAAACAAATGACAACCTTCCCAGCCCAATAAAAAAATTCATTGTGCTTACCAACTTGTGGAAATCTTGTCAAGTGTCCTTATCTGTAGGACTTTGTCCTTGTTGTGACAGGCTGTGTCATGGCCAAGCATAGACTTGTTTTTTCATCATTCGGGTAATAGCATCCATCATTTCATCACATTGTTACAATGTATTGTTCTCTCCTCGTCCTCCTCCTTAAGACTCTATATAAGAAATTATTTTATGATCTGTTTAACAAATCTAGGACGAGAAAGTAGAAGATCAGTTCTGGTAATACAAAGGGTCTAGATCACAGTTTTATCGTCTTATATTCAGCTTGTAAGGCTCTGATGCCTAAAATAAATTAATATATAACAGTTTTTATTGCATACTTCTTTTTGGCAATTTCAAAGAAAGTGAATCTTAAATAAACCTGCCTTCTAGAATAATCCAGAGGGTTTTTGTGCATTTTTTTATTGAAAAAAATATGTATTAAGTAGATTAATCAAATATATAAAACTTAAAGGAGAAGTATAAGAGTAGTACATTTCCTGATTCCTCGGTGACTTTCCTGAATGGATGATGACTTTTATTATTCTTTTGTTACCATTATGATACTGGCAGTTGTTATTGTATATATCCATATGCAATACTGGTGTTCTATTACTTTGTTGTGGTTAAGCTTTGTTGTAGTTATCCTTTTATTATTTCCGGTCACCGTGTAGTAGCTTCTTTAGTACTTCCTCTGTCAGCTCCACAAAAAAAACCAACTTGTTGGCCAGTTGGCTTGCTGCAGCCCTTACTAAAACAGGCAACTCTGTCGCAATTATCTACTTGCTCTGACAGTAAGCAGTGTGTAGATGGCTACTCTTGACTATGTGCCTCACTGCAAAATGGAACTGAATCCTTCTTTGGAATCTGAGCAAACAGGGAACCAATGGTAGAGGTGAGTACTGTCAGAAAATATATATTAACAGAACTGCCCCTGTGGCAAATGAGGGTTATCAGGTTCCATTTTCATTCTTTTACTGGCACTGAGAGATTACTTCATTTAGTGCCTGCAGAAGAGCGGGGGCAACAATATTTATGAGCTCATTGAGACTTTGAAGCTGCCATCCTTCCCTGGATGACAGACTTGTACTGCCAGTCAATAAAGCTGGTGAGGTTTCTGTGGTAACTTAGAAGATCAGTTGTCTCTGCTTGAAAGAGAATTTCTGCCCTGAGCTAAGTGAATGTCCTAGTTCATGTGGATTCAATGAAAAGAGGGACATGACTTTACAATGTACCTGCTGAGTAAGAGCAGCTCTTAAAAATGCCACATAGCTTGCAGATTCTAAAAAGGTTATTTGTTTGGTGTGGTGATTACCTTCCTTCTGGAAGCAGCAGCATGCATTGAGAACTCTCAGTGACATTAAGACTTAGGGATATACAGTGATAAATGACATCTTGTAAAACTGGGCGAGGTCTCTGCTCTATCTGCTCTTTTCATTTTTTTATCATTTGCCTCTTCTTGATTGGAGACTGTTGCTCTTAAATCTGTTTTAATTCAACTTTGAATCTTGGTACCTTTTAAAGAAGATATGCTTACTGCACAGCTGCTCCTTTCTGTGACCGGGTGAATTTTATAATCAATTAAAGTGATGATGCTCCTAAGAAAGCAATAAATACAAACAATTAGCACTGCTTGGTCCAATGTTGGTGATTCAACTACAATGTCAAACTTAGAGTTTTACAAAGTAAGTCCTATTTCAGCCTTTAGGAAGCTGTTCAGGTCAGCTGGAATTTTCTGCAGAATAATATTTTTTTATCTTTTCAGGTTAAATTAACCTTGTACAGAACTTGTAAATTAGTGTTACAGGAAACATTTGACCTCACAACTTCATTTTATTCTTTGCTACATTGAGCAGCTTTAATCTTATTGTGGTGTCTTGTAATAATGTCAAGGTATTAGAAAAGGCCTCATATACAGGCAGATATCTCCAAATGGTATCTTGCTGCATGATTTTACCAAGTTATCTAATAAGCTCCTTAATTCTTCATACCCAGTATTTCTGAGTTAGATTAAGCATACCTCCTTCAGGTTCAAAATGTTTAAGCTGTGTCTGACTTGCTGACACAGTGAAAGAAAGATTGACATCACGTATTAATAATCCAGGATATGAAATGGAGACTCCACCTTTGGTATTTCTAACATTTATATTCCTTTACTTTGACATTTGTTCCACCAAACCCTGCATATTTGGAAGAATGATAGCAGAGAGCCCATGCTCCCTCATTTCCTTTCACATTGACAGAGATGCTGTTCTTCGTGGGCAGTTATTAGATTGTCCAAAGGAAATAAATCTGCATTCCTATTAGCAACAGCTAATTTTTACATTCCAGTGTACTTGCAATATAGAAACTTTTTCATTCAATTTCCTTAAGGCCATGTAATTCCTTTTGGCATCAGTTGGTATACAGCAGTTTTGTGGAAGCGTTAGGACTCAATGTAGTAGCTTGGTGAAAGAGTGAATAATAAAACTATGTTTCTTCCCTTTAAACTTAAAATATCCTGCTGTGAACAAACTCAAGTTTAGGTCTTTCTAAGAAATGTAGAACAATCATTTACTTAACTATGAAAGATGCTGCATTTGCATAAAACATAGTGTTTCATCTTATAAAGATTGTTTTGTTTTCACCTCTACAAACAGTAGGAAACACTTTGTGTTTAGCATTTAATTCGTTAATACATAATAATATAACCTTCAAGTACAGCACAGTGGGAAATGTACATTAAGGATGCAGTCATTCTGGGTAGTATTCTTTCCTGTTTTCCATGCACTTTATCAAAAAGATACAGAATTAGTTTACCCAATTCCTTATGTTTTAGTTATTTATCACATATGCATACAGAATTCCTTACTAATAGAAGAAAAAAACATCTGTTCATGTCTGTGTTATCTAAAGATGATAGTTCTCTTTTCGGACTGATGTACTGTTTAGCTGACTGTAAAAATACAAAAGGAACAGGCATCGAGTAAATTCTGGGCAGTGCAACATCCAGGTGGGGATTCTCTTGCTTGATAATGATTACCTTTAATTAAAAAAAAACCAAAACAGTCATCTTATTTTGTGGATTTTTATTTGGAGGTGTTTGAAAGATTTTTCAATCTTTATTTAATTTAGGATAGTGGAATAGTTCTTCTTGTTGGAGATCATTCGAATTTATATGATGCTTTGTGTGTATGGGGTTGTTTGTGTCTTGATTTAGGACATTAGGCCAATTTGTATATTTATATGTTAGGTTTTATTCCTGCCTGGCAGAAGGTTAGCTCTCTTAATTTTGTATCCAGCACTGAGTGAGTGAGTATTTCTGGCTTTAGGGTAAAAAAGGGTTAAAGAAATCACAGAAACACAAAATGACCGAGGTTGGAAGGGACCCATACCCATGGAAGTTGACTAGTTCAACTCCCTTGCTCAAGCAAGGTCAGGGTCAGTTGCCCAGGAGACTTTTAAACATCCCCAAGGATAGAGGCAGATATGTGATGCATTTGAAACAGAATTTATGACTTGGCTTTTATTCATAAATTATCCTTACCATTAATTTTTCTAAGATTTAGCAGATGTCAGAATCTTAATTGTCAATTTTCCTAGCATCAAAATAGATATCATAGATACAACTTCCAGGACATAGAAAATTGTTGTTGGTTTTCTGGACTCGTCTGGACTGATGGTGTTTTTAAGTCATTACCAAGTCCATTCATTATCACATTCATCTCTGCACTTGCCATTAGTATAGCTAAAAAAAGAAAAGAGAACAGATTTATGTGGTTAATATTCTGTATTTTTTTTGTTGTATACAGTAATAATGAAATTTTGCACTATAAAGTTTGCTTTGTGAAGTTCAGTGAAAATAGTTCTCATAATCCATGGATTACCTTTTTGATTGGCAAGCACTTGTGGGGTTTTTTTCTCTTAAATTTCTTTTTACAAAGCTTTTGCACTAAAACTTTATACAGTGTGTTGTTTCAGAAAAATTAGAATGTAATTATTTTGATAATGTTAATGAAAACTGTCATGAGCTTTATTTTAATCTGCAAACTAATCTTGCAATATTTTAAAGAGTGGTCTGCTTACATATGCAATTTATCACTAGACATTAATTTCTTATACTAATTTCTTGTTTTTCAGGAAGTGTGAAAGTTCTTCGATGTAATACATGTATTAATGTTTGAAATCTTATATCAGCCTGTTTCATAGGTGTCTAGGTTATCTCAGGTTCTTTGATTTTGTAATGGTTATGGTGATTTTAATATCCAAAAAAGATACTAGAAAGGAAACTTTGTAAACTGAAAAAATACATAATGCAGAAATACATGATGCCTTGCTCCTGTGAAGTTCTAGTGGAGTAATTCTGATTTTCTGCCTTTTTTTTTTTTTTTTTCTTGAATTCTAGATTTATCCATGGCAGTTCAAAAATTTTCACAGTCTTTACAAGATTTTCAATTTGAGTGTATTGGAGACGCTGAAACTGATGATGAAATTAATATTGGTAAGTATGCTCTCTGCTCTGCTTGCAGTGACATTTTTATAGTTTCTTACGTATCTAGCATGTTATCAGAAATGTAGTGAGGCAGTTCACAGTTGTTTTTTAATTGTTCATGTCACAAAAGTAGAAAAATTTCTATAAATAGGAACCATGCAAGACTTTAAAAATAGATGTCAAAAAACTATGTCTTCATGGCATAGCTTGATTTATTGTAGCAGAAAGTATTCAGCAATACTTTTGTCAGCTGACTCAATTGAATCCCCTAAATTCTGCTGCTACTTTTATGTTTCAGTCAGTTTTCAGTGGATTGCTAAAAGGTACACAAGTTTTCTATGATGTAACATAAGGCCACAAAAAACCACCTAAATGCCTAGTAAGACACAGGAAGTATTTAAAAGTCTAAAAAGAGGAATATGTTCATTACAACTTGTGCATTCCTAAGTATATGGTTGTCTGAAATTTGCCAGTAAAATTTACTAGCTGCTTATTGTTCTGTCTCTGCACACATCCAGAAATTCTGCATTTGCAGAACTGAACAGCTCAACCTGTCTTGAAAGTAAGCCTCTTTAATGTCATCAAAATATTCTTCCCTGGAAATGTTTCTAAGATTCAGAAATTCAGCCACTCCTTACTGCAAGACATAGCTGCAGTTGCAGGGATGCTTCTTTACACAGTAGCACAGCAGC
Organism: Orthonyx spaldingii; assembly: GCA_013397795.1. NCBI lineage: Eukaryota > Metazoa > Chordata > Aves > Passeriformes > Orthonychidae > Orthonyx > Orthonyx spaldingii. Next base: position 288,348 of record VZTJ01005633.1, on the reverse strand, counting down.
TGGAGTGCTTTAACCCCCATTGGTAAGAAATTTGGATTATAATCCATCTTCAGAATGGCTAAATACTGTATTAAGAGTCTTACGTACCACATGGCCCCCATGTGTCTCTTAAAACATCTGAGAGGAAGTAAGATGGTTCTTAAAGAGTAGTGACTTCTAAAAATAAATAGTTTGGCAGTACAAGGGGGAACGTAGGACTTGTTGGTATTTTTAAAAGAAGTTCTATGTAATGCAGAGAGGAAACTTGGATTTACTCTTTTCCAAGTGTATCTATTATTATGATCTATTTTTAAGTCTCCTCTCCCTTCAGTTTTTCCTTTTCCTGACTGAGTCATTGGACAGAAGGTCTGAGCTTCTTGTTTTCACTTGCAGGGTTTGCCTCATCCTCACCCTACTACATTGTGGTAGTCAGAAAGCTGTCATTAAAGGTGACTGGTATTTGGTCACTGTCCTCCAATAACTTTTGGTGGGGGATTGGGAGGGGAGGTTTAATTTTACTGACAATTAAAAGTAGGGGAGTGAAATCACTGAGCTGCTGCTACTCAGGTATAAAACCGCATGCATTCTTCAGGTGTATCCAGCTTGGAAAGAGAAATGGTGTGTATGTACTCTTTGGTATGCTACATATTATTTCTTGGCTGTTAAAATTATATTGTATATATATATATTTAAACTTAATGTGCAGTATCTCAGTTATAAGTCTTAGATTTGGTCAATAACTTTTTTAAAGACATACGGTTTTGCATTTAAAATGAGGTGACTGAGAACAAAGACAACATTCATTTTACATGTAACCTAAACATAGCAAAGAAAGACATTTTATTGTTTGGACATTAAACAGGCATTTAAAACTATTTAGGAGAAAAACAGAGTTCAGGAAGCTTGACAGCTGATTTATTTCACTTGAAGCTTCAAAGAAGGGATTTCTAGCTTCTAAAGGACCAATTGCCTGATGGATTGTCATATACATCAAAGAAGCTTGTAAGAGTAAAAGGTGAACTGACAGGAATCAAATTCAAGTCTGACAGAGCTTGAATGATACTGTGTGCTTTTCTAGGGTAAGGCTCAATTTTTGATCTCCCTAGAGCAGTGACCTAGAATTTATCCATATCTTTAACATACCCCAACAAGATAGATATTTACTTATCATCAAAGACAACTTTGTATAGATGAATCCTGCTCTGTGCCTCCTTCTGCATTCACCTCCTTTTTTTAAGAATGTCTCCAACTGTGCAGGCCAGTGAGAAGTTCTACTTCAGTCTGCAGTGATAACTCTGACTTGATTTGTAAAAACCTACCATATGCATAGGGGCTTATTGTAAGGACTACATTTCTATTTCAAGCTTAGCATTGAAAATCTAATACACCTTGGCATTGGAAATTCATGTCTGAACAAGACTTCTTCTGTCAGGATGTGTTTTTTTTAATTTCAGATTCTTTCAGTGTTAAATATAAGTGATTGAAGTGATTTTTTTTCTTTTTTTTCTTACTAGTAAAAAATATTTGGAATTGAGTTGATAGATCCATTAGCTTTTTTTTGAGGCAATACTAGAGTTGAGAGTCTCTCTTTAGTATCTAAACACAACTTTTTTTTGCTTCTTTTTTTTCCAGTCTGAGATCTAATAAGAGCAGTTCTATTTGCAATTCCTATAACCTGTGCATTTTTAATAGCTCTCTTAATATAACTCACCTATTCCAGTAAGCGCATAACATAAAATACGTAAGAAGTACTTTTAGTTAAGCTTCGTGACACACTCCACATAAACAGAATTACAGTGGTGTTCATCATACTTATTTTAATCCATCTCTTATTTAATCCAATGATTTATTTGTTTGGGTTGTTTTTGTTTTGTTTTTTAAATTCGTATCTTTTACTTCTAATTTTGATGTTTTATTATCTTTTATTTACAGGCATTTAATTCTTCTATAGAAGGGGTGTTCATCTTTGACAAAAAAATCTTATCTGTGGCTGTGGCTGCATAATGCATTTGAGGTGGTTTTTTCATGTTGCTGGAAGTTAGCCAGATTTATCTTCATAACTACTTTCAGATATACCATGTTTAGTTTAGAATCATTTTATGCATGAGTTGTAAGCAATTGCTCTGACTTTCTTGGATAAGCAGACTATCTTGTTCCTCAAATCATCTACAGCTTCTTTTTTGGTTTTGGTTGGTTTTTTAAATGTGAACATCAAAGGATTCAAGCTATAAATACCTTTTCAGTTTTTAAGCTTTTTACTAGCAAATTTGGTTTGGGAAACAGTGGTCCTCAGCTTTACTAGCTTTTCTCATTAAAAAATAAAACAAGCTAGCAACAAATGCTGTTTTTGTCTCTTCCCCTGGTTTGGAATGCTTGTGGAAGCATGTGATCTGCAGCAATGCATGGACTGTGCTATTTGATGGCAGAACATGGTTATTAGCTCCAGTTGCATGTGATTCAGCCAAGCTATAATTGGTTTTTGTGCAACTGAAAGGTTTTGCAGGAAATAGCATTTTCAATGCAAAAATAACAAGATGAATGATAGTGAATTAATAATACTAAAAAGTCATGGTAATGAAGGTTTGATGTAACATGCCCTTACTCTGAGAAGAGGGTGTTGATTTGCTAATCTAACACTGTGCTTTCCTCAGAAATACCAACACTTGATAAGGCTTTGCCACTTGCTTTTTAGACATATCATCCTGCTCTCAGCCCCCTTTGTAAATATTTTGCACAAAAATTAAATACTTAATATTGACAGTGAATGTAATAAAGGAGGTCAGTGATTTGTCATGCCCAGTGGGAGTTTTGTGTAAAATAGATGCATGATTTTTACATGTTTCAAACTTTATAGGTAACACAGAATGTTACATGGATGGGACAGCTGCAAAAACTATGTTTTTAATGATCATCTGTCTTTTTCCTCAATATACGCTGCAGGCATAAATTTTGCAAGGAGAAGGTTTGCCCAGCTCCTCCTAGTATTATTCAACTTGTGTAACCTGGATTTCTCCCTAGGAATTTCCCTGGTTTGATCCTCTTTTATTCTGTTTGTGTTATCTGGTTTATGGCTGCTAGAGATGAAAATAATAAACATTATTAACTCAGTGGAATTCTGTCTTGTGCTTTTAACAAGTGTGCATCTATTTTGTATTATGGCTAATTATATATCAGTGAGATCTAATATCTGCAGCGTAAGAGCATGCTCTTCAGAGTTAAAAGAAAATAAGACAAAAAAATACATTCTGATATTCTGGCATTTTATTTTAGCATCCTGTGTTTCATTAGCATGTACCTTTTAAGAAAGTGCACTGACAAGCACTCCGTGACTGCTGGTTTTGAAGTTGAGGATTTTTTTTCCTGAAGAGAATTATATTATGACAGATGTTTCAGGTAGCATCAAATGCTTGATTTGAGAATGTAATAGGATTATGATGATTTATGAAATCATTATTAATTGAGCCACAAAGAATGGGTCAAAAGTTCTAAAATGTGGTATCTTTTCTTGTGGGAACTGAATTCTTTTCTTGCCACTAGCAACTGGGGCTCGTAATCTTTGCTGACTCACACCTCAAGTCGTTCATGGGATTATTAAATTGCTAGCAACTAACCATCTACAGAACTGTTAGCTCATACCTGGCAGTTATGTTGTTTACAGCAGTTAGTTTCAAGCTGAACTTTGAAAAATCAACTCAAATGTACTGGAGAGAAAGAACTTAAAACCAAACAAACAAATGCAGAATGCTAATAGTAGTTGTTTGTTAGAGTCCACTGCTGTGTTTTGCTTTCTTGTTTTAGTTAAGCAGTGATGCCAGAAGCTCAGTCTTTTTTTCTCATACTGGGCATCCACATGCACAATGGTTTTCAGTTAGCATTTGCTCGACTGTCTTGAAGAGCTTGTCAGAGGACAAGCATCCTGTAACTCAAAGCAGCAAAGAGATATGTACTGGGGAATTTGTATATAAAACTACACAAATAAAGAGGGAAAAAATCAAAGTTTCCTTTTCCTCCATCTCTTGTAACAACGTAAAAGTTTAATTGAGTTCCATTTTTAATGGTACATACTGTGCATACGATGCTCTATTCAAATAAATAAATTTAAAACAACAAAAAAATTGTTTTGCATGCCTACAGTGTGTAGAGGCAAATCCTGACAATCAGTCTATGGACATGGCAGTGTCCAAGTTCGGACACTGTCTTTTAGAGGTTCATCAGGAACCTGAGAAGGTAGATGTCAGGTTACTCATGATTTCAAGCCACTGTTGCTTGTAATGCTGTGTAATGGCTTCTTGAATTTGCTTCGCTCTTCCTGAATTATTTATTAAATGCAGTCGAGCCATCTACAGTCTGAATCACTTGGATATCTTACAGGTAGTCTCCTTAATTAGCTTTTATGTTCAAGCAAGTTCTTTTTGAGGTTAATATTCAACCTACTTTGCACTGAATTCCTATTTGTAATCAGGCTTCCGAGTGGAGTTACCAAATTCTAAATAAGTCTAAAATGACTTCCAGCATCTCAGGTCTACTACTGCCTTATCCAAAGCAAAGAAAGAACAGGATCTCGCCACCACCTTGAGGGCAGAATTCTGGGGGTGGATTTTTTTAGTGTAGGCATCATCCCAATAACTTTTCTAATGCTTGAGTTTGTTGACCTTGTGAAATACATTAGAGAGAAGAGTATTTACAAAAGGTGGTTTTATTTTAGATGGGTGGGGAAGGGTTGAGTCCTGAATTAGACTAGAAAGCTATTTACAGTGGAGAGTGAATTTGCATAGAAAGATTGTATGCTGTTTATCCACAATAATTACCTGCTTAGATTTGCCAACTCTTTTTCCTCCAGCTGAAAGAATGAATTTTCAGATTTGGCTTTTTAGATTACTTTCAAAGCAACTTCACTAAGCTACTTGTAAGATCACAGAACAGGGTTCTTTGGTACTCCTGTTGGGTTATTTTTATCTACGGAAGTTAAATGGTAATAATTCATGGGAGGAACTCACCACAATCAGGGTGTGAAATGCCTAAAGTGTTTGTTTTGAATCTATTGATTCTGTTCCTACCATTACTTTTTTTATCCCTGTTACATATTTGACTATTTAAACAAATGCCACCTGTTTCCGGAACACTATTGTTTCTTGACTTCAAGAAGTGAGTGATTTTATGCTAGTGCTGGGATCTCATCAAGGCTTCAAAACAACATCTGCACCAGAAAGTGAAGGCTGGCATTCTGGTGGTCGAGCCCAGAGCTCTTGTCCTTGCTTTGGAAGGTCAAATGAGGCTGACAAATCAGGAAACAAAATAATGGTGCAGTAGGTTTTTATCTGTTCAGGAGGAAAAGGTAAAATAAGATCAACAACACAGTCCTTGTTGTTTCTTTTTCTCTTAGATACCTATCAGAAGGTTGTTAGAATTTGTGTGCTCCATTCTCTGTTGACCTTAAGATGAGTATTCAAATGAAAAAATTCGATTGGGGTGACTGATGCAGTTACTGCCATTCCTGTCTGTCCTACTCTCCTTCTGTGTCAGGGAGTAGCTGACAGTAGGAGCTCTCCTGAGTCGCTGCAGTTTGCATCCTGGTGTAATAATGGAAGCTAAAATTCATGTTAGTTTATTTTACTGTATTGGACTGCAGACTGTCTCAGATACCACTTGCCTTGGGGCTCCTATTGTGCACAGAAAGAGGTTGAGGCCGGCAGTGGATAACAACAACTTTGTTGTCCTGGTGCATTCTGCTAAGGAGTTAAGATGAGTCAGCATTTGATCTGAACAGCTGAGTAGATGAATGGACAAGCCCATGCTACTCAGATCAAGATGAAGTAGCTTTTGTGTTTCATACTGATATTTTGATCTTCAGGATTCCTGAAGGTGCGTTCTACTTTATTGTCCTCATTCCATGCCTTCAACATACCTCTTTTCCCCTCCTTTGTCAATTAACTTCATTATTTCTAGAGCTGGACATCCCCGTGGAAGTATGAATGCCTGTGGGGAGGCAGTCAGACTAGACTCTAGTCTGAGGCCCAGAGTGTTGCTTTATAGAGTTGTTTTGAAAATAAAAAGTATGTACTGTTGATGCATATAATACATTTCTAGTACAATGGCATAACATTTCAGAGTTGTCAGGCTAGCATACCTCTTGAGAAACAGGAACTCATTTTCAAAAACAGATAGTGGTTTGACTAGCTCAGCTCTGAGATATTCATCTTTGGGTTTGAGCAAGTAAGGTGAAGGATTTGTACTTTCTGAAATCAAAATGCTTAGTAGAGATTAGACTTTTAAGCTCAGGAACTTTTTCATACCTTTGTAGGCCTAAATTCAAGAAAGCAGTTATGGCAAACCTAACATCTGTTGAAGTATTTGGTGATATTTTTCTAAACTCTTTCACTATTCAAGCAATAAATGCACAAAACTTTTAAAATCAGAAAAACAGTATTAATAATTCTCAGATGCATTCTGAATATATTGCTTTTGCTATTACTTCCCCTATTTCAGCACCCATAAAGAGCCACACACAAATAAGGTTTGTACAGCTGGGATGATTGAAATATCAGGGTTTTTCCATTCAGTTAAGGCATGGATGTGCCTCTGAAGAATTTGCAGTTGGCAGGCCTGAAATGTAGTCATAATTACTTCTAATTCCTTTGTTTATGGAATGCTATGATTGAATATTACTTTTGCAGCTTAACACGTTGTACATTGCTCAGTGGTTGTTTCCTATGTTGTCTTATTATTCAGCTGTTCAAAAAAACTTGAGCTTAAAGTAGCAATTTTTATGTTAGAATGAAAGATTTGTATTCATAGTCAATTTATATAACAATTCTTTCTAGTGGGATGGGGGGAGGGAGAGCAAGAGAGGATTGTAATGTGATTAAATCAGAATGCATCTTTGAATTTAACTGTTTCTGAATATTCCATGGTTTTTAGAGCATCTGATGTGTGATAGGATGTCAGTGAACTCTGGTGAAGTCAGATCTGTTCAAGTCAAAGGTTAATGATCAATTTAGTTGAGGTAAAGATTATTGAATGAAATGAACTTCTATGGTGTAGCAAGTTGTGATGTTAGTTTTCAATAGGGGCCAATTCAAACTGCTATTATTTCAAAGTAGGTTTCCAGCAGCACTTTAAGATCACTTCTTACCTGTTAGATGGAATTTGATGTATTGAATATTGTTCCCCACACCCTGCTGTGTTCTGCAGCTATGGGAGCTCAGCCCCATTACTGTGCATGTGGCTCCATCAGGCGAAAACAGGCTGATTTCTCTTTGACAGTTACAATAATGTTAATCCTCTTTTTGTAGTGTGGCGTAGAGATGCAGTATTTCTTAATGACCACTTCTCTAAACCCTTACCTATTTATTCTATGAGAACATGGCAGAAATGCTGTATTTGTTGTGATTAGTCCCAAAAGTGTCGAAGAAAGGGGATAGACAAGGCAAGTGTTACTAATATGTAGACAGGTTTTGATATAGTGTTCTGTGAGAGCACATGACTGCTTGAGAGATTCTTCTCATGTTCCTAAGAAAATAAAAGAAATTATTTAGATGATTTAAAATGTTTTTGCTGGCAATCTAAGATGCCATGTTTCAGGAAAGGTGCTATAGACTAGTAGAGTCTATAATGGGCTTTTTCTACCACATCTCTGCTGTGTTGAAGAATTCATGCTACACAAGATAGGTAAATTTTACAAATTGAATTATATATTTTCACAATCTGCACTGCTTTTGTAAATAGAGTAGAACACTAACACAGGGTAGATATGTTGCAGCTATATTTTTAATAAAGTGTTAAAAGTGTAGTGGTGGTAGTGTTGTGAGTTTGGGGTTTTTTTGTTTTTACCAACATGCTGTGGGGATAGCCATTATGAATTTTAAAAATCTTTCAGGACTCTCTGAAATGCTTTGCCCTTGGTTGATCTGTTTAAGAGTTTTCTACTTGTATTCACTTTGTGAGATTCTGCATGAGTAGGGTATGGCAATTTACTGATATTTAGTCAAGTAATTAGATTTATTTAAAATGTGTAACACTGCATGTCTTCAGGTTATCTCTCCAAGTATTGTGTTTCACAAGTGCTGACAGTAAATGTGGGAATTCTAGATAACCTGACTTTCTGCAAATCTTCTTACTTTGTATATAAATGTGTAGCTTTCTGTACAGACTTCTGTTGAATAGTGGAGTGGAAAGTGTAAATGTATTGGCTCAAAGAATTGTTTTAACTTTCGTACAAGACTGTGTTTGTATGTTTAAATATTTGTGACACGATAGCTACTTTTTATAGCAGAGAATTCGCAAATATAATACTGTTTGTAACTGGATTTAGATAGTTACCCTGAAGAAGGTTTGTTTCTGTAATGGGGAAAGGATTCTTCTTCTAATAGAGGCCTTGCACTTTATCCTTTACATATGTTTAGGAAAAAACTGCAAATACCTTGCTGTATTTGCTTATTAAATTTTGCAAAGTGAAAATACTTCAGAGTTAAAATTGCCTCATATGGTATGTGCATGTTATACTGTCCTGGCAAACACATCTTGCAGAGTTTTGGGCTTTGATTAAGCTTGGATCTTGATTTGCTGCCTTTTATGGTTCTCATATTGGCCTGCAGTGTGAGGCACATGTGTGTGATGCTCAGGTAGGAGGTTCCATTCTTACTGCGGAATCGCTGGCCTCTTCTGCTGGTTTGTCTCACCTTTATAGTGTGACAAAACCCAAATGCTTGTGCCTGGTATATGGCCAGCAGTTGAGGGGCTTTGGAACTTCATGGGAAATACTGCCTGGAATATAGGCATCAAATGCTATAAACCAGGGAAGGTCAACCGGGGGAGACTGAGTATCTGATACTTTCATTGCTGGTTTTGTTTTCATGGGGAATTTGGAGCACTTTTTAACATCTCTCTGTCCTAATACTGCAAAGAGCCAAAATGTTCCTAATTATGATGCGGAGTAAAAATTTCCACTGAATTTACTCTTGAGTTTACAATGCCTTAACTCAAATGAAATAGAGAGAACCCTTGGGATTTCTTTACTGTTAGTTGCATGTATTTGAGTAGCTGTGCCCTGATAAAATTCTCTGCTTGCTAGTGTATAGTGGAAGATGTGACCATATTTGGAGAACAATGCATAGATCTTGAAGCATAAATTTGGGTATAAATTGCTTGATTTTGTCATTTTTCTTAAATATTCATTTGTGTAATTTCTTTGTAGAAGCTTTAAAACAGGCATTTTTCATCTCGGTCTCTTTGCTGTTATCATACTTTTTCTTCCTGATGTACAACGAATTTTTTTGGCAAATTTGGATTTACTTATGTGAGGTAGCACACTTATTTAGAGTAATTAAAAAAAATTTGCCAAAATATCTTTCCTCACAGTTCAAGGGGGGAATTGCCACAGGAAACAAAATTGCCACTGAAACTTATGCTGCCTGTGAGGATGCTTCAAAATCTGAAAGATCATGGTACTCTTTGATAAAAAAAGCATTGGATTAAGCCCTTGCAGAGTTCACTTACCAGACTAATTATGGAGCAAACAGCAAGAATGTTCATTTACTGAGTCTGAAATAGCTTCACATTGTCTTCTCTAAGAATGCCCTGATTCTATCACAAGAACAGTACAGACCAGACAGGGTTGTCTGTACCTTGGTGTGCCTTCCCATGATGGAAGTCTTCAAGGAAATTTGTAGTTACTTGGACTGTAAATTTAAACCACTGTCTTCTTGCAGAAATCATTGTCACTTTGAGGGTGTATTTCTATGCTGGGGTATGTTGATATAATCTTTAAACCTCTGCACTTGAGTTTTTGCTTCATTCTGTCTTTTACTACCAGAATTGCGTTTCATTGTATTATAGGAAGGTACAAATAGCATTTTTTATGTTCATGTGGAGACTGTGGTAAATGTAAAGACAGACAACAGGAATGCATAAGGTCCTTATTACAGATCCATAAAACCTGATACCCAGATTAGGGAAGCAAGAGAAGCCAAATGGAGGGGATAACTCAGCACATTCAATGAAAATTTTCCAAATTTAAAATGAGATTGAAGCCCCATGAAGAAATGAACCCTTATCTTGATCTTCTAACTTCTTTTTTCACAATAGAGTTTTCTAACGTGATTTATCTCTTGACACCAATATTCAGCTGAAAATTAAAGCATATCTGATATGCTGCAAGCTTGCAAACTGGAATTTACATAAATACCTAACCAATATTACCTTAAACCTTAACAAAAGAAAGCAGTTGCTGCATTTCAACTATTATCTTGGGAATGATACTTAGAAAGGGACAAAATTACTAAGATAAACATTGGTTTCAAATTCTGTGCTCCTATTTTGTTGTCTTGTCTCCTTTCCCAGTAAATATTACTTACGGTACAGAGCTCAGTCTTCCAAGCTGAAGTTTATCTCCAAAAATGTTACCACTTGGAAAGTGAGGGAAAATGACCTAGGGTAGAAATAGTAGAAGAAATAGCAGTAGGTACAGAAAATAGAAAACCTGAGCAATAACTGGGAAGATTTATCAGACATACGTCTTCTTGTCCAAATATAGCTTTTCTGAAAATGTGTTTTAAAAATAAAACCAACAGCTGTTTTCTGTAGAAGAATTGTGCAGTCGTCTTACACTACTGTTTTTTAAATTATGTTACAAAGGTGCTGCAGCCCAGTCAACATTAGTTATAAAATGCTTTGACACCAATACTCTGCTTGAAGTTCAAGGACATTTGACGTTTTTCACAATATGCATAAATTATTCTTTATTTCTGTTTATAGACTAAGGTGTTGATCCTTCAGCTTGTTCCCATTGGGCTGAACTGTAATTCTCTTTAAAGCTCTAGGTAATTGTGCACTTTTAATGTTTTATATGCTTAATTCAGTAGGGAAAATAGGGGCAGAAAAAGGATCATTAACAAATAAGTCCAGGTCATGACACTGGTAAAGGAAGCCTCTGTTGTATAAGATAAGGCTCTATTTAAATTCATAGCAAACATATTGAAAGACAAAGAGAATGGCAGGCTTTGGGAGTCTTTTTTTCGAGAAAGTCCTCCTCTGCATTTCACTTTTGTAATGTGAAAGCTTGCCATAGTCATGATATTTTGAGACATCCAATTTAGTTACCTTCTAATAGACATTACAGATCCTCTGTGGCTTTAACAACATCCACAACTCTTGTTAGGTAGAAATTACTGAGAAAGCAAATGATTCTCTCCTCATACCTGTTGTGGCCTGTCAGTGTTAATCTGAAATGTTTGCTTTTTCTGTCTGAAAGGAAGCCTTCTGTTGGTGCTCTTGTCCTACCTACTGTACCTCCCCATCACCACCGCCTCACTTACTTTTTCAATATATCTTAAAGCCACAGAAAGAAAGGATGGAAAGTTTATTTGCTGTTGTGATTTGTTGAAAAACTGCTAGTTGTAGCATTTGTGGCTGCAAATAATGCTAATCATTAAAAAATCTGGAAATACAACTGTGAATTAACAACTATTTAATAATATATTTACTTTAATTTTAGAATTGGAAAAGAAAGTCTCTTCTCCCAGCCTTCATGGATCTTACATTTATACTGCTTTCTCACAGAAGTCTAGTAAACAGGTGTTAATCCTTAGACAATTTCCTCATGGGCCATTGGTCTATCTTGAATTCTGTTTCAGTGATGTATTACAGGGAAAAACTCCTTTCTAGACTTCAGCGGAAGTTCGTGCTCAAGCATGAATTTGGAGCGTGCTATAGCAAGTCTGTGCTAGATAAGACTAGTTCTGGAGGATGTACTTGATTGACCTTGCCAAAGAGTACTGGGAGCAATACATAGCACAGTCCTGGTAGTTTCTCAGTCAGATCAGGAAGATGTAAGGCAATCTCTGACAGTCTTGCTCATTTTTGCCTTTTATACAGCAAGGTGTCATAAGAACATATGACATATATGTGTGTGTATTATTTTTTCCATGCTGTCATTCACATATCTGAAGATGGTGGTGGTATCTGCTCATAATGCTATAAAATGTTGTTTCGTATATTTTAGAGTATTTAAAAATTGTCTATTCATTGTTTAAAGCTGTATGTATAAGTGGAAATTAAACCAACAGTCCACAGAAAAGAACGTTCAGTTGTATTGTATTCCAAGGTAGCTTTTCATTTCTGTCTTGGGTTGAACATTACCTTCCAAACTTGGCTTTATGTCTTTGAGTTCAGTATTGGTTATGCAAAACTATTGTATGTGTCATACACTTTGTTAGCCTTTTCTCAGTAAATGTAGATGATGTCATGTCCTGTGTGTGACATTTAGTAGTACAGTGTAACACTGTAGTGTTTAATATTAAGCTAGTGCTGATAGAGTAGCCTCAGTAATTTCCAGACATACTATTTTAAGGTGGTATATTCCCTACACAAGCATATAGCAAAAACTTCATAAGATTTATGATGTACATTTTTTTTCCTGTGGAGAACTGGGTTAACTTCAATGCAGCGAACCAGATTTCTAGAGTGTAAATGAGTCGTATTTTTAATAATGCATTCTATAAATTCACAAAAATGAATTGTTATCCTTTTTTACTTCTCCTTCATTCACTTAAGGGAACTGAAGCTTGATGTAGAATTTTGATTATGAGAGTGCTGTTGTTTGTGGAGCTGTACCATGTGTTTGAAATGATAGGGATTTTGGGAAAAAAAGGACATTGTTGATTTACGCTATTAATGTGTAAACTGTTGATACTGTTAGTTTGTTTCTTTATGAAGCAAAATAATTAAAAGACTTTTCAATTAAAAATAGAGTTGCCTTTTTTTTTCTGTAAATAAAGTAATAGGAGCCCTTTCTCCTGAACAAGGGAAATTTTGCAGCACATTATTGTTGAGTTGGGAACACTCCAGAGAGAGCAGCTGGCAACCTGTTGTGATTGTGATGAATGAGACCACAAGTGTACATCTGGGTACACATACAGTTGTTTTTCCTTCTTGGGCATTGCTTTTCACAGGCATCATTTCCATCATGAGACCAAACCTATCTTACAAGTCCTTAAATAAAAAGCAGACTGTAAAACTGTTGGGATTTTGTAAGTTAATATCGCCTAACGGCTTAGCATAAAATATTGAGAATAAAATATTGAGCACTTAGTTTTTCTTTAAATGGCCCACAAGTAACAATAATTCTTTATGAAAATAACTAAGAATACCTTTATATTCAATATGCTAGGCTGCATGTTGTATTTCATATTATTGGTGTGTTTTCAGAATTTATTTCTTATCAGCACATTCCCATTACATTTCCTCTTGCAAAATATTTGACTCTTCTTCCTCTCACCCCCTTTTGTGTTTACAAAGTTCACTTTAATTCTTCTGTGTCTATTCTGATTAAAAAGAAGTAGATTTAAAAAAATGTTGTAGCATTACTAAGAAAAGGTTGTGAGGCTGGTGTGTAATGCCTGAATATCCTGACAGACAATGGGCTGCATCTGATATAGATGGGTCTGATTTCTGTATCTTCTAATTTTTAACTACACAAAAGCACCTCAGATTATTATTGTTGGAATATCTGTTTGTTTCCTGTTGAGACCTGTGAATCTAGAGTTAGATGTGTGTACCCTGTGCCCAGGGTTCATGCTGAGATCCTGATGAGGGGAAGGATGCCCCTGCCCAGGATCTCCAAGGTGCTCAGTGGGTGAATTGCTTGGGAGGCCTGACCCCCCTCAGTGACCTCTGCCCTCAGCATCACATCTGTCTGCCCAGCCCCAAACTGAGGTGGGACAGAGCTGTCACCTCTCTGCAACCAGAGGGCTCTCTGGGAGAAGAGGGGAGAAAGAAGGAAAAAGGTTATGCTGGAAAAAGAGGAACAAGGTCTCCCTTTCCTTCCTTTTCTCCCTCCCACTGCAGCTTCCAGCACAGCCAAAGTTCTCTAGGGACAGACCCTGGCTTTTAATAAGGCCACACTGGGCAGGGGTTGTATGGGAAGGAGGGTGTAATAACATGAAAGATCAGAAGTACTGCTGTACTCAGGGGTATTGTAGGAGAGCTGGCATGGGTAAAGCCTTTCTCAGTGTATGTGGTGGCGTTGCAATGGCAGAACCATCTCAGAACCACCAGAGATGTCCATGTTGCAGAGCTCTGTGTACTGGGTGTGCATCCTTCACTATGCTCTGAATAACACAATGCACGTGTTTCTCCCTGTGCACCTCCTGGGCTGGGGAAGGGCATCCCATGGCTGGATGCAGGGATGGATGTGGATGTTTGGCAGCGAGCAGCAGGGAAGACTGTAGTCAGTTTTGATGTGAAGGTGTCTCTGCAATCAAAGTCTTTTAAGATCAGGGGGATGGTTTGTCTTAGTGCTGCTGAAGCGTGTAGGTTCTGTGTCCTCAGTGAAACTTTGACCTTTATAATTCCCCCAAAGGTGAGCCACTGGGGAGGAGAAGATGGAGACAGTTTCTCAGTCCTTAGCTGAGGCACTGTACAGGTGACAGACTAGTACCTTTATATTAGTGTTAAATATTGAGGCAAATCTTGATTTGCACACTTACAGCAGAACATATTTTATGTGCTTTTTTTCCTGTGGCTGACCTGAATTTATTTAAATCCTAAGCAAATGTTTCAACTTTGAAACTAAAAATCTCCCTGGTCCTGCCTTGAAATTCAGGAGATGAATCAAAAGCTTCTCATACTGGTTTTATGTTTTGGGGTTTTTTACATCCCCCTTCACCCC
>VZTJ01005633.1:130839-273680 GCA_013397795.1 Orthonyx spaldingii | reverse complement strand
AGCCATGTCTGTCTGGCTAATTGTTTATTTAGTTTTTAGCATTTCCTATTGGGTACTTAGATATTCTTGAGTGTAACAGTCTACAGATTCCTAGTCAGGTGTAACCAGTCAGTTCATAATCTTATTTCTTTACCTGTTTTGGTTTTTTTTCCCTTGGGATAGTATAAGCTGACTAAGAGATTATTTCAATGGATAAACTAAAATTCTTCATATCAACATAACTGGCAAAATCTTCTGAAGTGTGTGTTCTCAGGGAAAAATATTAAAGGAAAAGACTCAAGGCTTAAGTAGACGATCATTTAACTTACCAGGTGTATTTGGACTAAACCAAGAGCTCATAATGGGAAAAAAATAATTTGTCAGCAAACAATGACTTAAAGGTCAAGATATGCAAGTATAACATCATAGTTGCAAAAAATAGACTATGTAAGTTCTTGCAGAAGAAATTGGAACAAACAGCAAAGTGTTCTTCAACTGTGAAAGTTAATAGAGAGAAACGAGCATTCAAAGGGTGACCTCTGCAAGGTCCAGATGGTATAAAGGATAGAAATTATTTGGGAATGGTCCAAAAACTAAGTAGCAGTTCATTAATGCAGACCAGGCCATTAAGGCAAGCCACATGCTAGTTCCTTCTTAAGGATCTGTTCCAGTACTTTCTAGAAAATGTGCTTATTTCCTTAAATCTTCCAGGGAAGTTGAGAAAGGATAAAGTCGTATTATTGGAGACTGACACATCTTGTAAAAACATTTAAGTAGATGAAAAAATAAGTAAGAGAAGGCGTTCCATTAGCATATCCTCAGCACTATATGTTGGTTAATGGTGAAGACTTTTTCAGTCCTGTTCTTTTGAGAAAATCTGAGTTTTGTTTCCATGTTTATTTTTTACCTCTTTCAAAATGATTGAGATTGCCTCAAGTTTATTGTGAGAAGCTGTAGTATTTATCAATCTGTATTCTGAGTTCAGAATAAAGTTCAGAGCTTTAAACCATAAAACTTGGCATCCTGCTATTGGTAGCTATTACTGCTAGTTGCATCAGGAGAAAGTAAAAGGAGATACTTAGCTCTCTTCACATGATTGTTCTCTGGGATTGTCGCCTGTGGGACTGTGATGCTGAATTTCAATAACCCCTATACCCTTGAGAAAGTAATACAAATGGAAAGAAAGAATGTTCTAGACAGATTTGCACCACATGCTTACATGAGAATGAAGTGTTAAGAGTTTTCAGAATGTTTTCCTCTTTCTTGCCCTCTTTTAGGGGTTAATTCTTGTACTATGTTTCCATTGACTCTGCTTCAACCCTTTGACTTCTATTTGAAAACAGTTTTGAGCAAAGACTGTCACAGTTGTAATAGAATTCAAAGCTTATAAATCAATCATCTGTTTTGGTCACCTGAGACCTTGCCCTTGTAAAACAAAGCCAAAGAGCTGTTAAATCTAAACACTTGGCATTTCTTCTAAAATGTTGACTTTCAATATTTACCAAATATTTTTCATAGTTCTTGCAAATACTTGTTCTCCCACCTTAGTGGAAGAAACTCAATTCTTTTCTTGGCATTTTCTTTCTGCTCCTAGTATGCTAAAGTAAATTTTGTGGCTGAAAGTAGAATTCTTTTGTTTTGAGACTGATCTTTCCATATTTCAGGAAATTCAGTTTGCCATATTCCATTAAAAATTATTTTTAAAATACATATGACTCTTAAGACTCAGGTTCTTTTTCTTTGCTCTTGACCTGCTGCTTGCTTCAGTCTGTATCTCATTTAATGGCTACTGATTACATTGCAGTACTATGTAAGAATAATATTTTATCACTGTAGCTTCAGTCCACATAATGGACTCACCTAGTCTTACAATCTCGTTTTAAGCAGAACATTCTCTTTCTTTGCTTTCCTTTCAGCCCAGTCATTGAAGGAGTTTGCTCGGCTCCTGATTGCTGTCGAAGAGGAGAGAAGACGACTGGTAAGTTTGCTGGCAGTAATCTTGCATTGGGCCTCTCCATGTGTAAAATAATACACTTTTTTTTCTATTCACCCAAAGTGGTTTTTTTTTTTAGATTTTATTTGTGTAGTAGAGGTTAAGTATTTCATAAGAGTTATTTGGGGTTCTTATGCAAAGGCAGAAATGTACCAGCACAAACTACAGCAATTTTTAATAAACTGTTCAACCAAGGACTTTTGCATCGATTTAAAAACTGTTTTCTCTCAATTTCCTACCTCCCTGATCCCTGACCCAAAATAACCTTTGAATGCTGCTGTACCTTTCCCTTCCTGCAAAGAGCTTATACTGGAGATGTAGATATATATTTATATTTAATTAAATATTCTTGAGTGTTGTGGAGTGAATGTATGCTACTAATCCAAGAATATGATAAGTAAGTGATAAGAAGAGAAAGCAAATTCATCACCCAGAGAAGCTCATGTAGAATACATTATGGATCAAGCTTGTCAGAGTCATCCATTGATATGGTATCCTTATGCCGTTTGAGGCTGCAGTGTGCTTTCATTTTTATATTTCTATTGAAATATAGCTTTGTTAAAGAAGTTTTAAGTGTATTTTTATGCGACTATTAAAAAAAAAAATTCCAGGTAAGCAGCTAAGCTATTTTTGTCCTTCCTTGGGAGTCAGTCATGAATAAAGGAGTGAGCTAAGAATTAATATCAGTTGGGGCATTTTTAAATACTGTGAAAGTTTAACTAGCTCTAATGCATCCAATGATTATGTCTGTCCTGGTTTTCCTTCTTCCTATGGGTACTTAGGACATTGAGGTAAGGCTTTTGTGACTCAGATTGGAACAAATTTACTAATTCAGAAAGAAGTCTATGTAAAGTTGTCTTATCCTAGAAGTAAATAGCCAGAGAATTGGTCTCCCGCTATTTCTGTTTAGATAAATATTTTAAAGTGGCAAAGTTATAACATTTATTTAGTACAGTTGCATAGTTAATATCACTTAAATGTATAAAAGTATAAATTTTTTTTGCTTCGTGCTAAATATTTTTTTCTGGGTGTCTGGAAGAGTGGGGTGACTGGTCTATACTTATCACCTTAAAAGTTGATTAGGAGAACACTTACTAATTCCTTAGTTAAACAAAATTTTTAAATTAATAGCTTTAAGTTAAAGATTGTTATGAGCTAACTATTAGAAAAAGAAAAAGCAATGAATAGGTGAGGGTTTTATTTTTCAAACTTGTTTAGTCTTTCATAATATATACAAATCATTTCCTGTTATTTTCTTCTTTTCCCATCTTTTTTTTTCCCCTCAGAGGAGTCACTACCTTTTTCACTCTTAGAAGTTTATAGCCTCTCTTTGGTTTATAATTTGATCTTGCTGTATAATGTTTTTGTAAAAGATGTAGGAAGGTCTTTAGCATAAAATAAGGAAAAAAGATTAATATTACTAAGTGGAAAAAGACCTGTTAAATAGAATGATACATTTTCTTCTCTATCAGTATGATTGATATTGGAATAAAAGTATCACCTTGTCAAAGATGTGGTGTTTTTATTCTCCAGTCTCTTACTGCAGTTTTCTACATGCCATCATGGAATTAGAGGTCCCTGTGAGGATCAGTGTGCCAAACAGATTCCTAGTATAAGTTTGTGGCTTGACAAACTTGTAATTTAACTGTGGAATCTTCAGAACACTTTTGTTTATTTCTGAGAAAGTTTGGGGCATTATGCATACACTTAGATTTCTTTGCTGGAAGCATTTCAAGTCAGCCAATTTGCAGATTAGGGATGATTTTAAACAAAAATCTCAGCTGATAGGAAAGCTTGAGACAGGGCATGCAAGTCTTTAAGAATTTGTTTTCCTTCTGCATAAAAAAAG
Source organism: Orthonyx spaldingii (assembly GCA_013397795.1). Lineage (NCBI taxonomy): Eukaryota > Metazoa > Chordata > Aves > Passeriformes > Orthonychidae > Orthonyx > Orthonyx spaldingii. Next base: position 269,859 of record VZTJ01005633.1, on the reverse strand, counting down.
TTGAGAAAGTTATGAAAAACAAAGCTTGTTCTTTTTGACATTTTGTACAAGGCTTGGAGAAAAACAGCTAGGCAATGTTGTGGCTATTTATGGATACACTTCATCATACCACTTCCAACTTTCTTTTAATTCTTGTAGCATGTGACAGTAAAAGACATTAGTGTATCAGTGAATGCAGGATGTATGAGAATGTGGAATGACAGATATTAATTTTGCACACCAGCTAATGGCCTTGTTTCCCTGCCTTGAACTTTATTTTATTATTATGAGCATACATATTAGTGCATTAATCAGATTTGAATATGGCAAGTATATAGTCTTATAACCAATTTATTTCTCATCTGATGCCTATTAAATTCTTCATAAGTCAAATTATATTTTTGTCTTGGTGAACACAGTGTTGGAGTGCTTGTCCTCTAAATGTATAAATGAAGTGTTTCCAATGGTCAAGGGAATAGTTTGAGAGGTGTTTAGCAAGTTTTCTGTCATTCTTGCATAAAGAACTGGAAGGAACTTTTGTTTTTTTTTTTTTTTGAAGAAGAAGCTAGTGAAGCAAGGCATTATGAACAGTATTACTGGAAAAAACATTGAAGTATGAAGTTAAATGAAACTGTGTATCACATAAATATTCTGTTGTGGAAGACTTTGTAGCCATTATTACTGTCAGCAGTAATAATATGGTGATTATTGCAAGTCAGTTTCTTTTATCCTTGTCTTTGATTTCTTGATGCTAGAAAATTGAATAGTAGTCAGCAAAACCAGAGGCCATGCACCACACGTTTCCCCTTAAAAAGCAAATAAAGGAAAAAGTAACTCATAAGATACCTTTTATTTTGTTATACAGCCTTAGGTTTTATATCTGTCATTCTGTGGTGGTGTTAATTTAGTGATGCTGTTGGTGAATGGTGCATTAAAAAAACCTCAACCAAACAGCACTACTCTTGGTCTTCACGTGTACTGTAAATAGGATAAGAAGTTAGATTCATCCCCACTGCATTTCCAATGACTTCAGCAGCAAGCCACCAGGGATGTAGAATAATAACCTCTATTTCCTAGTGTTTATTAGGGAACAATAGAGATGCTATAATTTAATCCCATGTGAATGTTTGAATCTTTATCAAAGGAACTTACATAAAATAATTTCCTTCCTCTTCCACTGAATTTGCATTCTTTCTGTTAAATAAGTGATATGACAATTTATTTTAGAGATTCATATTTTATTTATGCTTCCTATCATTTGATATTGTTAGTAAAATTAATAACAAACAGAAATGGTCTGGGAGTAAAATAAAATGCTACTTCCTTTTCCTTTTGTAGGCTTGTTCTGTGTTGATATAAGTATAGATGAACTGGTTCATGCTACTGGTCCTAGAGATCTCCTGTGAGTTTGAAGCATTGAATGAGTTCTCTTGAGTGTTAATGTTACCTTGCTGTAACTCCCTGATTATTTCTGAGAGTTTACTAAATCCAAGACTGAAATAGGCTCTTAATCCAAGTTTTTTTGGGTTGTTGGCAGGTGATGGATGGTCCCAGAGCTTTTTCTCTCTGGCGTCATGAGTCAGTGAGATTCCTGACCAATATTAAATACTCCAGGGGATAGTAGAAAAATTCTGAAGTGGATAGTTTTGTACAATGCTCAATGAGTATTTTTCTTTATAACGTCTGTCTTTTTGTATCTAATAATCTTCATACTTCAGACAGTATCTCATTTTTGTGGACATTTTTTGTATTAACTGGATATTCTCATTGTGGTTCTGTATTTGCCCTCACACAAGGGGTCTGATACTATCTGCTTCCAGGGAAAGCATCAAAATACTCAGTTTCAAAAGCTGCACTTGAAGAAAAATAAATGAACTGTTAAAACCAGCTATCCATGGAATGGTACATAAAATCAGATACTGAAGGGCACAGCAGGTTTTTGAGCAGAATTAACCTTTTCTCTATAATGCAAAGTGCATTACAGATTCCATCAGAAGAGTAAGCAGTCTCCTATCCACAGGGGCAGCTTATTACTCAGTTTATAAAGGAGAAAAACAACACTGCATATACTAGCACCCTGAGACTGCAGAACAAACACCTGGCACTTTGTTTCGCATGGTGTCTCTCTCAAATTACAAAAAACAGTGTTTGATGGTGTTTTGATATACTTGGTAACTGTTTTCAGTGTTTTTCACCTCTCAAACAAGATTTGGCATTTAAATTAATCCCCTTGGTAGGAATCTGCCGGCAAGAACACTGAAAGCATGTTAGTATAAGTGAAGGAAAACACCGCAAATAAAAAGTCTTCTTAGAAGTTGTGACTGTTTTTTTGTTTCTTTGTTTTTGTTGTCCCTCCTACTCCCTCTCCCCCCACCATGTTTGCTGTTTAAAATTAATCAAAAGCTCCTGGGTTTAGCAGGTTTGAGTTTTTTCCTTATACTTAAGATACCTGTGCATCCTATTGAGTCATTATGGTAGTGCGGACTGTTTCATTAGCCTAAATTCTTTGCAAAAATTTTCTGAATTTGTGCATCAGGTTACTAGTTTGGAAATGCCTCTTTGAAGTTTCTGTTGAAGAAGGATCAGTAAATCAGTCCTGACTTTTTAAATTTTCCTATAAAAATTATTTTTACCTACATTTATCTATTTATTTTTTCCCCTTTTCATCTTTCAACTTCACACCAGGTATAACAGGCAGCATATTTTATATTAATTGCAAAAAAAATCCATGTCTTCAGTAAGTGAAATTTTGCAAGATAGGAAGATACTGATGTCTATGGTTTTGTTGATTTTTTAAAAAATTTTTTTAAACCATGAACTTCCTGTCCTCTGACAGTCAAGCTAAGTTTTCTAAATCATTGGGAAAATTACTGAAAACAAATCACATGCCTTCATAAATCTTTTTCAGGAGCCTCCATTTAGAATAATTGATATAGGCATTTCTGGCCAGAAAGTATTGTGTAGACTACAAAAGATACAGAGAAAGGCAACAAGGAAGGCTTAACACCTTCCTTGAAGATGCTGAGAATGAGAAGAGACTGCAGGTCTTTTTGATTAGCTTTAGTTCAAACAAATTACATCAATGTCATTTGGAGGCCTGTGATTCATTAATTGAAATTACATCTTTCAGGACACTTGAACTAGTCCTCAGCAATAGGTTAACACTTCAGCCCTTGAAATTAGATTTTTCTTTGTTTTTTTTCCTTGCTGATACAGTTGTCAGTCTGTCTTTGTAAGAATAAACCAGAACAAATAGTGCAAAATTGCTTGGAGGCTATTGCAGAAGCAAGAGTGTACTCAGTAGCATTACGTGGTTTTTCTGCTGTGTTTTAGCTCTGGAATGACTGGAGGAAATGTACTACAGAGAATTTTATCTAATTAGCAGTTTGCAGCATCAGCTTTGCTCCAAATCTCAGTCAGCCTTGTGTTCCATCTTCTTTCACCATCAAAACTGGAAAGTTACTTAGGTGGAGTTTAGCAACTCTTAGAAGAATGTTTCTATATTTGCATTAATTGCATATTTGTAGAGTGTTTCTTGAACCATTCGAGAAAAGGTCTTCCCTGTTGTGCTGGTACAAGTGTTTGTGTGACTGTGTGGTGAACATAATTGGAGAAGTGATCCAGCTGGAAAAATAATTCTTTTCACATCAACTTTCTGTTACTTCCTTCCCATCACTTCAGTGCACACGAGGAAAATGAAGACCTTCTGGGCCAGAATTACTATCCAGAAGATAGTAATTTCTTTGATATAATTGCTATCAAAAAGATATTAGAACTGTACCTTCATTTCCCTGCAGATGTGATCTGTGACCTTTATAACTCACAGAGGAAATCAAGAAGTGATAGGCATATTTCTGTCATGCAGACTTCCTAGAGAGCAGATCTGCAACATTATCCTTTGGTGGGTTCTTGTTGAGAGGGGACTCACAATGTGGCTTTCCCCCTTGCCGTTTCTTGGATTAGAAGGAATCCTGTTTGCTATCTTTCTCTGCACCACTTAAGTATGAAAATACACGTGTTCAGTGAATGTTTCTTAGCAGTTGTGCTCAGTTAAAAAAAACTCCCCAGAGTAATAAAAGTAAGCAGTTCGTGTTCTGTTACCATTAATGTAGTTTAACATACAACATCTGTATGTATTTCTGAACTTTTCCCAGATAAAGAACACATACTAGGCCAGACAATTTGGAGATAAAATTATGGGTGCTTTATTTCAGAGCATTAGCTGACTCTTCCACATAACACTGCATCAGCTTTCATAATTGTACACTTGGTACGTTCCTAATTTGTTTAGATATAGTTCTAATTTCTCCAATAATTTTCATTATTTAAAATAATTTCTTCCAGTACTTTGTGGAAATGAAGAAAAATCAGTCATCCTGGGACATTTGATTATGATAATATTTAAAAGTTCAAACTGATCTCAGTAGAAAGTAGTTGCACCCAGTCCTTCCCACATCCCTGTAACTGTCATCCTCTGGAACTGAAAATACAGGTCCATGCTTTCTTTAACTTTGCAGAAGGTACACCTGGAATCATTGTGCTGTGACAGAAAAATGTTATTAATTCCAAATGATCAGTTTTATGATCATGAAGTTGTCACAGAACCTACTGTTAATGCTTTGCTCTGTATTTCTTAGCAGCTGTCTCTCTATATTTTCTTTTTTCTTTTGAATGTATTAGTTGTTTTCTGTTGATATGAATGTCTGGAGTGCAGAACCATATCTTATGCAGAGCCTATTGCACCCTGTCCTCTTCAGCTTGAGCCTAGATAATTTCATTGCCTTTAAACCTACCAGTTGAGGAGGAAAGCAATTTGACTGTTTTTAGAGAGTCTTTACTGTTTTCCAAGATAGTTATCATAGAGTTGATTTGTGACAAAGTTATTTTCTTGTAGTAAACAACTTTGTAAGAGGTGTGAAAATGTAGATCTGCCGTGTTGATCTGTGCTGTTGTTTTGACTGGTTAGTTGGCATCAAACAAGGAGCACTTGTCTGTCTTGATGGGGCCAAGAGGCTGTGAGTAGGACAGGAGAGTGGGAATAGGATAATTGTTCAAGACAAAAGGGGAACAGAGATAAGGGGGTTTGTAAGATTCATGTATGTACCATCTTACACAAACAGTGTTCCAAGCCTTAGTAAGAAAGTTTTGATAATTCAGTGTCCTTATAGTATTTGCTCTTCAGTTTGCTACAGAGAATGCTACAGAGAAAATACATTTATTTTTAAAAAACAATGTGTGTTGCAGATTAGCATAATTGCTTGTTAGCAATTACAGTTTTGCCTACTTTTTATATTAAGGTGCATATATTTGTATTTGCCCCCATATGGATGTACAATTATAGAATAGTTTGGGTTGGAAGGGACCTTAAAGACCATATTCCACCCCCACTGCTGTGGCAGGGAGGCAACCCACTAGACCAGGTTTCTCCAAGTCCCGTCCAACTTTCAACACTTCCAGGGGTGGGACATCCGCAACTTCTCTGAGCAACTTATGCCAGTGTCTCACCACCCTCAAAGAATTTCTTCCCTATATTTAATCTAAACCTATCCTCTTTCAGTTTAAAGACATTCCCCCTTGTACTGTCACTACATGTCCTTGTAAAAGATCTCTCTCCAGCTTTACTTTGCAGCATTTTTCAGTGAGAACGTTCACAGAATGAGATTGCTTGCTATTCCCAGTTTTGAAGAGTATCATGGAGAGAGAGATGAAATGCTCTCATCATTATAAGTACAAAATGAAGGGCTAGTTGGAAAGCCTCTTGCCACTTTTCATTTTATAAATCTATTTTGTTCTCAGTTCATATGCTGATTCCATGCAAGCATTTCATTACATGTAGTCTTGCGTTACATGACAGCACTTCCCAAAGTTTTGAGAAGCATTCTGTGAGTAGTGTGGCTGGAAGGAGTTTATTTTAATGACATTTTAGTCTTCACAGAAATGTGGTAGTTGCAATTTTAGTTTGTAGATTCCTTTTCTTCCACCACAGTCCCTAAGTGTCTCTTCAGATGACTGTTGACAGAGAGAAGAGAAAGAAAGACGTTTGCACTTTTAAATGAGTGTTTTAAAGGAACACGAGTTCTGCATCAGCCAACCTTATAGCCTTTAAGTTTTATGCATTTATTTTGTGACTACAGAGGGAGGGAATGAAGTTGGTCATAGAAGAGGATATGTGCTGTACTCATTACTAGCTTGTAATAATGTCAAAACATGCTGCTACCTGACATTCTACCACTTTCTGAAATTTTTTAATGGATTCTGAATTTATCTACAGTTCTCCTGGAAGTATTAGAAAAAGTGCTTCATTCCTACAAACTTATTTTTTAATTTTCCTTCATTTAATCTGATCTCTGGAATGAAACCTCTGTATTTGTTCTTATTTAGTGTCCTGGGAAATGTGATTAAAAACAGAAAACAACACAAGCACTTTATGTACCAAAGAGTTTGTAGAAACAAATATGCCTTTATTTAAACCAAACAAACACCATCAAAACCCCCACCTTTTCACAAGGAGGCAAAATATTCTCTCTTGGGCAATCTGTGTAATCTGAATAGGCTCATAGCTGTATTACAAGCAAAGTTACTTTGTTTAAGCACTCTCAGTTAGGATGTTGTGTTAATATTTGCAGAACACTTAGGTTGTCTTTATTATACTTTTCAAATGTCTGCAGAGGCTTCAGTTATTGTGACTTTGAGAAACTTCCTTGTATGCATCTCCCAGAGCAAGTGCTTTTGCTTTGAGCCAAGACTGAAACAGATTAACAGTTTTGTCTGTTTTTTTGGCAGCCGTGCCAGTTTATTATGTACCCACTTCAGAAAACTGACCTGGCTAAAAGCAAAACAAAATATTTACTGGTTATTTTTCAACCATGTTGCAACAGACTGTTTCAATGTCACGGCAACAGAGGACAGAAGAAGAAGTCAAAGACAGGATGAAGGGGCATTTCAAGATCAGCAAACTCTGCTTAAGCTGGCATGACCACCAAAATGAATGTCTACAAATCTACCTCTTGGTGAAATATTTGTTGCAGCCCTACTGTTACAACTAGTTGTGGTCAGGAAAAGAGATTATTTTTCTAATGTTAAAAGGAAATTAGAGTAGAAATCTGGAAGCCACGGTCACATGGTCCTGGGGAAAGTTTTGAAGGATGGGGCCACAGAGTCTGGTAGCCTTAAGGATTAAAACATTGTGAGAGCTGCTGCTTTGGATATCTGTTCTTTAGTAAAAGGCTATTTTTCAAACAGTATTGACTTAGGTTTCCTTTCCGGGTTAAGTGAAGGTGACACATCCACTTTGGTCAAAATCAGTAAAATTTTGGCCTAAGTTGCTGTCATGTGACATGTCATGACATGGTCTCATGGAGCTGAGGTGAAATTCCCTCTGAATTCCAGGTGTCACAGTCAGTGTGGAGTAGGCTATGGCCAACCATGGCCCACAGCAGGGTCTGGTACTGACCTGAGTCTCCACCTGTCCCACGCCCCTTGGGTTGGGGCCAGCATGGAGCCATGAGGCGGCCACACACAGGGGTCAGCCCAGGCCTGCCCGACCGGCACTACTCCTGTGGCTGTCCCACCAGTCTTGACAGCACTACCCCCACGGCTGCTGTGAGACTGCACCCAGCATTTCCACCCTGTGGGTAAAGGCCATTTTTTCACTGGGGATACTATCAGGGGGGCAGTGAAGCTGGTTGGTAGGGTGAGACTATCCATAATTCCCACACTGAGGCAAAGGTCAACTCTGTTTGCCTGACGGGTATGTAGGACCAAGGGGTGGTGCGACCTCTGCAGCTGAGCCTACTTAGCAACACTCGGTGCCTTCTTAATAGAGTCACACTTTAACGAATCCAGGCTAGCCCTTCCTCTCCTGTAAGATGCCTCTTACGCTATATTGAGACCTTTTTACAAACTAGATGAGAGCTTTCTAAATTGACTTGCTAGCTGTATTTGCATGAGAGCAAAAAAAGGCTAAAAAATCTGAATCGGATAGAATTTCTAGACCTTTTGCTCTAAATGTCTTGTCATGAAGTGTCATGACATGTCCTGTGTCCCTTTCTTAATTTTGTGTGCTGTTCCCAACATGTTCATTTTGAATTTTCACCACCAACTACTGTCAGAACCTTCTAATTCATAATTATTCAGCATCTGAACCTTAAATAACATCTGAATATTCTTTAGTGCATCAGCTACCAGTAAAACTTTGTATGTCAATAGCATGGAGAAATTGAAAGGTTTTCTATGGATCCCGTACCTATTAAAGTTCCCTTACCTCTGAGTACTTTGCATCTGTGGCTAACCTGCATTTCTTCAGAATATATCTTAAATGTTCATACACGTGCTTTTGTTTCCTGAAAGGATACATACTTCCAGTTTCAACTTTAACAGTTCCTGGGCATAGTACCATTACAAACAGCTAAGCTGATTTTGGCTTTATGCCTAGATGTGTCCATTCATGAAGTAGTTGTTAAAGCAAAATACAACTTCTAATTACATTAATCTCTTTGAATAGCTAATTTCCTCAGCACCAACTTTTTCTTGTTATTTTTTTTTTTTAGCAATGATTTCTGGGGTTTGGTTTTGTTGGTACTGAAGAGGTAACAAATAGTAGATAGAAGAACCATGGCTGTATCCAAACTGTCTAGAACAAGACATGTCACGGAAGTGCAGCTTTGAACTGTCAGACTGCCTTTCTCAGTGTTGTATTTCACAGCAGCTGTGCAATATAATGCAAAGTGATTCCTAACAGTAAAAGATAGTAGACCTCTTAATCTCACTTTTGCAGTTGCTGGCATTGACCCGTGGAAACCTACAGTGTCTCTGAAGGTGCAAATTAATTTTCATACTGGACGGCAGCACACGATGGTCACAAAGAGTGCAGGGCCAGCTGTACTACCAGCACAACATGGCCTGGCTGTTTGAATTCTCAGCTTCACTAGGAGCAGCAGACAGGTATTATGTGACTGCTTGCACAGTTGCTTAGTCCCCATAGCCACCACTCAGCCACAGATAAGGCATTTTTTCTTCACACAGAAGTGATTGCATGGACTGCTAAAAGAGTGAGTAGGTAGCTCAATAGTTAGACCCCTTTCAATTTAAACTGTTCACCTTCTCAAGCTCCCACTCTTGGATTTGAAACTTTTGTTTCTTTGTCTGGGAAGTCTGAATGCTGCTTACATCATCTAGCTAAGAAGAGACAATCATCTGACAGGAAGAATTTGGGAGAGAATTTAGGCTGAATGTCAGGAAAACTTCCTCACGATGAGCTGCATTGTGAAATACTTTGCCAAAGAAAATAGACATTGCAAGGAAGATGTCTAAGGCACAAACTGAGATTAAGCCAAGTGTTGGAAAATGTAATGTAGAAACAGAGCATTTTGTATTGCTCAGTGACCATGCATCCCTTTTAGCCTGAAGCATGGTTAATCAGATTGTCATTAAGTATTGTTCAGTAAGTTATTTCAAAGGTGCCCATCATGGTAATGGGCTGAGAGTATGCTGTATTTCTCAAGAAGACTTCCACACTCTTTTTCGAGGTAGGGATTTTGGGGAAAATGGGAAACAGGCAGAAGTTGGACAGCGTCTAACAAATCTGCTTTTCCAGGTGAATTTAAGAGTAACACCCTTACCCATGACATTTTTTCCAAGAGCATCTTGCGTGAGGCTCTAAATAGATTGATTTCATTATTTAGGAGACTAAATTTCTATGGAGAGTTCTGTAGCTAACCATTGTTATTGCTTGTTTGTTTGAAGAAAATCAGACAAAGGAGCCACTATGACAAATATAACCATTTCTGGCAATTTGAAAAAATTTAAAAGCAAATTCTAGCTCTAGTAACCTTTTCTGCCAACATCTTGGCTTCCTTGTTGGGTTAGCCATTTGCTTAATTTTATCCCTCACCGCTAAACTTTCATTTTGTTTATTTGTTTGTTCCAAACTTTAAATTTTGAAGTATTTGTTCTTACTTTGGACTCAGAAGTTGTTGCTTATGACATCCAGGCAATCAAACTCTTGATCTCTTAAGAAGTCTGTCACTAAAGAATAGCTTGTCTATCTGCCTTAATGTGTCCAGCTTTGGTCTAGGAAGAAAGAACCTGCAGTCTGACTTTCTGGGTTTTTTTAAGGAAAGCATATTTAAAGCCAGTTTCAGGAATTCTGATAAATGAAGCTTTTCAAAATAAATGTTGTGATGAGTCTGGTAGCTCAAAATCCCTTAAGGAATAATCTGTGCTAATTAAATAACATTGATTTTACTTTTCATGGTAAGTTAGGAAGTTCTTACTTTGATTAGTTAAATGTTTATTTATTCTTTTATTGATTTCCAACTTTCCCTTCACATTCTAATGGACCTCACAAGGAGGCCTGTTCAGGGTACATTCAGTCCACTCTGGAGAGGTTTTGTTGACATCTGCACAGTGAGGGAAACAGGTCTGGCCGCAAAATTTACAGATCAGGATTTGGAAAAGCAGAGAGACAAAGTAATAAACATACGGAACTGATTTGGGGTAACTGTTAAGTAGGTCTAACAGCCAGATTGAAAATACCTTGGAAGGTTTAAAATAAGCTCCTTGTAAAGCTTTTTGCTTATTTGCTAGGATTTATCTTCATCAGATAATTTCTGTAACTGTTAATGCATTGAACAAAAAAAAATTTGAATGGAAAAAGCCACACAACTCTCCTCAAAAGCAGAGATTCCTTCACTTCTGCACTTTTAAATTGACCATTTCCCCCAGCAGAAGATTTGGTTTTGTTTTGTTTACTTGTTTTTCATGGGAAAAATTGTTTCATGTGATAAATATTTAAGAAGTGAAAGATATTTGTAATATCCTAAAATATCTACATTTACCAGAGTACTCAATAGAATAATATACTATTAAAAATATTGTGAAGTGTGGTATACTTGAATTCTGGATGAGTTTTTTTCTTAATTAGTTCTATGCTCCAATTATGCTGTTTCCTGTGTTTATGTAGCCATTTCCGACTTGATAATATGTAATGTAAACATTCAAGCTGAGAAAATTTTTGGTTTGTTTGGAAAACCATAAAGGGGGGTAAAACCAGAACAATTTTGTCTGCTGCCTATCTGAAACTACATTCTCAAACTCTCTTTTGCTTTCAGTGTGATTTGAACTCTGGGCCTAGTCAAGAGACGTGCACTGTTTGTATTAATGGTAGTGATAAAAAGATAAATACCCAGACTTCTAAGTACACTTCTAAACTGTTTTTCCTTCAGTGTGGTTGTGTTTGTGGTTGCTTTATCCTTTAGAGTTTTCCCTGAGTTACAGTCCATGGAGTAAGCTGTAAAAAGACATTATATCTCTGAGGATGATTAGCTACCTACCATGACCGTATCCATTGCTGATGTCCATGATGATTTATGTCTTCTAAATATTTTCAGGGAGTTGCTAAGGAAAAAAGGGGAAAAAGACCCAAATTGTTGTTTTGGTTTGGTTTTGTGGTTTTTTGTTGTTTTTGTTTGATTGGCTGTTTTGGGGGTTTTTTCCCCTTTCGTTTATCACCAGCTAGGTTTTTTCCTCCAATAGGAGGAAACCTCCAGCTTCAGTCATCTTTGTAATTGTACATAGATCAGAAAAAGTTAAATGCATTCTTTAACACTTTATAAAACGTTTCTATCTGTGTAGAAAATAATTTTGTTGATGCAACTAAGTAGCAAGTCTAAGAGATAGGAGAGGCTACGAGAGAGAGGAGGTAGAAGGGGGACATTCAGAGTTTCCAGCTCAAGTTGTTAGTGCCAGTAGTGACAGAAACCCCACTGAGCTCTTGCCCGCTGAAGGAAAAACAGGAATATGGGACACAGAGAAATCAGGTCTTTGAAGTGTGTCCTTGTGCAATGAAAGAGTAGGTGGCATGCATGGTCTTTGTTATGTGAAAGGATTTTGAGGGAAAAGAAAGCATTAACACATTCTGAAAAGAAATGAAAGCACATTCTGAAAAGAAATGAAAGCACAGGAGTAGATAGAAAGATGGAGCTGAGGTGCAGTGAATTTGTCCCAGTATGTTCTAGTTGGCTTTTACAATAAATTACAAGGTATAAAGGTCAGTTGGCTCTTTCCCCTTTCCTTTTAACTTAGTGGCCACTGTTTTCTCCTAATCCATTAAAAACTCCTCTAGGGGCTAGATGTATTTTTTCACATAAATGAAAAATACTGGTATTTTCATAATGAATTCAGGTGTCCCAGTTTTGGTATTATTTTTGAATGCTAGGAATCTTGAGTTCTGCTTTTTGCCTTTAGCACACAGCAGGAGTTACATTATTTACAAGAAGGGTAGCCTATGCTGTATGAACCCTCCAGCTGTTAAAGATTACTAAATCATGGAGCTAGGTTTGTAGCTTGTTCAAAACTCAGTGTTTAGAACTGTGCTATAATGAAAATTTCTTAAAATTGATCTAGGCGCCCTATTTTAGATGTACAGCTGTGGCCTGAAAACATGAATTAAAGATTGCTAAGTAAAGGTAGTGTTACAGGAATTTAGTTTACAATTCTGTTGATCCATAAGTTGCTTGAGGTAGATGTGACATTCTTTGTTTTCACATTGGTTCAGTGGTGCTGTCAATAGTAAAACTTAAATTTATTTTACGCGGTCACTAAGGTAGCAGTCCTCAATACCAACCGAGTTCTCTGAGCAATCCCAAATAATTCTGATACTTGCCTGCAAATAACCACTACATTTAAGAATCACCAACACCTTAAATTTTGCTCAGAAGCTAACAGGGAGCAGGCAAAAAGGATTTGAACATTAATACTCCTTGCATAGTTTTGTCAGCTTTCACATAGCATCTCCCAGAGCACATTGCAGAGCCTCACTAGGAGTTGAGAATGTCTGAATAGACACTGTGAGCTTCACAGTTGGTAGAGAAGGATGACATCCTAAGCTTCACTATCAGGATGATACTTGCATGGGTGCTACAAGTTAATTCCTGTGTTGCTTTTGAAGAACCCGGGAGCAGCAGCTGACACAGTAGGACCGGCAGGGTGGGACTGGCTTGTGCAGACACTGTTAGTAATTCAGCAAAGTACTTTTCCTTGCATGCACTTCAGCAAAGCAAATTTCAAGCAGCACTTCCCTCCAAACTTTTATTGCTAATGAGGGCCCTTTATTCAAATCCATTTCTTGGCAAGGCAGTTGTGAGAGGAATGAAGTCAGTTTTGTTAAAAGTTACTGTGGGAGGGCAGGAGCAGCATTGTTAAGCCGATGTCTGGACAATTCCCCTGGTACCATTCTTTGCATCTTAATTTCCCCATGAAGCCTAATTTACAACATGCTAGTATTTACATCTTTATTCAGTACTTGTAATGCTTGATATGGAGTTTGGCATTTGGAATAGAGACTTGAGACATGAGAAGAACTGTGGAATTACTTTCATTATTTTGTTCAGACTACCAAGGGAAGGGGAGAAATTAAAATGTAAAATTAATAATTTTTGTATGATATTACTGTTTGAATCTTTACCCTTATCATTTCAACTACATTATAAAGAATAACTTTTCTGAATTTGTGTGGGCCACTTTTGTACACAGATGTTTCTTCTGGGAACTATCCAATGTTTCAACAAACACAAGACTGCCATTTTGTATGCTGTGAGTGGGAGATGACAGACAAGTTACGTGCCTGCTCTGAACGTTTTAAAATCTATGATCTGATTTCTTTCAATTTAACACATGCAACTAGTGTGTATTTATTAATGGTCATAAAACTAGCCATGCCCTTTGATAATTCAGCTGGATATTTTGTCTTGATACTGACATCTGCCATTCAATTTCTTGAGACTATTATGGATTACTAGCACACTCTCCTTTTTCTTTCTCAGAATTCTTATCAACTGCTGTTTTTCATTTCTCCGTTTCCATGTTTGTCTTGTAAAATATTTCGTGTTGCTTTTTCTGAAGGTTCTTTGCCTTTACATTGGTATTATTTGTAGATCATAACATCTAAAAATATTGCAATTTTTTATGTAATCTGTTATTTTAAAAGATGCTGTAAATGTAATTTTTTGCTGTGATTATTTTATAAAAAATGGATATATTTTAAATGTATGGTAAAAATTTAAAGACTTTTTTGAAGGTTGCCATCACATGTTTTTTCTGTTGCAATCTAAGTTTATAAAAGTCTGTTAAATATGATGGTAGCAGGAAATGATAGAGTTTAGTCTTATTTGGGTCAAATAATTGAGAGATTTAACTTGTCTCTTCATTCACCTAAATAAAGAAAATTAAATATAGCAGTCTTTTGAGATTTGAAGTAAAATAATTATAAGAAAATAAGAGAATATCTGACTTTTTACATGGAACATATATGTGGAACATGACTGTTTTCAGTAATCCATTTTTTTCTTAAGCCTTTGTTTAGTGCATCTTGAAGATGCAAACCAGAATTAGCATAAACGTATTTGTAGCAATTTCACTTCAGCAGTTCCCAGTGCATGAAAGGCATCTCATATTCCTCCTAGAACAAATCTGTTTTCTGTAGACAGATGACATTGCATTATATGGTGTAAATAATTTTGAAGGCTGTCCATAAAATGTCTCATTGCCACTTTGTGTTATCAGAGGCAGTTTTTTCACTGTGCATGTGGCAGGTTTGTAGCCTCTAACTTTACTGCTACTTAGAGTGATTGATAATATGGATCTGCTGCACTTTCGTAACTCAGCAGGACAATTGGAGCATCAGCTTTTAAAATATAAAGTAAATTTGGTTTGCCAAACCAAACCATTTAGTGGAGGATAATTTTAATGCAATATCTGTTCCACATACAAATGGTAGGAAATGAGTAGCTTCTTCTAGGTGCTGTTTAAAGTCGTGCTTGAAGTATTAGTGGTCCGACAATGCCCAAGAATCTTGTGTTTATGACCAAAGCAGATTAGCATACAAACATTAAAACTTAACTGCTGTAAAATAACAACAGTTATGGGAGTTTAAATATAATGATATTTTCTCTTCATAAGGCAACAAAGATGTATTAAGCTTACTACAAATTCTCAAATGTGGAATTTAAAACAGATGGAATGAATATTTAGCTTTTCCCTCCAGAGAAATCACAGGCAATGAATACATTGAGTGAACAAGATAATTAAAAGCAAGTAGCATTAAGAAGAAGTATTAAATGAATGTGTTGATAATATACTTTATCTAAACATGCCAAACACCATTTTTGCATCTTTAAAAACTTTTAATGTGTGGAAATCATGTTGCAACCTTTACTTTCTTTTGCTTGCAATGATATGTTCAGTCATAAATAACCTACCTTATTATGCAAAACAAAAACTATTGAGAAATGTTTGAAACTTGCTGCTGTAAATTCATGGTGCAAATATTCTCATCTAAGTTCCTTTTTACCTTTTCCTTACATGCCTTGTCAATCACTGAGCAATATCTACTGAGTCCAGTCTTGCAATCATTGAGAATTGTTTCTTATGGTTGCCATTCATGAAGAATAATTGTAAGATGCTTGAAGTCATTTGTAAGACATACTACATCCTGTACAGTTCTGTTAAATATTTGTTCCTTTGGGAATTTCTGATGTGCTTCTATAAGGTATTGCCAGTGGATAGCATAAGATGGTTCTAGAGCAGGGCTGAGTGACGAGAGGTAGATGGTAGGAACTTCTGGTTTCTGAAGATTGATTTTTTTCTGTTGGTTTGCATGCACTACTTCAGTGAGCTCCCTGTATGAGCCCTGTCTCTGTCAGACTCCAATTAGCTGCCATGTTCCAGAGTCAACTGGTGAATCTGGTGTCTCAATATCCATGAATGACAGAAAGTGTGAGTAGTGGAGGCAGCATGCTGCCAGAGGATGGGGGGCAGAATGGTTATTTCTGAGGCTGAACCAAGTCCTCTCTCAAAGAGAAGTGATATGCAATGACCAGTTTGGATTTGGACAGGAAAAATAGCCTAGATCAGATGAGAAGTTTTGATTATGTTTGTTTCAGCACTGCACATGTAATGATTGGTGATAAATGTAATAACTATACTAGAATTTAATTCAATAAAAGGAAATCAGGAGGTATAAAAATATTACTTCATGTTGGGATTAGACTAAGCCATATTTTGTATGATCTAATATAATAAAATCTACCTTATGTGATCCCTATTTAGCATGACGATAAGAGTTAAAATTTGACTCTTTTTTCTTTAACTGTGAAGCAAGTGATTTATTACACTACCTCATTGGTTGCAGTGCTTTGTTAATTTATTTTTCATCAATTTGGGAGTATGACTGTATTTGTAGTTCATCTGTTTGGTTACATTAGAAGTGCCATATACCTTTGTAAGTGTAACTTTAGACTGTGAAGTTAATGTGACAGTAACCTTTACTGAATCCTGTAATGTCTATAATGTTTTTGCTGTCTCTGTTGAATCCAACTGCTTTCTGCTGAATGAAAAGCAACTCTTGCCCAGTCACAGATTTCTTCGGCTTATCACAGAAAACTTTAAATGGGTTTGTAATATCCTTGAGGGAAAGCAGACTTCAAGCTCAGTGGCCCAGACATTCATTTGCTTTCTTTTGGAAACATCTAAATACTGTTGTATTAAGCCTTCATACATCTACACAGAATTACCTTCATATAAGCAGATTAGCAAACTTGAGTTTGATTGCAGACTACCTGGCAATTTCATGATGTGATGCATCTTGAATGGATCACAGGCATCCTGTGCCTATTTCTCCCCATTGATTGGGAAGGGAATCTTATGTGGCTGTATCAAGTCCAGAGACCATGGATATTTAATGTTGAGTGACTGAGTTAATTGCCCGGTAAGTCCTTGAGACTCTTTGTATTGGTATTGTTACTGAGATGGTAATGTCCTTTGGCAAATCTTGCTGTTGACAGTGCATGAACTGATTCATTAGGGGACACCTGAAGTTCCCAGATTGTGTGAAGTAGCTGTTACTTGAACTCAAAATTACTTCTTCTCTTTCTCTATTCTCTTAATGCCAATCCTTAGAGTTAATAATTCTCTGTTGTTCCTTGGCCCTAAAGCAAGTTAGCCGGTGTTAGTACAGCGTGATCCAGGCTTTCAGGGTCATTCATAAGGCTTGACTTCTGGAAGGAAGGAAGGAGATTCTGCTCCACAGTCATTGCAGACACGAAGAATATTGGTGCCTCCTTCGAAGAGAACCGAGTTACTGTTTTCATGAAAGGTTGTACTTGGGATCTCTCAGTGCTAAAGTATGATAGATATTGTCATTTGCCATACAGATTGGCAAGACCTACCACAAAAAAGGCAAGATGCTTGAGGGTGATTGGGCTGTATTTGGTAGGTACTTGCTGTGTCGTACCCTCATCTAAGATAGCATCATAACCCTGTTTAGGAGCATGTGGAAACAGCTCAGAAAGCATATGCCTCAACTTTGAGACTGCTAGGGTATAAAATTAATGAAATGTGGCTTATATAAACACTTCATTCATGTGTTGATGTAATGAAAGTATTTTAAACTTAGTTCTTTTAAATTATATAATGTGCTTAGTAGGATAATGGGTAGTTGAAAAATAGGGGGGGAAAAAAAGAAGATAGTGCAATGGAGTATTTGTAAAATTATGTGTACTCACTCATTCCAGCCAATGAGCTCCCAAAATATATTGCTTGTAAACTATAACTATTTTCTTCCTTGGCTGATACTTGAGAGGAACAAAGGAAACTACCAAATGGAACAGAGAGAGAGCCTGAGAGGACCTCTTGGTATTTGATACTCTCCCCAGCTTACAAGAAAAAGTTACATCTGGTTAATGATCACAGGGATAGTCACAGTACTCTCTGCAAGATTTGCTTGTTTTTATGTGTTTAGCAGTCATCTTAGCTTGAGTGGGACTGTTTGT
The DNA here is from genome assembly GCA_013397795.1 of Orthonyx spaldingii. Taxonomy (NCBI): domain Eukaryota; kingdom Metazoa; phylum Chordata; class Aves; order Passeriformes; family Orthonychidae; genus Orthonyx; species Orthonyx spaldingii. The sequence continues at coordinate 252,052 of VZTJ01005633.1, read as the reverse complement.
TCTTTGATTTTATTTGCTTATTTTCTTTATTTTTATTTCTTTTTTTCCTTCAAGTGCAATTCTGGGAGTAATTCTTGAATTGACTTCCCTCAGTGAAGCTCTTTGTTTTTCTTTGTACCATTAGTACACAAAAGGGTACAAGCACAGTCCTGATGCTAAATATGCTTTCAAGAAGGATGAAATGTCTCTTGTCCTTCTTAGCTGGAGGATGTAATTTCTGTTAGTCTCAGTTACAGTTGGTGTGGTACTCTCTACATAGCTTGCCCTGTAGCTTACCTGCACAGGAGACTGGTGGAGGAAAAAGCAGAGTTGGTAGGCTGTTAACTTTGTGAAGGGTCTTATTTACTCTGGAAGACTGGAAAAACTATGAAAATGTGTGGATCTATTTGTGTGAAAGATGTGTTGTCTTACAGTTTGTACAGTAATACAAATTTCTGCAGTGGCTTGAATGGAAGAGTTTAACAGAACTGAACATCTGATTTAAAAAGTAACTTTTAAATATTTTCTTCCCTTCTCCTTCAGTTTCTAGTTCAACAGCTTGCACCTCTTGGAATTTTCTTTTTTGTCTTTTTCCTTTTAAATTCCTGGAGTGTCACCACAGTTAAGCATGAAGTCACAGAAAGGACCGTGGGTCAGATTAAATGCATGACTAATTGTTGTGAGATTTGTATATATCAGGGAAATAAACATTAGAGTTGGAGGTCTTTTGCTACCGTGGAATTCACAGTATCCTGAAGAAGGAAAGCTTCATGGGCAGAGGGATAGAATGAAGCACAGGAGTGGTGAACCAGTGTCTCCTGCAAAGGGGAGTCCTGGAGTCCTGCATGGGTGGACTTAAGGCAAAATTGACTGTGGAAGTGGAGAGCTCTGACAATGATACGATCACTCTCTTCTGCAGTACCCACTGTAACTTTTCTGTGCCAGAAAGTTTTGAGCTCCACTGGAAGATTTGGGTTTCATCAGGATATGGGATTGTCAAAATTCCATCAAAAAGTATCCTAAACTTTCTCAGATCTTAAGGTCTTACCAGCAATCTACTTTCCAAGATTAAATATAGTTCTCCACAAATGAGGCTGTGTGCTTTCTAGTAGGTCTCTCCTCTGCCCAAGAGTTGTTAAGCCTGCAGAAGGAAGGATTAGGGGGAGATCTTCTAGCAACCTGCCAGTAGTGACAGGACAAGAGGGAATGGTTTTAAACTGAAAGAGGGTAGATTTAGATTAGAGATTAGAAGAAAATTCTTTACTATGAGAGTGGTGAGGCACTGGAACAACTTGCCCTGGGAAGCTGTGGTTGCCCTATCCCTGAAAGTGTTCAAGGCCAGGTTGAATGGGGCTTTGAGCAACCTGGTCTAGTGGGTGGCATCCCTGCCTGTGGCAGAGGGGTTGGAACTAGATGATCTTTGAGGTCCCTTCCAACCCAAACTATTCTGTGATTCTGTCACTCAAAAAAATGGGTATGGAACCATTTTATTTTCAGATGAACTTGAAAGAATATCATTTCCCAGATGAAAGTGAAGTTCAGGACCTTCTGAGTCATACAGAAGTGGATACAGCATCTGTGCTTGTCTAACTTTGTCAGTTTTCCATGGCCTGGAAATAGAAGCAAAAGATGGGAGGAGGCTTGGAGTTAATATTCAAGCTTTAAGGTACTATGTCCTCATTAGAGGACACAGAGGTAAAAAGATTGACCCTTATTTCTCTGAGATATTTGTCTCTGAAATATGGGTTCTTCAAATGAAACTTCTATCTTACTTAATCTCTCGGTAACTTAAGATTTCCAGAATAGTAAATACTTCTGAAAGTTGAACAAAAAAAAAAAAGATCTGATGGCAAATACTTGGAAAGATCAACCTTTCAAGTCTAGTTTGTCCACTCACCCATAATTACATGTTTTGATGGAAAAATGTATCAGGAAGCCTTCATTTACCAAGACCTCTACCAAGTAATTGCAAAATCAAGATACACAAGACCCAGATTGGCTCAGTTGGTCAGACCTTGGTGCCGATACCACCAAGGTTGTGGCTTCAGTCCCTGGATGGGCCATTCTCTTAAGAGTTGGACTTGATGATCCTTGTGACTCCCTTCCAATTCGGAATATCAGTAATCTGAAATTATGTTTGCAATGTTAATTTTAAAATATTATATGTACATATCATCATTTCTATGTATATTTACACCACATATCAATGTGTACATTTTAGAATATAAATATTATGTTTAAAAAGCAGATGGTAGATCCGAGTCAGATTCTTCATGAAGATGGACTTTCTTGAAGGTTGGCTGTTTACTGATTACTGCTAGGTCTGTAATCAGTAAAAAGGAAAAAGCTCCTTGAGGAGACCTAACATCAGAAATTCTTCAGTTGTTCTTGAGATGAGTTCTGTCCTTCATCTAATGTTTTGTGAGGACTCCATAAGGAGACTTTCTGTGCTAAAGGCAGCCTTTGTGCATATTCTCTTGTGTCATTTTTTATTATTTTAAGAAACACTCACTTCAAGTTTGACACTACAGTAACGTATTTGCAAACATAAACTATGCAATATAGAAAATCAAAATTCTTGAAAACACTTGCAAAAAAACCTGGTCTAGTGGAAAGCATTGCTACTCATGACAGGGGGTGGAACCTGATGATCTTTAAGCTCCTTTTCAACCCAAACCATTCCTTGATTCATATGTATAACTACTTCCAACCTTGGCTAGCATGTGATTTATAAGCATCCCCTTGTGGCAATGTATTAATACCACTTGATACAGCTTTAGGTTTTGGTTAGAAGCTGAGTGTTGCATTACATATTGTATGTGGAAGTGTCCAACCTATGTTACTAACCATCTGTAGTTAAAACTTCAGTAATCTTGTGAATCTCCTTTAACATCAGCTTTACTTGAAATAAACGGCACTGGTATTGATACTTTTAGGAAATTAACACAAGCTTGAATATTGTTTGAGTCAGCTTTTTGTCTTTTTTTTGTAAAGGTGAGAGGGCTTAAGATAAACTTCAAGTATATTATTTGTTTTTGTTTTCTAAGTATGTCGGTGTAGAGTTTTCTGTGCAAAGCTGTAAAAATATTTGTCTTGCTAAGGTCAAGTAGTTGCAGGCACTGAAATTTACACTATTAACTTTGTGTATTATTTACACTTTTTAACTTTTAAAACATAAAGTGTGGACTTAAATGCATGACTAGTGTTTTATCATGGCATGTTTCTATTCTTTGTAGCATGCAATTCGATATGTAAGTTATACAAACGCCTGGTTTGTCTGTATTTGGTCTCAACTGTTGTATTTGAAGTTGTATTGATTAAGAGCTCTTGATACAGGCCTACAGACTGATAGAAGAGGTTTTTTGATCAGATGTTAGGAATTATTAGGAATTGGGGGAAAGATTTAAAATTAAATTATGTCTTTTTCTCTAGTAGAGAAATATTTTTCTAAATTAGAAATGCATTACTATGCATGTATTGTCAATGAGATTTGTTGTCCCTTTGAATTAATTTAATTTGTTTTCTAGAAGCCTTATACTGACATGAAGTTAGTATTTGTCAGTATTCGGAATTTGTTGTCATTCAGTATTTCAGGATAATGAGTTTTATTTGCCATGTACTAGTGATCATTCTTTGTTGCCATGAAAAGTACTCATAGCAGATTTTGGAACAAAAGTGTATTTTCAAGATACGGTATATAAACCCAAAAGTTGCTCATAGCTAAAGCAGTTTGCTATCATTCAGATAGGTTTAATATAATTCCTAGTTCTCTCACTGCAAATGTGCCTCACTTAAGTTGTTGCTATGTTCTTCTGGCAGTTGGTAAATCTGTTAACTCAGTTTTTTCTGTGACCTACCTAGTCCTCACACCTGCAAATGAAAATACAAAGCTCAAAAGGTATTGACTGTTCTTGCTGCTGCAATTCAGCATTATAAGATACTAAGGTGAAGATAAAAGCATGTAAAATGATTCAGGGCTCAAAATTTCTGTGTCTGTATTGTTAGTATTTAAAAATGAATTAGCAGCAGCATTGATGTTTTTAGGTAAATTTCTGTTTATATCCACTGGTTCTACCAAAGTAGAATTATAGATTATTTTGAGTTGGAAGGGACATTAAAGATTATCCAACTCCAACTCCCTGCCATGGGCAGGGACACCTTCCACTACATCAGGTTGCTCAGAGCCCCATCCAGCCTGGTTTTGAACACTTCCAGGGATGCAGCATCCACAGCTTCTCTGGGTAACCTGTTCTAGTGCCTCACCACCCTCACAGTAAAGTATTTCCTTCTAATACCTAATCTAAACCTACCTTCTTTCATGTAAATCTTTATCTTCCCTCTTTCAGTTTAAGAAGAATGCTGCATATACAGGCTGTATATCATTCACTCTCGAAAACTCAGAAAAATTAGAAAACTAAGTAGAAAACTCATTCAAAACATTAATGTTGAATTTAATAAAATATAGAAATGGAAAAATTCAGATTTGTTTGCAATAAATTGAATCTTTCCTTTCTAATATTGTATAATAATTATGATTCTCTTAATGTTCTTCCTTCTACTAATTGAAAGTTTTAGTAAAAAAAGAGAAGTTCAAAAAATTGCTAGCCCAAAAGGTCTCCAAGTATAGATGTGAAGTTTCTCTGTGATGTGTGAAAACCACAGTTTATTCTCAGTATTGTTGCATAAATTCAATTTCACAGCTAACTTCTGGTGGGAAGGAGGCTGGATTGGAAAAGTGAATGATCATGAATCAGAAAAGACAAGTGAAGTGGCTTCACCATGTTGTCTCAAAGGCTGTCAGAGTGTATTGAAATGTCACAGTTACGCAAACAACGACCAACCTCATAAGTTGTCCAAATTGCCTTGGAAAAAGTATTTTGAATTTTTAAATGTCTCTTTCAAATATGTTTTACAAATTCTGGGTAATTTCAGTGGAACTTATTTCAGTGGTGCTTCTATGAACAAGTAGAGGTAACTATAACTAAGTGTAATTATATACACCAAAGATAAAAATCTGATTAAATTTTTTAGTTTAAAAAAGTCTGGTTTTTTATTACTGTATCTAAGATAGCTCTCTCAATTGTCAAAGTAATATTCTTATATTATGTCTGCTAATACTTATCTAGCATCGTAATTAAAAAAAGACTGATGAACTGTAACTAAATTAAGATTGTGTTATTCTTTTTTTTTTCTTTTTCTGGAGAAAGACCATTGCTTTTACCAAACAAGAGAAACAATTGTATAATTTGATTGACTGTTACATATTAACCATGCTGAACACTAGAACTGTGTAACCTTCAGTAACTATTGGATCAAGAAAATATAACTTCTCTAAAGTTGTGACTAAACTGAATAAGCTTGGAAGGATAAGATCCCTATTTTAAACACAACATGAATTTCTGAAGTTGCTGTTTACAAAAACTGTTACAGGCTTTTTGACATTGTTTGCCTGTTCCAAGCGTCCCTGCTTTCAACCTAGCACAATAACTGAGTAGGAGAGCGATTATCATCTTGGCAGGAAAAAAGTTACTCTATTAGGACCACACAGCGAAAATTTCAGATTATCTAGAGCAATCAGATTTCCATAGAAATAGTTGTGGGAATATTAAATTGCTACTTTGAAGGGGACGCAGAAGAGTGTGTGTGTGTGTGTGTGTGTGTGTGTGTGTGTAGGGGGCAGCTGTGTGCTGGTTTATAACCTTTAAGAAGGAAACTGTAAGATAATTGCAGTGATAGTAATGGACAAAGAAAAGAAATTAATAAGTGAATATGTAAGGCAAAATTTCTTCTTTCTCTATAATTTTCAGTTTCCAAAAGCTAGGCACAACCAGGTGGAAATTGATGGAAGTCTTTACACAGTGGAGCATTCTGTGTCTTATAATACTGGCTGTTGAAATGCATCTGCTGGGATTTTCTTTGGTCCTTTGCTGCCACATTCTCCCCCCTCCCCAAAACCTATTACTTGCCTAGCTCCTAGTTTTGCTAGGAGATGAATTGTCACATCAGGTCTCTTTTCGTTAGAACCTTTCAGCCCAGGGATGAGCTTGCAGTGTGTTCTGTTGTTGTGCCTCAGCAGATCTATTCAGAGGAACAGACCCCATCTAGATATGCCTGCTGTCCGTTCCCAGTTCATGTATAACTGTGGGAGCAATAACATTGTGCTTCAGCCCACCAAAGCCTCTTACTTCTCAGATGAATCCTCTCAGTTCTGTATGCTTCCTTTGTGTATGTTCTTCCGTGGTGTTTGAAGCAGGATTCCTTTTTTCCAAGATACTTCATTTGCTCTCCAGCAGCTTTGAGTGAGATGGGTAGGAGTCACTTTCAGTCACTTTAGTGCTGACAAGAGGACAATATAATACACTGAGGTCTTCTGGTGTGGCATAGAGGCTGCATGACCATGGTAGCATTGAGTGAAGGGAAGGGTCTTTCAGCTCAACATGGGGTTAGTTTGACTGGCAATGACTAGCAACGGGACTAGTAGTAATTGGTGGTACAGTAGTAACTACTTAATAATATACATGACCTTAAATGAACTGTGACATATTTAGCAATGAATCTCAAAGGCAGAGAAAAAACTTAGTATGGGATGTGAAAAAAAAAACTTGCATCCACATTTTCATACCAGTGACTCCAGCAATCATGTGATTTCTGTGTATGTTGCTAAAAGCCATGTACGCATTCTGTAAGCTATCAAAACTTCCAGCTGCTGCTTCCAGGCTTATGCACTGCAATTTTGCTTGGTTGTCGGCAAGTCATTTAAGTTTTGCACTGCTGGTAGTCTGCTTTAGTGATCCTTGGGATTGAAATTATTTTTTGATAAGTGCATGCACTTTGCCTTGTAAAAAGTGTTGAGTCCCAGTTAGATTGCTGGATGATGGTTAAAAATCTAGATATTATTGGGAAGCCTCCACTTGGAGAGTAATGTAGCTTTGCAGTCTGGTCCAGTGGAACTGATGGAGGATGTTGAATGCAATGGAAACACTCCTCCTCATCCTCTGTGCCTGATTTTTGTTTTCAAATGTAGCACATTTTGATCGTGGTATCAGTGAGCATTCCAATGTTGCCATTGCTGTCTTGGACTTCACTTCATAAGGGTGTCAAAGAGAGTCTCAACTTCTCCTAAAACTTTGCCCTGCTAAGAGATGTGGCGATTCTGTGGTCTTTCAAATTGTAATGTTAGGTTTGGGAAGAAAGAAAATGTGTTTGTATTTCAATGGGTTTATTCTGTATGGTTTCTATTACAGCCTTTTGGGAAGTTTTTGTGCTCAACTGACAATGTAACTTACCAATTACTGTTATGGAAGAACCACAAGAACTGTATTCATTCACATTTGGCTTAGGTACATGTTAGCTTTGCCCAGATCTCTAAACCTGCCAAAGCCCAAATGATGAGTATTGGTAAAGACTGGACTGGTGAGGAGCAAAAAAGCTATTTGTGCAGAAAACCCAGAGTTTTGCTTGTAGTCAGTATAATAGAATATTGTAATGTGTTTTATTGTGCTGTATTTCTGAAATGTTGACAGTTTTTAAGTTTCTCTGATTTTCATCAGTAAAGTCAATTTAATTGATTATTCTTCCTGTCACTAAAAGGCACATGGGGAAATTATGCTACCTTTCCTTGGTGAGTGGCATGATGGCTTGGCTACCATTTGTATTCTGCTGCATGTGTGTTTCCAGTCCCAAATGACTAGAGACTGCTTTGGGTGGTCACTGCTGGGAATGGGTTTCAGGGAGGGGTTCCCAGGATAGGATTTACACTAAATAAACAGGGGCTGTGAGGGGAAAACTGTGTTTCATTAAGATCTCTGGGTTAGGTTAAAGGGATAAAAATAGGTGCAGGACATCTCAAATTAGTTTAAAAACTAGAAAAGTAAAGGAACCCAATCTAGAGTATTTTTTAAATTGCTCTCTTATCTTTTTAGAGTTCTCTGCCTCATGCTCTTCTGTTCAGTGTAACTAGGTATATAATCTAAAGAGATAGCCTAAAAGACTCAGCTGTCAAAGTTTCAGATTCCATAAACACAGACTTTTTTAGTCAGTGCTGTCAGTACTCATGTATTTGTCTTCTTTGTTCTGCCAAAACATGTTCCTGAAAGTTTTCGTTTTCTGTTCTAGTTTTAGGCAAGATGCAAGAAATGAAAGGAAAACCAGAAAACCTCCTACATATTGGAGGGAAAATTGCTGCATCTTTCATTACAGTTGCTTTAGTTAGTCATAAAAATGTTCTGTACTAAACTCGTGTACATGTGTGTTGTATGCTTTGTGTAAAGAAAATATAATTATTTGCCTTCTACCCAATATGCTCTTACCAGAATGTTTCAGACATGCATTTTTCAATCTTGCACATTGGCAGAGTTACAGTGACTCCACTTGCTGCAAATATTCTGTATTAAAAAGATATGCTTTATGTTTAACTTTGCAGATCCAGAATGCTAATGATGTGCTAATAGCACCATTGGAGAAGTTTCGAAAAGAGCAAATAGGAGCAGCAAAAGTAAGTGGCTGGAGTTTTTTTTCATTTCATGTTTATTTGACTTTATCAGTGTGTTTTGAAGGCTGGACTGAAAACAGGCGTTTTGTATTCAAACAGACTTGATGCCATCCTCATTATTATGTTAGCAAATTATACTAAATTCTTTGTTTCAGAGGAGGAGACAATTTAGAAATGGAGCTTATAGACTGATAATATGCATATGGCACAGCTCTTGCTACTGTTGCACATTCCTACCATCTGGCATTGTGTTCATCTTCTGATGTGTGCATTTACATTATGCTGCGTCTTGGGTTAAGCCAGAACCACAGAGACGATTCAAACAGCTGCTAGGAGTCCCTCAAGCGGACACTGCATAAAGACAGAAGACGGTTTAAGCATAATCTCTGCCTCTGCTTTCCCTCTCCTCATTTCATGGCTGATGCAGTGCAGTGATTCATGTTCATTTTGCCAGAGTATTCCTCTTAATATTCTCCAGAGATTTTCCCATGGTGGAAGTGCTCCAGTTGGTAATTTTATCTGGTTCTTTGGTGTTAAGTGTTATATCTGTGAGAGAAACAATGCAGGTTGTCTGTACTAGGGTTCAGTAGTCAGCTTGGGAAATCAGATATATTGGGGGTTGAATATGTTGGAGTGAACTGTTAGTCTAGAAGAGCTGTTTTCAGTGTGATCCTGATTTCTGAAGTGGCTATCAGTGACTACTTTAATCACAGTTTGAGATCTGCATAGAGGCTGTGGTAGTCAGTTAGAGGTATGGTTAGTAACAGTTCCCTCTGTCTGCATAAATACACTAGTTCTGAAGCATTTTGCATCTTGTATTAGTGCTCATAAAAATTTCTGGGAAAGGTTCCATTTGAAAGGTTAAATGAGTAAAAAAAAAGCTCTCTGATGTTGCAGGTGAGGTTGTGCTTGTGCTGTACTCAAAGAAACTCAGAAGAACAGAGCTATTGGAAAGAGACACCAAAGGTTTATAGTTCTTGTACTGCTATTGTGAATGTGCAGTGAACACATGGGACTGCTTCTGCACAGGAACTAAGTAGATGTTTGTGAAGAATTTTTACTGCGAACTTGAGGTCAGATTTCTCTGAAATGGGTGTTCTTCACCCTTTCACTTGATGTGTTTTTGTGTACAACTACATTCTTCTCTTGTCCCACCCCTATGCTGCTGTGAGATGCAGGGCTGGGAGTTTATTTACCATGCTGCACGAATCAGAATTTAATCCCAGCACCAAATTATTTTTAGTTTTCAGTAGGTTTTAGTAGTGTCATTCAGTTCGTTGTAGTACTGTTTAATTTCATATTCTCATAGTTTGAGGGATATCATTCTTCTCTTCAGAGCACCTGATTTGAAAGCTCAACCTACCATACTATTGACTGTCGTGCTGCGTGACAGAGACAATCCGTTGGTGGTTCACAGGGCTCTCTGCAGAACTCTGTAAGACACTCAGGTTTCCTTTGAATATATCACTCAGTAGATGTCAACACATACATAATGATCTAGTTGAAGATGACTCCTTTGTTTTTTGTATCATCAAGAACATTAAAGTCAAGACGCTACAGGACAGATTGAGTCCTCTCTGTTTGGTATATCGCAGTGGCTGGTTTCTTTTCCATATCTCTTCCATATAAAATATAGGCATCTGCTCCTCTTACAGTTGTTGTTTTGACTTGTCTGTGGTCACACTACAGTGTACAGAATGAGTTCAGAAGGGAGCCTGGCTCAGCTAACTCTTATTCCACTGTCTAATACACTTCATTATACAATGCTGTGTGTTGTGGAGAGTCCAGGATACTTGGCTTGACACATGGATACCCTGTAGAGAGCTCTCCCAGGTCATTGTTTTATAAAATGTCAAACAAACATATTTTCTAGCACTGCACATGGAGTTCAACTGCCAAACACAGAAATGAGAGATTCAGAATGCTGTCATAACCAAGTGTGATACATTTGCCTTTGAATTGATTTTTATCAGTGGAAGCAATTACAGTTGGCCTTTAACTAAATGGTATCAACACAAACAAGTCAGGGCTTAATTACATTCAGTATTGTTTTTCTAGTAATTACGAAATAGCAATGTATGATCTAGGAATAATGAGACCTGTATGAAATAGAGTAGAAATTTGGGCTTTGTGAAACTCATTGTTGGTAAGGTGGAGAACATGGTCAGATTGCTTACACCTACTTTGGTTCACTGGGGTCAGCCCTTGAGCATTTTTGAACTCTTATAAGTATAGAATGAGTTGAGCTTGCTAGTTATTTATCTGCAGTTAATGAAGGTTTGCACAGAGATTTGGCTCTTTGAACTTCTCTGGCATGATCTGTGCTGATAGTCAAATAAAAGATATAGCTGTTTTCTTGTTTGGATTTCAGCAGCAAGTTTCACAGAACACTGAGAATGTCACTTTTTATTTGTGGTCTTTTCTAGACACATCAGCTGAGTGGACCTTACCACGCGTGAGCTTCTGCCCTGTAGTATTAATCTAAAACAGTGTGTAGAACTGTATTCATATCAAATCCAAGCTTGCTTCTGCTTCTCTGTCATCCCTCTTCTGCCCAAAACCCCAAAACATTTCTGTGTACATGTTGCTCTCTGAAGAGAAGCCAGAGATGTCCAAACTGACTGGAAGCTGGTGAAACTTGTCCCATTTTTCAAGAAGGACAAGAAGGAGGCCCCTGGAAACCACAGGCCTGTTAGTCTGACTTCCGTGCCTGGTAAAATTATGGAGAAGATTATTTTGGGAGGTATTGAAAAACATTTAAAAGACAATGCAGTCATTGGTGACAGCCAGCATGGCCTCCTGAGGCGAAAGTCCTGCTTGTCAAACCCAATTTCCTTTTATGACAAGCGAACCCACCTAGCTGATCAAGGGAAGCCAGTTGATGTAATCTTTCCATACTGTCACAGGATCCTTCTGGACAAAATGTCCAGCATTCAGCTGAATAAACACATCATGCTGTGGGTCAGAATTGACTCACAGGTCAGACACAAAGGGTTATAGTGAATGGGGTGGCATCAGACTGGCAATCTGTCACTAGTGGGATTCCACAGGGCTCCATCATCTGCCCTTTGCTATTCAACATCTTCATTAATGACTTGAACACAGGACTGGAAGGGATACTAAGCAAGTTTGCAGATGATACAAAATTGGGAGGAGCTGTTGACTCCCTCAAAGACAGGGAGACCCAGCAGAGAGACCTTGACAAATGCAGTCGCCACCCATATGAAGTTCAACAAGGGAAAGTGCCAGATTCTGCACCTGCGATGGAGAAGCCCTGGAGGTATGGACAGACTGGGGAATGAGATGCTGGAGAGCAGTCCTGCAAAGAGGGACCTGGGAGTCCTGGGCAATTGCAAGTTGGACATGAGTCAGCAGTGCCCTGGCAGCCAGGAGGGCCAATCTAGGGTGCATCAGGCACAGCATCGGCAGCTGGGCAAGGGAGGGAATTGTCCCACTCTGCTCTGCACTGGGGCGGCCTCACCTCGAGTGCTGGGAGCAGTTCTGGGTGCCACAATATAAGAAAGACATGAAACTATCAGAGAGTGTCCAAAGGAGGGCTATGAAGGTGGTGAAGGGTCTGGAGTGGAAGCCATACAAGGAGACACTGAGATCATTTGCTTGTTCAGCCTGGAGGAGACTGAGGGGAGACTTCATCACAGTCTGCAGCTTCCTCATGAGGGGAAGCAGAGGGGCAAGCACTGATCTCTTCTCTGTGGTGATCAGTGACAGGACCCAAGGGAATGGTCTGAAGCTCAGTCAGGGGAGGTTTAGATTGGATATATAAAAAAGATGTCACGAGAGGATGGTTGGGCACTGGATCAGGCTCCCCAAGGAAGTGGTCACAGCACCAGCCTGACAGAGTTCAAGAAGTATTTGGACAATACTCTTGGGTACATGGTGTGATTCTTGGGGATGGTCTTGCACAGGGCCAGGAGTTGGACTTGATGATTCTTGTGGGTCCCTTCTACATTAGCAAATTCTGTGATTTTGTGATTCTGTGGATGGTGAAAACTCCATAGGATAGCTGATAGTTATGTCATATTTCTAGAGCTGTCACTTTACAATTAGTTTGCATCATAACATCTTATGGACGAGTTTAAAGAGATTAGGTATAGAAGCACGAAAGCATTGGCAATGTTAACAGTAGCTAGAGATGCAAGCAGCTGTTGAGACTCTGTCTTCGAATTGGGCTTTAAAATTCTAAGTTTTAGTACCCTGTTAAACTGTGTTTCCAAATTTTCTGGAAGAAAAACATTATTAGATAGTTGTGTTACCAAACAACATAACAGAAAATTTTATTAGGTACTACTGTCAGATTTTGCGGGGGGGAAGATTATGTGAAAGAATACTTAAAAGTGCTTCCTGGGCTTTTTTTCTTTCTTTTATAAAATACTAGATAAAATTCAGTTGCAGATAAATACAAGCAAACCCTATCCCTCTGAAGGGAAAAAAGGAGAAAATGTTACAAATTATGAGAATCAGCATTTTATTCTAATAGTAAGTAACTTCACAAGATTTTTACTACCATGATGAATATCCTATAGATGTTTTTAATATAGAGAATGAGAATATTTCATTTTTTCTTCAAAACTATAATGAGTTTAGGCAAAAAATAAGGTCACAGAAATCAAAGAGAGATTGGAGGATAAAATATATCCTGTTGATGTTACAAAGCTATATTTTAAATACAAGGACAGTATAAACTCAGAGTGCAAAGTTCAAGTGTTTTTGGAACATCACAAGAATCACATTAAAGACCAATACTTCACATGCACTTCAAAAACCTGAAGGTACCCAACAAATCTGAGAAATATTCCCCATAAAACATTAGTGTTTTTAATCTAACTAGCAATATACAAATCTACATCACTTGCTCTTCTTGATTTATAATACTCGCTCTTCTGTTTTTATTGCACATATTTCAGTTATTCCTTTTCTGTACACACTCAGTTTAAATAAAGCTGAGTTCTCTCCAGAGACTACACAAAGCCAGCTTTGCATTGGACAGCCTGTTGATTTACTCCATCTGAGTTTAAAAAAATGACCTCTCCAATTATTGTAGCAAGGCAAGCAGAAGCCGGGTGAGGTAACTGGGAAAGGATTCCAGGCACGAAGACTTTTGCCTTATTTGGTCAATGTGGTTTGCGAGGCCCCAGCTGGTAACTTCGGTGAGCTCATTGTGTGATGTGTTATGGACAATAAAGCCAAACCTTTCCCTTTCATTTTATCCATTGAGTACAGTATTCAGCAATATTTGTTCCAATGTTCATTGACCTTTAATACAACTTAAATCAGATCAAAGACAACAGAAGCAATTTTGGTTTTAAGACTTAAAAGGAGAATTTTGTTTCCTCTTTACAATTCCATTTGTTTGTTTCATAAAATAATTTATTTTGGCCAGGAAGATTATTTTTTATCATTATTTAATTTCATTCATTTATTTGAAGCTGTGAATTCCTTTCCACTTGGGAAACAAATCCATATTTGCTGCTGGGATTAATTTTCCTGCATCTTTGCTCACATCTATCTTCACTTGTAGGCATGCAGGAGGTGGCACGTTCTCTCTGTGTTTAATTTGGATTGTCTGGAAATTGAGGAGTATAAAACAAACAAAACCCCCCATTTTTTAAAGTCTGTCAGAAAGCTGTCAAAGCAGAGTTTTAGATAGGTATCTAAGATGGTTAGAAATACCAGAATGCCCATTTGGTGTACCACTGTCATCGGTATCTGATCAAATCATAGCACTTGTTGTCCTTTAACTGAGAAAAATGAGTGACCTTGCTCTAGTAGGTACGGCAGGAGGTGTTTCATTACAAGTAGTGTCTGTCACTCAAGGTTTGGTACTTGCATCCACTAGATTTGGTGTATTTTAATGTCTGTCTGAACCATGGAGGGAGGGGGACAGGAGAGGAAAGCACAAAGAGAGGGCAGGACAGGATAACTGATGGCCAAATGTTTTCAAATGCAACAGTTTCTCAAAAATGGTTTCTACCAGTTACCTGATATCTTTTTTGATAGCTTATTCTGTAGGCAAGAAAATGGCAGGGGATCAAACATGTTTCTATTTCAGCCAGGCTTTTACAGCGCTCTATATGAGTCATTATAATGTAGTTTAGATACGACTTAGTACGAGAAACCCAGTCTGTCAGAGGAACGAGCTCATGGGAAAAGTGCAGGGAGTTTTGTTTATGGGAGAGACTGTCTGGTTAGAGAGATGTCACCAGTTAGAAGATCCCATGGGGCAATTTGAGATCAGTCTATTGTTTTATTTTTGGTAATGACCAGGTAAAAACAAAATCTGATGGTATTGCCGTAGGTTGCTGAGATAGAGGAGGAGGACTGGGGGATTGGGAATAAAGTGTAAGATGAAATAACTGAGCATGAGGAACTGAGGCTACTCAATGGTCATGAGACAGCTGCATACCAAAAAATCTGCTCTACTGATAAATAACTCAGGTGGCAATCTCTTTAGGTATTATGTGTTATTAGGGATCTGTCTCTGGTAGGTAGAGAAGTACAACTTTTCTTTAGCTTTTTTTTTTAGTTACATAAATCTTCACATTTTGGTTAAAGTTTATGAACTGTGAAGGTTGTAAATTGCATTTAAAAATATATTTCATTCCAAGATTTTGGTCCTAGAACACTTTAATTTGAGAAATAATTTCACATATGTTGTCTAATCCGATATCTTACTTAAACTAGTATTGACAGATGCAAGAACTGAGAAATCAGAACTTGCGTTTAATGAAAATGTATAGTATAAAAATTATTTTTAAAATAGATCAAATGTATTTTCCCTTATTTATTCAAATAAATGTATGGAAATATGAAGCAGTGAAAAACCTGCATCAATTTGGTAATCTCTATTAAATTTCTTTTTTGCCAAGAACAAAATAATTGTAATGCCACAGTGTGATAAGCCATTGCTTCTTCTACACTTGTGTATGTGAAATATTTGGGAAGTTTCAAAAACAGTGCTGAAGAGCCCCGTATCCATACACTTCATCCTTTCAAGAAGTCTCACTTTCGTCTGTGCAGAGCCAAACTATTAAACTGGGAGTTAACACTGGACCCAGAGTTTTTTGAAGCGACTGGTCCGCTTGGGACAGCTCTTGTTATTATGCAAATGCAACAAAATTATTTTCTCATTGCTGTTTACTTCAGTTCAATTACTGTTTCATTCAAAGTTCATAAACTTTTTGGAATTTAAGAGGGGAAAAAAAAAAAAAAAGAGAACAATCCTAAAAGCTTGTTTCACTTCTGGTGTATTCTTTTAAAAAAATGCGAGTGGCAAATAAATAAAAGATTGTGGACACAGTGATTAAAAACTGTTGGTTCAGTCTGTTAACTGCAGGTGTTTGTGAGGAAAACAGTTACTGTTATGTGCATAATCAGTTTTAATAATTTCTGTTAAATGCAGTCTTTCTGTTATAAGTTAGTGTGATTAACTGGCTCACTGACTAAAACCGGTTTCTGGAGCTGTGTTTTATCTGCAGTTTAATAAAATCCTAATTTGCATTGTAAAGAAAACAGATATAAATTAAGGATAAATAAATTATTCCCCCGTAGTAAATTGAAAAATAATTTACTACTCTGCCATAACATTTAAGAATTAAGGCTTAGAATAAATGTGCTAATTAGTGGAATTGCTTACATGAGCATGCAGTGTACCTTTCTTGGCAAAAAGAACCATTTATTTTGTAAAAATCTACAGTTAGTAAAACAAAAAAAAAAACCAACTTAGGTAGTAAATATCGGCCTTTTTACTGGAAAATGACAAAAGAACATAAAAATGCAAGAAAACTTGGACATTTTCTAATTAAATTAAGGTCTTTTTTCTTGCTAATGTGCTGCAGCCTATTGTAATGTGTGTCACGGGAAGGACTCAGGAAGGTTGCATCCTGACCCTGCACAGCTGCTAGAATCCTGCTGGACTCCTGAGCTGTGATCAAAAATATGAGCAAGGACATTGACCTTCAAACTTAATTTCCAGCTCACGGGAGAACTTCCTAGTGCATGTTGTAGGGCATGGAGGTTTTGGCAAATAGAGTGCAGTAGCTCTGCTCATGTGTTGCATTCTTTCTAGCCTTGCTCTTAGCCACAGCGTGGACAGAATCATGTTCCACACCTGAAAAACAGGTCTCCAGGTTGTTGATGAGACTTTAAGAGTCTCAAGAAGGATTTAAGAGAAATACAGGAAGTGGCCAATTGCCCAGGCACAGAGCAGGACAGGACTTAAAGAAGCAGAGAGTTTGGTATTCTGCTCCCTGCACAAGGTGTCAATCTTCATTCATCAACTCAAAGGCACCTAGTCGCTTGCTTTTCCTCCCCTCATTCAAAATAAGACTCCATCCTGAATTTTAGCATTCTTTATCAAACCAAATTCATTATGTTTTGACAAAGGCAGCTGCATTCCCTTACCCTGCAGGGATTACTTCAGAATTGTGCTTGTGAGTGTTGTATAGTGCCACAGCTGTGCTGAACACTTAATGCTTCAGTCATACGGCTTTCTTTATACGTGGGTATGAATTCACCTGTTCATCTTGTTCTGTTACGTACTGGGGTTTTCTTCATCAATTTGGGGGAAAATTTCTGCATTGTTTCCCTTGTTTTGTGGTATAGTTAGCAGCATGGGTTGGGTGTTGTTCGGGCATTTTTTTAGTGTTGGGTGTTGTTTGGACACTTTTCACATTATATGAGGTCTGTGGGTCTTTATTCCATACCTATGGTGAAGTTGTCTTTTTCCATTTCAAATAGAAAATCTAAATAGAAAAATTTGATCAGCTGTATCGCCATAGGTTTCCCTTCATCCAGTATCTTGTTCTATCTATGCAGCAGGTTCTGCAGGGGCCTGGGAATATACAAATTCGAATTTCCTACCAATATAGCAACTTTGCTTTTGATAAAGCAAACAATGAAATAGCTCTATTTCAAAGTGAAGTGGATGATAGTATCCAGGAAGTATCACTTCTGTACTGTAACAAAAATGGACATCATTGCTTGAAACGTGAATGTGTCTTGGTAGATATGGGAGCATGAAGAAATCTATCTTTCCACCAGATGAAGCAATTTTGTTATTTCAGGATCTGTCAGGTAATAGTAGCTACCACAGAACCATTTGCTCCTGTGAAGTTTGCCAAGAAGGGGTGGTCTCAGATTCTTGTCTTGATGAGAAGATTAAACCCCCACCCCCAAGAAGTAATCTGAGAGCGCTGGGTGTGCTTAACAGCTCCACTGGGGAGGCATAACTTTTTACCCCAAAGTGATAGTTTGTGTTCCTTTATCAGTGTTGTAAAAGGGACTCTGAAAATAGATGCTGTCAAAAGAAAACAAAACAAAATCACTTCTGACATTGACCCCAGATTGTTTCCTTCCCCACCCCCCCCCCAAAAAAAATCTGTAAACATCAGTTTCCAGTTGCGTGTATTAATCTAAAAAATTTCCCATAACATGCCTCAAGTTCTTCCTCAGGTCAGCCTTGTAGTCCTGTTGCGGTGACGTCGGAGGTGCCCTGGGACCATGAGCTGTGCTGAATGTGCTGCTGGCATGCTGAGATCAGTGATGGTGGATGATTGGTTGGCATAAATGGGAGATTCCCAAAGACTGTTTAAAAAAAGAAATTGCTAGTTAAGAAAGAGATATTTTTATCTTCAGCTTTTACAATAAAGCAGTGAGTATGTGAAGTTATAAGCTGGCCTGTTGGAATTGCTTTATTTGAATGACATTATGTTCTTTGCAACTTCTTTCTTTATCTTTGCTCTAAGTGCACAAAACAAGGAGGTTGCTAACTGTGCAGATGAAATGAATTCCTAAACAGCATGGCTGATTTTCTTTTTGAAATCATTTGAAGTCACAAGCTTTTGTACAGGAACAAAACTCTTCCTGTTATGATAAAATTTTTTCAACTTCAGAAAGCTGTCCTAAACCTGATGCAGAGAAAAGTTTAAAAAGTCAGTTTCTACTGTTCTAGGGGGCTTCTCCATATTATTTAAGCAGTAACTTGATAATATCCTAAGTAAGCTATTCCAGCAAAAATACTTCATATTTAGTAGACAGTAAAGCAATAAAACTAGATTACGTGTGTAGACTTACGAATCCTGCTGTTTGGGCCGGGATTTAGCAGATTCCCAGACATCGAGCAGCTACTCCTGGAATCGGCAAATGCCAAATAAACTCGAGACAGCTCTGCAGCTGAATAATAGGGAGTCTAATATGTGCTGCATTGTGACCTGACAGTACTGGCAGTTTGCATGTCTTTTCACAGCAGTGCTGGGAACTTCTAATGTTTTTGTTTCCATTTCAAGAGGGAATTTTTTGGAGAGAAACAAATCACATCCTACAAACACATTTACTCATTTAATAGTATCTGCTTTTTAATTTGAAAACATCTGATGGAATAATATAGGGAATTATTAGGAAATGGCTGTAGGATTCTCCTCTTCTGGGATATGCTTTTGAAAGTACCTGTTGCTTGGATCTCTAAAGGCATTACAGAGGAAAAAGAAAATTTTCTTCAGAAGTTTATGAACCTGATAGTAAATTATCCCTTGCAAGGTTATTCAGTATTTTACACAGATGTGAACTCCAGTTAAACTTAAATTAGTTTTGGGTTGTTTCAAGTATATTTCAGTTTTATGTATTCCTTACCTGATTTTAATTGAGGTTATTTTTTAAACTGCCAGTTTCTAATATCTGTCTTCATAGCTTTAATGCTGCTAAACAGTCTTGTATTCCCAGTTTATTGCCTTGTTATACTTCATAGTTGCAATATGTTCTTTTTATTATAATTATTTGTGTCTTAGACTATATTGATTTCTGGATCATCATGGTTTGCATATGGTTGTTCTTTCTTAGTAAAGAATTGGTTTAAAGATTTATAGTCATTTGGACATTTAATTTTCTACATGATACATTCAGCTTCAATTTGGAAGTGTTTTCACTAGCAGTTATGAGGAACATAAGACATAATTTATGATTATATTAACCCTATTTCATGTCGATCAACACGAATTTCTTTATGAACTATGGTACAACTTTTCTTCATATTATTTGCTAACAATATATAAACCATGTCCTTTAACCTTCAGACTTTGTTATGGATTTGGGGAGACCCTATAGCCTAAAATTACATTAAATTCTTTTTGGAGGAAGAGGAGGAGGGAAGGACTTCTATATTACCTTTTCACTTTTTCTTTTGGAGAACAAGCTTATGACTTCTTTCAATCTTAATTTGAACCCTTGACATTCACATAAAAAAATCAAAATTTCTACCGAAAAAGAAATTCCATCCAGGCATCTATCAAAACGCAGCCTGTGGTCTCTGATGCGAATGGTAATTTCAATTTTATTAAAACCAACCAAAACCCACCAACTCACCAACTACTTCCATGAGAACGCTCAACAAAACCTCAGGCAACATAAAATGGAAGGACAATTTATTTTTTTCCTCCTCAAAGGAGAAGTTGTGACACTCTGAGATTTTGCATTTTCCAAGAAATCTCTAGGATCTTAGCTCAATCAGTCTTTCCAAGACTAAGTTTAATTTACTTTCTAGTCTACAGTTCTACTTTTTTTTGTCCTGCTACTTAGTAAGAGATGGTCCCCAAACTTACAACTACAAACAAAAGCCCACTAAGTTCATAGAAATACAATTTGAATTTTTGTTTGGAGGTAATGAAAAGGTGGCTTTGAAATAATATTTGAAATCTACCATTCTAGCAATGAACCATCTCCAGTCTGTTGTTGCAAAAATTGACGTTTTTGCAGTTGTTGTCAAAGAGGAAGAAAAGGGATGCGGTTTTATTGATCTCTGCAGAGTTCACTGTTGCCTTCAGGTTCTTCAACTGACAAATGTGTCTGACTTGATCTATATTCAAGTCTTACTGTTGTATTTCTGTGCCAGTTTCTACAGTTTCTTCACCTCAGCTTGCATTGGTGAGAAAAAGATGTGCTGATTCTGGGTGAGGGGAAGAAAGAAATCATCCATGGTCATGTTGCACAATGTTCACTTGCTTAAGGTATTATCTTTTCAAGGTGTTGACATCTTTTCTCCAAATAATTACTTTGCAGTGATGTCTGGTTTAATTTCCTTTCTTTCTTGATCCCTTTAAAATCATCTCTTGCAAAACATGTTTATTTTATGGTTTCACAAGGATAGTATTTTGATGGGGTTTTTTAAGGATTAGCATGTTAAAATGTAAAATATGAATTTTGGGACAAACAAAGAGTTAAAAAATTTCTTCATGGACAGATACAACATGTAGCTAAGGTCTGCTAATAGATAATTATAACACCAAAAGTTATTGCAACTATAAAAAGGGAAATGAATAAGAAGGATGACAGAGACTCTTTTTGGAAAAAGAAAGAGGAATCATTTAAGTAACAATTTTGAAGATACCTGATACCTGTAATTTTGACATTAGATATTGTACCCAAAGTAGTAGTAGACCATTATAAAAATACCAAATTTCTCAATGTTCCCTCTGGAAAAGTAAAGTCAACTTAAAAATATAACAACTATTTCTGCTTTATATCTGAAAGTACAGCTAGTGGGTAAAATTTGTAGAAATCATGCTAGTGATTCATAGCATGTATATGAGTAGTTACAGCATGGAATCAAAATCTTTCTGAACAGGAGAAAAACTGTCTGACTGAATTGAGTCAATTTTTTAATAACCTTCTTAATAACTGATGTCTGCTCTTTTCACAGCCATAAATATTTGTAAAATGAGAGGAATACAAGAATATCTTTTGAGTTAAACTTCTAACTGGCATGTC
The DNA here is from genome assembly GCA_013397795.1 of Orthonyx spaldingii. NCBI lineage: Eukaryota > Metazoa > Chordata > Aves > Passeriformes > Orthonychidae > Orthonyx > Orthonyx spaldingii. Next base: position 230,805 of record VZTJ01005633.1, on the reverse strand, counting down.
GATAATTAGGAGTATCTCGAGCAAAATTTAATTCAGAAAAGATAATTTTTTTGGAGGTTGTGTAATCAGTTTCAAAATAAAACTATGCAGGAAATCTGAGCAGAGAGAATAAAACCAGGAATTAAACCTGGATCCAGTATTACATAAGTCTCTCAAGAGGGTACGGGGGGTTAGTAAGACTCCATTAAATGCTGGAAGCCGAGTGTGTGGTTCAGGGCTTTCTTAATGGGGTTCCTAGAAGTTTGAAGCATTTGAAACTGTAAATATTTTTGAACTGATTTAAGGCTTGACACACCTGAGAATGGTTAAACAACTATACAGAGACATTTACAGTGTTTAGAATCTGCAGGATTTGGTCTAAACAAAAGGTGTTAATGACTTACACATCAGTGCAAAACACACCAAGGATTAATATTATGTAATTTCTCTTTTTCTGTGTTTAGATTTTTTTTATTGTACCCTCCTAATTATCTCACGTGGATTTTGGGTAGGGTTTTTTTTTTTTTTTTTCCATATGTTCTAGCTGATATTTTGAAATAAATGGTTGATACTTTTCCAGGGCAAAGAGAAAGGATGAGGTTTACTTGCAGGAAAGATGTGCAAGGATGGAAGAAAACTGGAGTCTGAAGGGAATAAAAGACAATACAGAGATCAGGAATTAGCATTTTCGTAATGGCCACATGCCTTAAGCTTTGTTTCATGGCTGGTGCGGTCTATTCTGCTAACAGTGCAGCATGAGCTTTCTTATCCAATCACATATCTTCACCTTGGGGTTTGATCCCATGTGGAATCTAGGCAAAAGCAATCATCTGTCTCCTAAATTTTTAGGAGATAATTTTGCATGGAAGCTTTCTCTGAAAACCTCCTAGCATATGGAAAAGTAGAATTCTCAGTCTTACGGGCACAGATTGCTGGGACCAGGATTCAGATTATTCATTTGGGCAGTGGCTGTGTGTAAGTGTTTTGAAGGCTGCAGAAGAACAGGCTAAAGCTGGAATAAGCTGAGTCTGTGACTCCACTTAGGATGAGCCTGTGTGCTGTGAGTCACCAACTGTGTGAGACAAGAGCTATTTTGGCTTAAACTGAAGTGTTTCTTCTCATCCAGAACATAAATCACCTGCTTCTGAGTGTATCTTCTTTTTTTCTTAATTTTTATTAAGTAAACAGATTTTGGAGGCTTCAATACATCCAAATATGTGGGATTTTACTGGCACAGTACAGGACCTTCCAAGCAAAGGAAACTCACTCACCTGTTGGGGCCAGTATTTTTTATACTTTTCCCAGAAACATGTCTGAGTAATCAGAGCAGTGCCAGAAACACTGTCCTGCTGCAAACTTATTCCCAGGAGTATCGTTGGGTAAAGACACTAATGCAGTCCAAATTACCAAAAGATCTTTATTCGCAGATTACTTCTGTTAGTCTTTTTACTTTGTCAACTTCTACCTTTGAAGGAAGAAGGTCTTGTTATGTTAAAATCTGGAAAAGAAGGAAGAAGTTGATCAGATGTGCTGTCTCTGAAAACACTGCACTTGGGCCAGAAGTTGTCCCAGTGATAAGGAAGCTCCAATTTGTAGTTTTCTCTTTAACTTAACTGGTATAAAAGCTATAAAGGTAGTGGCTGAGCAGATCTGTGACAGTGTAGAGGTGCAGTCTGGGAGAGAGCTGGCAGAAGACCAAGAGAGCCTTCAAATTCCATGTTTCCTTATGGATGGTGCAATGGAGATCTTTATGAAGCTTCACATGAGATACAATATGCCTTAAAACCACAATTAGTTTATTTGAACTATTTTTTTTCTTGTTCTTGGCAGGCGGGAGGTGCTTATCTGTGTAGATGTGATCATTTAATTTTTTTGTTTTCCTTTCTACATAAAAAGAGAGGATGTGATATGTAATTCACAGGTTTTGTTATAGATCACAGCAGAAACTAAGAGCAATTGGGTTCAGTGCATTGGGAGCCACATTAGATGTATCAATGTTCCCCTCTTTGCATTGACATGTATTTGATGTGCTGAATGTAGGTATTTCAGATGGCAAAGTCCTATTGTCACACCTTTTTCTTTGACTCTCATTGGGCAGCTTAGACTTCAGACTCTTTTCCAGCTCTTGTTAGTAAAAGTTATGTTAATGTCAACATGAGCTCAAGTGGCTGACCAGACTTGGGGTCATTCATTGCCTGTTGATCAGCTTGGTCCTGAGACAAACAGTTCGCAAGGCAAGATGAATACCACTGTTCATATCATAAATCTATTAGGGAAGGAAGGATGGAAGAGCTGGCTGAGCTGGGTGATCCCAATCTCAAATAGGTAATCTTGCGGGAGCTTTGTCCATGGCTCCTTGGCTCATTCCTTTGGTCTGACCTCTGAGACAGCAGAGGCAAGCACAACGTGAAGTCCAAATGTGCAGTGTGTGCTATTGGCACCCAGGCCTCAATGTCAAAGGCTGTGTTAAGTTACCTTCTGACATAGATGGTCTAGTGGACAGGGTATCCACCACTGAACTCTAGTATCTTATGGTCAAAGGCTTAAATATTGCAGTCAGGCAGACTCCTTTCCCACTTTTCAATTGCATGGGGAAAAATAATCCTAAAAAGTAATTCTCGTGACAGTTTTCATTGCATCAGGTTTGCCCTTAACTTGAGAATTTCCTCTAGATGGTGACTTTGACGCCTTTGTCACTTGGATTTTAAAATAATCTGGTTGATATTTCTAGTCCAGCACATAACATCATTGTCTCAGAAGATAAGACCGTATGTAACTAACTGCACCTTTTATTCAAAAGGTATGTATGTGTTGTGTGTGATCAACTGAACTGAATTTCTGTTTGTGACAAAGGTGCTGTTGTGATACACAGGCTGCTCTAGCTAAATCCTGAAGACCTGGCACTTGAATATTCTCCATTAAAACTGTGACTGTGGAACTGACCTATGATTTCAGCCCCAAAAAAGTTGATTTCTTGACTTAAATGTCATTTGGCAATTCTGCCCTTCTGCCTTCTCTCTTTTAAGAATGTGTTTGGGAAAGACTTTGGAAGATAATTCTTATAGCTTCTTTTCACTTGCTAAACAAAATGCAATCTTTTATTTTTCCTTTTTTACCTTTTTCTCCTCATATCTGCTTATCTGTAGTTAAATATGAAAGGCATTAGTAATTATTCTGTATTGTTATTTAATATTTTGTTGGGTCAAGTGCCATCTTTTCTTTATGGTGTCTTTTGAAGATATCTCTGTTGTGAAGTAGTGAGAACATTAAATTGTGCGTATTTTTCATACTAAATATTTTGGAACTTCTTGCAGGATAGAAAGTGTGCGATGTGTTTTACAATCTAATATAATTAACATTGTGAGCTTTAGTCACTAGAGCTTATCAGTAAGTGGTTTGTTGTTACAGCTGGTTGATAAGTTTTAATTTATGTCGTTAAAATCTTCCTCCTAGTTCTTATTTCCCTGACTGACCTTTCTCATTACATGACTAAGGAAAACAGGGTGGTGCTGCAATACAAGCTAGTTATTTGTTTTTGTATATAAAAATTTCTAGGAAGAAAGGGGTCACAAAAAGAATCACTACAGTTCTTAAAATGACCCAATGTTACTGCATGATGTCCAGTAATTAGTTTTTCTGTCATTAATAGCTTTTGCACATGTGTGAGTAGGACTGTTTGTCTTGAGGCTTTTTTGTTTTCTCAAAATATTCAACTTGTTAATGATTAGGACTTAACTAAGATTGTAAAAATCACTGGCAAAGAGTTGATCTTATTTAGAGGATATATAATTTTATAATTAAAAGTTATCTTTTTATCATTAATATTGCTTCTGGTGGGATATCAACTTCAACCAGTTCTGCTGTTTCTTGAAATTTGGCACTTCTTGAAATTTGGCACTTCTTGAAAGATGGAAAAGTTTTTGAGAAACTTATCTTTTTCTTAAATTTCAGATTTAAATTCCAGAATAGCACATTTAAAAGTTTTGAAGTATGAATTCTGAATTTGATTGCAGAAAATAAGATGCTTCTTAATTTACTCAAAGTAGTAGCTTTCTCTTGTATTATATATTAAAATAGTTTTACGGTAGAAATGTGAGGATAGGCTGCACATGATGGGAAAAACAAAGAGGAGTGGAAAAGGAAAAAGGCAGGATAACTTTTAAATGAGACAAGCTTAAATATTCAGACATATCGAAATATTATTGGAAACAGACTTTTGGACCTATTTCCTTTTGCAACCACACATATGCTTTTCCGTCATCCTCATATTTTAAGAATGTGGGTGGAAAATAAGCATATTAGTTTTAAATGCAAAGGATAGGCCTATATCATTATCACATTTTTTATACTCACCTACCTCCTCCACAGTGGTTTTTTTGGTTTGTTTTTTTTTGTTTGTTTGTTTGTTTGTTTGTTTTGGTAAAGACAGTGTAGCAGTGAGGTACACTTAGAAAACCTGGGGAAGATTATTTTGTATTAAGTGTCTGCTTAGAAACATACCACCTACATAAAATCTCATGTATATTTACTATGGGAAACCATGTGAGTCTGTTGTATGAGTTTGTTATTTATGGGAAAAATCCTGCTTATTATTGCTTTTAATAATTGAAGCAGTTCTCCTAGTATCTTTAGATTCAGAATTAAACCCTAAAAATGTTGGAACCAACAAAACTGGTTTTATAATGAAGCGTATTTTGGCACCTGTTTTTTCTTTTAAGTTAGCTGTGATATTTAGTCAGATACTTTACCTTGGGAATGTTTTGTTTTTCAGGATGGGAAGAAGAAGTTTGACAAGGAAAGTGAGAAATACTATTCCATCTTAGAGAAGCACTTAAATTTGTCAGCAAAGAAGAAAGAATCTCATTTGCAAGATGTAAGAACTAAACATGCTCTTACCTAGTTTAACATTTGCATAGAAATCATGATAACAAACTGGTTCTCTTCCAGACATGCTCTATTTTATTATGGGAAATTGTGACAATTTCTAGTAGTGATGCTAGTTGTGACTATAAATTTTTGACTGGAATTAATAAGACCCAAATAGGAGTTAAATATTTTAACAAAGCAATATTCTGCCTGTGCAACTTTGTGTGTTTCAAGTACAGCTAATGTTTATTGGTTGCAACAATGGAATTATATTAGTACAAAGAAGTGTGAGTTTTATAAGCTATATATGGAATATTTGAAAGTCAATTAATTATTTGCTTTTGGGTTTGCTACTTAATGTATTAACTGATGAAATTGCACTTCTGTTTCACATAAATTTTAATCCAGAAGACTGAACTGAGGTCACTTTAATAATGCTCTTTTCTGCTTCTTTTTTCCTCTTTTTCATCTTATTCTGTGATTGCGGCATTGTGCCCTGAAATTGTATCTACAACTTCAGCTTTGAAGAGTCGGTATGGCTAATTCATTTCTGTTAAAAAAAACAAACCATGAAGACTTCTAGTTTAACAGGAGGATTCCAGGGCTTTTCAGTATGCTAGTATAAATGAATACGACTTGTCTTTGAAGCAAATTACAATAAACCCAGCAATATGATATCAATGACACTTTGGGAATTGTACCAAAAGTAGTTAAAAATTATTTTGATGGGATTACTGTTGTCATGATGGCTCTTAAATCATGGGGATTAGTTTGCAGCCAGAATTTACATCAAATTCAAATGATAGTGTGACCACCACTCTATCACATGTCCTAGGATTTTTTTTCATATATACCAATAATATTTTAATTCAAATAAAATAAGGCTTAAAAATTAAAAATTTCTAATAATGTCTATATACCTGAATTGCTGTCGCTGTCAATATAATAATCAGTCTAGATAAGACATTAGTTATGTAGGATTGGTTAATTGTTCCACTTATGTCAGAGCTTTCACTTTTCCCAAATATCTTCTTATGTATTGATGAAGGAGCATGTCTGTTAGAGGCTAAGCCCCAGCTGAAAAAAATATAAATTCTTATCAAAATGTGGAAAAGTGAACTTAAGCAATAAACTAGAAACAAAATAAAATAAATAAAATATTTTACTCTTGAAGCATGAGAACAGTTACAGTCTAAAAGCAACAACTGAAGTGCAAAGTAACAACTGTGAATCTAATAAACTATGGTAGAATAACAATGGATTTGGCTCACGTCTATAAACTGATGGAAAACCAGAATAGTTTTTTCCAGTGTGTCCTTAAGTGACATATCTGGATTTAAAATCTTGTAACTGAGGCTGAGGTTTTCTGCTTTTCTAGATGCCTCCCTTGTAAAGGATAAAGGGCATAACTTGGCATTTCTGTCTTCCCCAGTTTTCTGCAGCTGTAGATATACTGAATCAGCAACATAGACCCACCACAAATAGAAGGTACAATAGCAAATCAGTACCAAACTGTTAACCAGGGAGACTTTTGGCCTGTGTCTGTACTGTAAGTGAAAGGAGGCCAAGCTCCATTCCTGACATGAAATCCAAGATAGATGTTGACTTGCATCCAGAGTGGTTTGAGTGAACCCCATTTATAGCCTGTATGTCCAGGATGGAGTTTGTTGGCACAGCCCACAGCAGAGCAGGGCACGAGTGAATAACCAAGCAGTGCTGGCAGCTGGGGCTTTGGTGCCCAGGGCAGGAGATGGGAAGTCCATGCCTCAAGCCAATGTCGTGCATTCAGTGAGATGGGAATACCATTTTTTGACTGCTACATGAGAGAAATACTGTTTCCTTGAATTGATGAGGTTTCTTGATACCTCATCACATTATGTTAGTTAAAGAGTACTGGGATGAGCAAAGATCTTGTACTCTGTTGGGTTCTGTTACATATCTCACTTGAGTGCAATTGAGAGCACCTTAATTAGGCATCTGAAGTTCGATGGTTGAAACATAGTCTGTGGAGAGTAGTTTGCATATATTCACCTAACTCAAATGCGTTGGGTATTTTAAGAGCCTGCAAGACTATTGGCTTTTTTCCTTTAGCATCAAAAAGGAACTTCATAGTAGTGTCTTTTTACTGCCTATGGAAGCCCACAGTGGAGGAGAAAATGGTGATGTGAGAAATCTAATAAACTTCTGATTTTATTTCTCTGAAATCTATTCCAGAATCAGTTTATGAGCTTATGTGAAGTTCTGGTATACTTACGAATACAATATCGTATTGTAGTGATAGTCTACATCAATGAAAATATTACTCACTATAAATATATATCATACAGGTAGAGACTCAAAATCATATCCGTCAGATCTCTTTTATTTTTTACATGCATTTTGAAGTCACAGAAAAACATGGAAATCCTTTCAGCTTTTGAAACTTTAAGATCACTTTCAAAGTGATTCTTACAAATCTGAATCCTTTGGTGCTCACACAAATTCATGAGCTTCTATAGAATATATATCTGGGGAAATCTGATTTAGTCCCTATTCACTGGTGATGGTTTTGGTCTTAATCCATATTTGAGATAGCACTTGGTTGTTGCTAGTGTCATTACAACTGCAACCTGCTTAAATGCTGTTCAGAATAGAAATGAATTTAATTAGGTGTTTAAATACTTTTTCTGAGGCAAAGCCTAATAGAGACAATTTCTGTAACTACATTTCATTATTTATGTACAATTAAATGAGAGAGCTGATGTCTGTCTCAAGTGCTTATTGATGGCATTTGTGTGAGCAAGGCATTGCTGGATCACGTCCCAAAGTGGTGGCAGCTGCTTCTGTTCAGCTATGTAGCACTGTCTTTGTGATAGATTTTTTTTTTGTGAACTGTTAACGGAGTATCAGGGAAAACAGTAGCCAAACACACTATATGAATGGCAAATGGCAGAGTTAATTTTGAGGTAGAGCAGTTCATTACTGGAATTTTGAGTGCTTGCTTTCAGCTTCATATTATTAGTTTACTGAATTTTATTCTTTTTTTAATAGACATGGGAAGGAAATGCTGGTACTGAATGATTTGAAACATATCCTCGAGGCTGAACTAGTGTTAGAACACTCAGCTAGGGAGGTGGATCAATATCGTTAAAAGCCTGTACAGCCAAATCACAATAGTAGCATGTCCTTGAGTAGAGAAGCAATCTTAATTATATATGGTGCTATTGACGGCCAAGTCCTGCCTGAAGGAAAACACTTTTTGCTTTTGTACTGTTAAAAGTACTAAATCTCTTTTATGATGTGTTTGCTGGTTTAAAGTTTGTTGTCAAGGGAAGACAACATCAAGCTTTCCCAGTTGCCCCGCATTTGTTATTTTTAATGCCAGAATTAAACAAAAGAATATACAGACGTGTCCTTCTATATTTTAATTGATATACATAAAATAGGTGGTCTTACTCATGTTGTTGGTCTGTGGTAATATTTTGACTAAAAAGCAAAATCTAAGTAATACAACCCAAAAGGGATTTGCTTGAAAAAATTATTTATTACAAAGGATGAATTAAAATGGAATCTTCTTGTCTTCTTTAAACTTTATCTACTTGCTGCACTGCTTGTCTGTTAGTTCCCTCTCCTGTGGCTTGTTTAAATTGAGGATGAAAGCCTATTACTGTTCATCAGCTGATAAGAGTTAATTCTTTAGCTGTTTAGGCAGAAGACACTGTTCTGATACTGAATCTCCATGTTGGGTGGTATTAGTCAGGCACTTCTGACAAGTAGTGCCTTGTTGTTCTGTCGCTTGAAAATTAAAACTTGAAATGTATTTGATCTATGAGGTTAGGGACTTGAATATGTTTACATTCCATGAACATACGACTCATGCTATAAAATAACAAGTTGCAAGATGTCGTTGTTAGAGACAGCCTATTTAAAATAGAAAATACCTTTCTGGGAAGGTATTTGAAACTGAGAAATACATACTATTTCAGTGCATATGATACTTAAATATTTCAATAGAAATAATTATCTTTTTGTATCTCCTTGATTCCTATGCTGCTCATTTCTATTTCCTTTTCTAAACTTGCATACACCAAGTACCTGCTGCCATGTTTCTTTCCCTCCAGGTTCTCCTAAAAGCTAGAATGTTAAAGTGCAAAAAGAAAGAAGAAACCAAAAAAAGAGCGAGTAAAAGGCATAGGCTGAAATGTGTAATGTTAGCTTCTTAAACTTGCATTTATCTTTTTTAAGTAGGTATTCTAATTTTCAGAAAGAAAACTGAACCCTATGAAACTTGTAAAGTAATCCTATGGAAGATCTGTTTGTTAAAGACATAACCCATAACTTGTTATTAAAGCAATCATGAGACTAAACTAATATTGTCCATATTTCGTTTTGTCTTTCAGGCAGATACGCAGATTGACAGAGAACATCAGAACTTTTATGAAGCATCATTAGAATATGTTTTTAAAATTCAAGAAGTACAAGAGAAAAAGAAATTTGAATTTGTAGAACCTGTAAGTTTTATGTTTTATTTTCTTTAGAATACATGCATTTAGAGCTGAAAATTGAATTAAAATATTAGGTTTTTTGCTCCCTTTTTAAGTTTTGAATGCAGGTTCTTTGTATATAGACAGACATTAAGATCTTGGCTTGGGCACTTTCCTTGTTTATTAAAGGATTATGTAAGAGTTTAGTATCTACTGTGAAGTGAAATGTCTGATGACTTGAAGTGTGCGTAACATTTTAATGGGACATCATGTAATGTTGTGTCTGTGCAACACATAATCGGTGTTTCCTAATACCATGATCTAATGGCTCAAATTTGGAGCCAGTTTTTTAATTTAAATATTTTATGTAGGCAGTGTACACAGACATTGTTCTGAGTTACCCATGAAGTAGAGTGTAAAATCAATTTTTCTATAGGATAGGTGAGTTTATCTTTTCGTTGGTGGAGTCATTTGTCTTTAGTTTACTTTGCACATAAAGGAAAGCATGCGTTGACATGCCATTGAAGAGTAAGATGAAGTTGTGTTTCAATGTCTGTATTTAAGTCTGGGATTTCCTTCTGGACTGTGTTTCAATCCCCACTTCTAACTCTCTTCTGGGTCAGCCAACGCCAAAAGCAGCTTCAGTATGATATGTTAGCATATTTCTGTGGCCTAGTACTGGTATTATTACTGTTCATGTCATACAGACAGGACTAGCTTGCCTGTTGCCTGATTTAGGTAGTACCTGTAGCCCTTGACAGAGAACTTCCAATGCCATTTGTCCCTTCCCATTAAGCACACTGAGCACAGCAGAGCACTAGTAGTCAGAGGAACGTAACAAGTGTAACTTTCTCTCCACACCATCTTCCAGCTTCCTTTTGACTACTGAAGCAGCGCTCCTGAGTGTGAAATGGGTTGAATTACATCTCTAACACCCAGTGTCACCAAGAAGAGCTTCTCAGATACCTTCCTTCAATGAGATGAGAGTGTATTGTGTAGTGAATGTTTGACATTGATGCAAACTAATGAACCTGGATTCAGCAAGCGGTACTTACAGAAATCCTATCTTTATGGCATACAGCTGCCAAATCTTAGAGACTAAAACTTTGCTCGATTCCTAAATAAGAACATTTTTCTACCTGTCACAGATTAATCCAGAGTGTGTCTCTCTGTCTCCTTCTGCAAAACTTTCACATCCTGGAAAAATCTAGCAGTCTTGACCTAGCTCTGACCCTAGTACAGAAGACTTTATGCTCCTTTAATGTAATAGAAACTTTCTGTATTGAAAAGACCTTGTATACTGGAAAATATTTTGCAACTGCACATAGTTAAAATAGATAAAATTTACTTTTGAGTGTATCTGTTTCTATACTGTCTCAGATCAGTAGGCATTCCAGCCTGGTATGACATACTTGATGTTCCAGGGGAAGGCACAGGAAATACTCTGGTGACTGGGTAATGATAGCCCTTGCAGCCAATGTCTTCTGACTTTGGGTGTGAATTTATTTATAATCAGTCTGAATATAGATGGAGCTTGAATTATAACATCAGTTATAAAATTTTGAATCTTCAAAATTCTTAATTTTTGTTTGTAGTCTGTTGCATACAACATGCTGAAATAAAAGCATTTGCAAAAACCCATAAGGCAAAATATGTCTTATGTAAAAAAGTAAAATAAAATACAAATCAGCAATACCACGAGATTAAAAAAAAACAAACCAAACAAACCAAAAAAACCCCAAGACTTCAAAATAGGCTTTCTAAAATTCACATTTATGTAAGTGATGTTGGAATTATGAGCATGTGCTCCTAGATGAAGGGTCTAGGTAAGGACAAAGCCTAGCACTTTAAAATCAGGTGTCAAAAGAATTGTCATATTAATAATTTTCCTCTATGTGCTCTAGGAATGTATGTGTGGCAGAAGATGACTGGTGGTGTGTCTATATGGACCTTCCTCCTCAGGAACTCTGACGATTGTGGGTCATTCTAGTGTTTGTGCTGCCTATACCTCTGACTTATCAGTACAGTGTCACATCTTCATATAATTCTCAATCTGACATGTTGGTAACAGACTCACTGAAGGACAGTTTAACAAAATAAATCTGTTAGTGCAGTGAAGGAGGAAACTGTGATGCCCATGTGAAGGAAGGAAAAGTTTGTGACATGGGAATAGAACTTGAAAAGCAAATGATCTGTTAAACATCCTTTCAAGACCTTCAGTTTTTCTATGCCAAAGGATAAAGGCAATCCAAGAACCAGAGTAACCTAGCAAAAATTGCCAGGTGGGTTACAGCTAGGACAGTGGAAGTTGGTAAAAATGGAGTATGTTCTTTCCCGGAGGAGAGTGGGGAAAGATTTTAAGGTACAGATGCTAATGACTCATACAGTGAATGGAAGATTATAAAATTTAGAGTAGATGTTTGCAGCTCTTTCTCAGGCCCTGGGTTTCTCTTTGTTCTCTGTATCTTGATCAAAGTGGTTGCTAACGTGTACTAGTGTGAGTAACTGACGTATTCCTATTTGTGATCCTCTTAGATCTTGATTTTTTCGAAGAAAAAAAACAGCTCAGGTTTTCATACAGATCATGAATTTAAACTTTTTCTGAAGGACAAATTAGTGTTCAAATTTACTTTACAGCAAGGTAAACAATAAAGCAAAATAACTGACAATAATCTGTCTTACTGCATTTTCTCTTGTGATCCCAAAGAATCTAGTCCAAGCCAACAGTGCTTTCTGAGGATGTTAGCCTTTTTTTAAAAATGCTAACACCTTCCTAAAGTTCTTCTTTGTCCTTTGGTGATGCCAGGACTTCCTTGTCCAGTAGAAATCAGGGCACAAAGTTCAGAAGCAGTAAACTATCTGAAATGTGAGGGGTGGTCTGCTAAATGTTTATTTAAAGAGAAGAAAAAAAGAACAGCCAACCAAAAAACACTGCCTGTAGTTGCGTGCATTTCTATGAGATTTCACAGTGGACATTAAATTTGAATTTCCCTTTCTTGCATTTTCTACATTATTAACTATTTAATCTGAAGAATAAGCGCTATCTGCTTATAAATAAAATGAAAACAGGGAGACAGGGACTTCTGGCTGATGTGCTGCAGGCCAAAGGTTAAATTCCTCCCCTATCCGAAACCTAAGTACAGTCTTCTTCCTGTGAGAATGAAATGACCAGGCAGTCTTGAGGTCAGCAGCTCTACATAAAAATAAATAAAGTCTCAAGAAGTAGTTGGATTTTGTTTCGGGTTCTGTGTTGAAATCCTCATGGCTCTGCTATGGTGAGTAACCTTTGTATTATGGAGTTCAGACCTCTCTGATGTGACCAATTAGATACTCAGAATGAGGTAACTATAAGGCACTTTTTAAAATGAAAAATTGTTGATATGAAAGCATCAGGTATTGTTTTTGATGTTTGATGAAACAAATTAACCTCTTTATGTGTGAAAACCACCTCAAAATACATTCTGAAAATTTTCTTTGAAAAGGGGTTGATTTTCTCTTCTTATTTTTAATATTATTTTTTATTCTATTTCATATTAATTTCTTTAAAATTATGAGCCTGCCTTTAGCAGCAGTGCCTCTTCTAATGCCAGCAACAAGAAAACCCCACTATGAGCATAAGCCTAGGGCAAAAGACCTTGGCTTTTAAATCTCTTACATACAATGCTATGGCTGCACCTGTCCTGATGGAAGTGATTATGGAGATACCTTAGCAGCACAGGCCCATTGGGTAGAGGGCGTTTCCTGATCCCTGTTTTTCCTCTGCTAGTGACATGTACATTGAAGTGAATACCATCCTCAGTGTCAGGTTTCAGCACAGAATTTAAATATGCTGATCTAGGACTTGCATACTTTTCTTTTATTCCTATTTTACTAAGTGCTCAGAGCGTGTTTAACCAGGAAAATCTCAAGGCCAGATCCTCTGCAATGCACAACTGCCAGAATACCTGAGAAGTACTTTAACTAAAATGAATTCAGATTTTTCTTGGGAGTTTTTTTTGCTGCTGTTGTATTTTTGCTTTCTGGTAAATTCAGCTTTGCTGCCATCTTGTGTTAAATGTTTTCCTTGGTATTTCTCAGTGTACTCTATAAAAAGTGTTTTGTATGATGTAAAATGGTTTTTTTTCAAGTATTGAAGCTGAAATTTATGCAGTTTATTCTCCTGAAATGCTCTTTAAAATTATCTTTGAAATTCAGGCATAAGATGACATACTGAAACTTTCTCCCACTAGTTCTTTGTTGTAATTTTGGTGTGCTTTAGTGTGGTGATCTGGCTGCAGTTTTGTTAAGAATTCCTCCTGCAGTACCTCTTCAGCTGAAAGGGGTGGGTTTAGCAGCAGGCTCCTGGTTACAGATTATGTTAATCCTCACATCCTTTTGACTGGACCAAGTCAGAGTAAGCACAGGAGCAGTTGTGCTGCGGCATCTGAAGGAGTTGTAGTTGGGGACACTGATGAGTAACTGAACCCAGAGTGTGAGCACGGGCTTCACGTGACTGGAGCCAAAGCAGAGCTTTAGTTATAATTTGCTTATTTTATTCTTTCTTCATTAAAAGAAGATTAATTTTCTTTCTTTTCTTTTAAGTAGTTCTTTCCAGAATTACGGATGTATAGAGCCATAGTCTAAAATTGTAGGAAATTATAGAATTCTTTCTATCTATTTGCACAATTGGAGGTTTTTAAGATAAACTGTTGTAATTTAACCTTCCTCAGAAATGCTTGAATAATCAGTAAGAGATTTCAGGGTCCGGTCCTTAGCTGAGATAATGATTTCAGCTGGACAGATGAATCATGTTAAGCTGAGATGGTTTATACAAGATGTGGAGCCCTTCACCGGAGACTGCATTGCCTTCATTGTTTGATGGTGGAATATGGTTCAGGAATTCACATCCACTGTAGAGGCCCCCACAAAACTTGCTTTTATGTCCAAGGATCTTCTCAGTTCTTCAGGTTCCGTGACTGGGCAGCCATGGGCTTGCACCATCTCTGCCTGAGGTCAGGGTTTCATCTGATCCTGCAACACCAGTAAAAACCAAGGGCTAAGTCCTTCTCTCAGCCAAACCTTGTATTTGTGCCCACACTGATGGTCTCTTCAGCTTGAACTGCTTTAACTTTTACTAATGCAGCAAAAGAGCAGACAGATAAATAGGCTCTCAGCAGTCTCATAGAGTGTAATAGGAGAGAGGAGGCAGAACAATTTAGCTACAATTCTTCAAGTAGGGCTTGAGAGTAAATTCAAAGAAAATATAAGTAAACGCTACGTCTTTACACTGTTCCACTTACAATAATCTATGGTACTGGTAACATAAAGCAAGCGCATTAAATATGAACGATGACATTTTTCTTGCCTGAGTCTAGACTACTTCGATAGTCAATGAAGAGAGATAAATGTTTCCATTGGATCGTTCATCCCATCCTGAGAGAGAAGTCTGAAAAAGGGGAAAGAATTATGCTCTTGAATACCTGTGGTTCTTTTACTGAGTTAGGAGACAGCCAGTTACTTAGCCCAAATGATAATGGTGTAATATACTAAGGCAAATCTTTTTTATTGTTAGAACTTCTGTTATTGTAAATCCAAATTAATTTCTCTTTTTTTTGTTGTTGTTTTCTTTACTTTTTTTTGGTAAGATAAATTATATATACAAAGCAAGCAGTCCATGATAAAAAATTACACGCTGTTATTTAACAGCAGGTAGGATAACTTATAACAATGTCAAAACACTTTTAAAACTTAGAGCAGAATAAGTTAGAAAGCTTTTAAAACTAAGAAAACTAAGAGATGGCAAGAGTGCATTAATTCAAGAGCTAAAATCTAGTTGCACCTTTTAATACTTGAACATTGTTTTAAAGCAAACTTTAAAAGGACTTTTCAACTGGATATATACAGGCTACGGTGGTTCTGTTGGAGTCAATCACAGACATACCACATAGAGTTTGCATTTTGTTCAGAGCAGGAAGAAATAGTCTGGGTTTCTTTTGTTGTGTTAACCTATCCAAAACATACTTTCTAGAGTCTCGTTTTTGGAAAATAGGTCATAGCCCAAGCAATTACTATGAAGAAAGCAAAAAAATATTTTGAAGAAAAAAGTTTGAACTCTGAAAATTTGAACTTAGAAAACGCACACCAGCAAAGACCCTAGCTGAAATACCGGATAAAATGACTAGGACAGTGAATTAAATTATTATGGAAATTACGACTTCATTATGCAAAAGTGTGTGTAACATTTCTCTTTCTTAAGGTCTCACCATGGATTCCTTCTCAGCAAAACTTTGCTTTTGAGTGTAAAAGCACAGAGTGTTCCAGGAGTTAAAAATGTATAATGCTTCTCAATTTTACCTTTTCAGCTCTTGGCCTTCCTCCAAGGATTATTTACATTTTACCATGAAGGATATGAACTGGCTCAGGAGTTTGCACCATACAAGCAGCAACTGCAGTTCAATTTGCAGAATGTAAGGATGATTTGTATTTACATAATTTAACTTTTTAATTTGCTAATTTCAGTTCAGGATATTAAATTAGACTCATAGCACTTTATTGAAACCCTAAATCTCTCAATGTTTTAGTAAACTGAAATAAAATTCATATACAAATATGTAAAATTACTTTTGTAAGGTTAATGTAATTAAGACTCCTAACAACAAATAACTTTGGATAGTTAATTTGCAATTTCCAGATCAAAACTTGGGGAGCAAGAACAAGAAAAACAGGACAGTTTTTATGAGAAAACACAGCAGTCCAGATAGATTTAAACTTGTATAAAAGCTTTCTTGGGAGTGAGACCTGTCTTCTGGACTAAGTGGAGGTACCAAAAATGCTCCAGTTGATATGGAGTGATATGGAGTGATACAATTTGTCCTGCTGTCTGCTAACTTCCCACTGTATACAAAGCATCCTTGGGAAGCCATTCTCTGGCTGTTGTTTGGACCATTAAAGAAATAGGTGGGACCTTCCTCCATGGTGAGCAGCTTACATGAGGATTAGGTTTCACCAGAAGAAAGAGTCTGTTTTTTTGTAGAGAGTTACTCTCAACTGAGCAGATGGATCTTTTGCTGTAGATTAGTCTGGATTTGGTAGTCAGAGTGATACAAGATCCCATTTTGAGTACAACTGCCCAAAAATTTCGTAGCTGTCAGAGATAACTAAAATGCATTTAACCAACATACTTTCGCACTCATCATAACTGCTGTATACAAGTGTATATTTGTTTCATTGTGTAATTCAGATATTACACTTCGAAGGACATACAAGTAAGTAGGTACAAAATATCTTTACACATTTTGCTTTTAAGCAACACTTACACACTTTTTTCTTTTAAGACAAAAAGTGAACTTCAACATGTCAATACTAGGCCAGCCCAACATTCTTCCTTATAAGTAACATCAAAGTCCAGAAAAAAAATCTAAAAAAAAAAAAAGTTGGGAGCATTTGATTCTTTCAAGAAAAGACACATGCCACAAATTTTTGTAGCTTCATCTTCTCTTTTACATCTCCTGTTCATATATAGGTACAGATCCCGTTTTAAATGCTGCTTGAGAAAATAAGGCTAAACTTCCTAGATGATTAACCTTTTCCTTTTGAATGAAAATGTAAATGGTCTCTGTCAGTAGAGCATCTCAGCCCCTTGTCCTTTCAAATTTTGTGTTTTCTATGTTTTTTGCTACTAAGACACTTTCAGATAAAGGCACAAGGGGTCAGTGTTGTTGCACAGCAGTTTCACTGAAAGGGTGAAAAATGTGCTTCAGTCCAGAAATTTACTTATTTTCATATGGCAAGTTCTGAGAGGAGCATGAGCTCACAGCACAGAGCAAAACTGGCATTGTAAGTAATAATACGTTTCTTCTGTGCATGTCTCTACAGAAGCAGATTTATTAAAGTATTTTTTTCAATTTCAATGTTAATTAAGAAATAGTTCAATCTAATGTTTTCTAAATATTATATCAGCACAAGTTGAAGTTGTAAATGGACTACAGAGGTGGAGGAAGATGTGAAGTTAGGCAGAAGGATCAATGTATTATGA
This sequence comes from Orthonyx spaldingii, assembly GCA_013397795.1. Lineage (NCBI taxonomy): Eukaryota > Metazoa > Chordata > Aves > Passeriformes > Orthonychidae > Orthonyx > Orthonyx spaldingii. Next base: position 213,483 of record VZTJ01005633.1, on the reverse strand, counting down.
TTTTTTTTTTAAACTTATATATTAGAAAACATATACATGAAGGTAGAGTGGGTATGAGTACATCACTCACTTCTGTTGCACAGCAGTATAAATTCTGGCTCCAGATCTAGATCCACAGCTTCCTTTTAGCCAGCTGGGTTCTCTACTGATTTGTCATTCAGAGCATCAGCCAACATCAGATTGATGTGAAATAATTTTATAGGTAAAGACAAACTGAGGAAAGGGGAAGTATGTTCAGCCTGTCTCTATCTGTCAAAAATACTCCTCTCCATTGCATTGTGTGTTCAGGTCTTGAAGAATAGTTTACCTGAACCATTGCTTCTGTTTTTAAAAATGTCCTACAGGTTAGAGCAGGAGCAGTAACAGCTGCAGAAGAGTAGTAGCAGACCAACAGCTCTTAACAGGTCACCATGTTCTAACATGACGTGTTGTCACTTTAACTGTCTTAGCTGGCCAGTGGCATACTTTGTGTGTCCATTTGGCTTTGGTTTCTGTAATTTGGTTAAAAAACCTGGTCGCTTAAAAGTAGTAATTAAAAACATAATAGACAGAGATAAGCTCTTAAAATGGGGACATTCCTTCAATGGCATGTCCTTCTTGAAGGTCTCAGAATTGCCTCTTTTAAATGTGGTCTGAACTAATGCTTCTTCTGAAGGACATAATCTGAAAACTTCAGATTAGAATTTTGCTTCCCTCTCTAATAATAGTTTTACTTCCCTCTCTAATAATAGTCTTCAAGATCAAGATTAAGCATGTATACTCTTATACTGTTGTGCAAATAACTACACAAATGGCACATGAAAAAGGGGAAGTATTCACTGGTGTATCAAGTCCTGAGAGTATCTTTCTGACTAATCAGGGTTAGAGTCCATAGATGACTTTGTAGAAACATTACAAAAATCTTTATTCTTTTATATGACCTGTAGGAGCAGAGTGTTCAGTATCTGATATTTAATCACAACTCTGGCACCTCACAATAATTCTCTTCTACTATCCCATGCTAGGTGCATGAAGGGAAACCTTAGTCTCACTGAATTCACTGGGAAAAAGCATCCATTTACATGCATATAGGTATTAGCAAATATGGAAAACCCACCTTAGTACCATAATTATTTACTCTGTTAGATGCCTGGTTACACACGTGATATTTAGGACAGACACGCTTCTTTTATGCTTTTGGCACATTTCTGCCACTTGTGACCTGTTTCTTGCCTCCTATATTTTTGTTATACTGAACTGTGGTGTTTGCATAGTCCTATCAAAACCTGTTCATGACAGTGCCAGTAACCTGACTGTTCTGAGCAGCAGTACTTGCAGATATGGATGCAAAGAAAATTTGTCTCTTCCATCTGTGTACAAACGCAGCTGCCTGGATGCATTAGCCTGGCTTTAACCCACACTAGTGTTTTCTGTACTGTACTTTAAATGCTTCACTGGGTCTTACTGCTTCACATTTAGGGCTAAGTTGTCAGCAGCTTCTAGTTTAGCCGAGCTTCTGTCTGAGAATCCCAGAGTGTACAGAGAGAAAGCCTGCATCTACCTGCAAAATACTGTGTAAGCATACCTAAAGATATGAAAATACCTCCTGTCTGAGGTTAGTGACCTGCAGAAAGAGGAATGGTGCCATTCTCAGCTATGTTTTCCTTACATTTGTGTGCTTAAGTTGAATTCTTCATTACGATGTTATTCCTAGGCTTCTAGCAGTGAAGAGTGTTATTCTTTATTGTATTTTTTTCCTTTTTCCATCCTTTTATGCCTCTGGCAAATGCTTTTGTTGGTTGTTTCTTGACATTATTTGTAATTAGTTGTTCACTGTTATTTTAGTACTTGCATGAGATAATGTGGGGTTTTGTTTGTTTCCTTTTCTGGGTATAAGACTCGGAATAACTTTGAAAGCACTAGGCAAGAAGTGGAGAGACTCATGCAAAGAATGAAATCAGCCAACCAAGATTACAGACCACCAAGTCAATGGACAATGGAAGGCTATCTCTATGTGCAAGAGAAGCGTAAGTACAACAAGGAAGCTCCGTGCTATTGCTTGCCCCAGTGGTTGACTGGTAGGAAGCTCTGCTCTGGCTGGCTACCCTGCACCTTGCTACAAACTCCTGGCACTCTTCTTTGGTTGTCTTCTGTTTCCTGTACTTTCCCTGCCTGAACAGGGCCTTTAGTTCAGCCTTCAGGAGCACCTTGTACCAGAGACCTCCACTGACCCAGCCATCTTAAATGAACATGCGCTTAATGGAAATCAAAGATGTAAGAAAAACTCATCTAAGTATCATCTTACCATAGTTAACCACAGCCAGTTTTACCTCAGTAGCGCTGCAAGTTTTAAGAAGACAGTCTATTTTTTAATTGAGTAATAATCATAAAAGAAATCTGTGTTAAGTGGAAATTACACTGAGTCCTGCTAATAGGGGAGGGAGAAAAGGAGTGAAGCACTGGGCACATGCTGTGCTTCATTAAATAGTGAGAGGCCAACTTGACATCTTACTGAAAATAAATTTTTATTCAGGAGTAACGGTAACATGGTCTGTAATCACTGTGTAGTGGGCAAGGTACTAGTTGTATAATTGCTTGTCAAATTTACTTGCCTACAGACATTATCCTATAGGTTCTTGTCTAATTGTGAGCAACTGGGTTAAACGTTTGCTATTCTTGAGAGTAAATTCTATATATATTTATTACTGATGTGCGTGGTGGTACATAGGTTTTTTTAAAAAATGGAACTAGGCCGTAAATTGTTTTCTTTCTGATGAATAGCCAAGAGTAACAAGCTTAAAGTTGCAACAGAGGTATCTGGCTACAATTTTTTTAATGACAAAAGGCAATTTCTTAACTCATATAAAACTACTTTGACAGTGCTCATCTATCTTATAATATGCTAAAAGAGATAATGAATTGCCATCAGAGGAAATGTTGATTCAGAATAGTTACAGATTTTGTTATGCTAAGTGAAAATAATTTAAAATATAGGAGCAGAACTGCCAACTTCTGAGGGTTGTTATAGACTCTTGTTATTAATATTGTTGCTGCTACTGTTTGTTTTCTTATTTCGTTGCTGTCTCCAGTAAATTGTTCTTACCTCAACCCGTGATCTTTACCCTTTATGCCTCCAATTCTTCTCCCCAGCCCATTGCAGGAGAGAGAGGGGAAGAATGGGGGAGAGAGTGAGTGGCGCATGGTTTGGAGTGTTTCAGTGCAAACACTAAATTGGGGAATACCACTCCTAAACCACAACATGTTCTAAAAAGAATCAATAGGTCCATACTTCCTGTAGCTTGACAAAATCAGTGTCATGTTCTTCCCATGAGTAACTCTCATTGAAGAATCTGTGAGCTTGTGTTGCTCTCATTGCTACAGTAAACTTCCAGAAAATATGGGAGATCTTACTAATACTTCTAGGATGTGAAGAGAATTCTTGAATTTGTGGGAGGATTTACTCCATGTCCACATAGCAAAGAACTCATTATAAATGCTCGTATCTAAACTACATTAGTATGAACTAAGTTTAAAATACCACTGAGCTTAAGCTCAAGAGGTTTTTGTGTTTAGATTCACTAAAGGTTCACAGCAGTGCCTGAACAAAGCTCTGGGTAATCCAGCGGGGAAAACATCTACATCAGAGATCCTGTACTTGGAGTAGGATTAAGAACTAGTATGATGTGACCTCTCCAGGTTAAGGCACACATCCACTTGTGAATTGCTGTAGATCTCACTTATAGCTATCTAAATTAAAGACAAGTGAATCCCTAAATACAGTATAGCATACTTTGGTATTGTGAGTGTGTACAAGTGTCAGTTTGTGGACATGGTCAGTTGTGCACCACTGTTACAGCCACCTCTTTCCCAGCAGGACCCCATCCAAGGCATAAAAGGCCAATGAAAAATCCTCAGGTTCTGTTCTTGCCTTTTTGCTGCCTTGTTAACATAATAGAATGCTGTTACCTATCCAGTTGCCAAAGAAAGTCAGTTTGCTGGAACTTTATTGGGCAACCTTATCAAGCTGCAATATTTGAAAATTATGCCTGAACAATGATTTGGATTAAAAAATAAGGAGTAGGCTGCATGTGGATGCTGCTATGTTTCATTTTTCTACTCTGTCTAATTCCAACTATAGTAGTGATAAGATGACAATTAATACTATCTCACTTTGCTCTAGGACCTCTTGGATTTACATGGGTTAAACATTACTGCACTTACGACAAAGGAACAAAAACTTTTACAATGAGTATAGCTGAGACAAAATCTGGTGGAAAAGTGGTGAGTTGCATATACATGAACACATGCATGAGCTGTATATTCCATCTTTTATATTAAGCATTTAAGTACTGCTAAAAGGAAAAAATGCAAACAGATAAGGCTGTTTTTGTAGATGAAGCTGTTTTTGTGATAAATATTTCACTAATATTTCTTTTAAAACATATTTAAACCACATATTAAATAGCTTCTCTAATGTGGTTATTGTAAATGCATAGGAAATGTATCACATTTGCAGAGAATCATAGAATGGATGAGATTTGGAAGGGGACTCTGGAGATCTCTAGTCCAAATTCAGTGCAGGGTCAACCAGAACAAGTTGGTGAGGTCTGTGTTCAGTCAGGTTTAGGTATCTCCAAGGATGGAGCATTCTATGAGCAACCTGTTCCAGTGTTTGACCACCATAAAAAAGCTTTTTCTTAAGATCAAATGGAATTACCTGTATTTGTGTTTGTACCCATTGCCTCTTGCCCTTCCACTGGGCACCACTGAGAAGAATCTGACTCAGTCTTCTTTACTCCTTCCCATGCGATATTCCTATGAGGATCAGTCACTGATATGATCCCTCTTCTCCATGCTGAACAGTCCCAGCTCTCTGAGGTTCTCCTCATTTGACAGATTGCAGGATCATCAAAGTTGGAAGAGACTTTCAAGGCCATCTAGTCCAACCATCAAAGTAGCACCACCATAATCACCCCTAAACCATATCCCCAGGTGTCACATCCAGGCTCCTCTTACACACTTCCAGAGATGGTGACTCCACCACCTCCCTGGGCAGCTTATTTCAATGCCTAACCACTTTTCAGTGAAAATTTTATTTTTAATATCCACTCTGAACCTCCCCTGGCACAACTTAAGACTTCTCACTCATGTCCTTTCACTTAAGACATGGCAGAAGAGACTGACTCCCACCTCACTAAAGCTTCCTTTCAGGTAGTTGTGCTCCAAGTCCTTAATCACCTTGGCAGCCTTTAGCTGGACTTGTTCTAGCACATCACTGCCTTTCTTGTACTGGGGAGCCCAGCACTGGGCACGGCATTCCAGGTGAGCCTCACCAGTGCTGAATGGAGGGTGAGGATCAGCTTCCTCCACTTGTAGGCAGTACACTGCCTGATGCATCCCAGGAGGCTGGTGGCCTTCTTTGCAGCAAGGTCATATTGCTGGCTTATGGTCAACTTGTTGCCCTTCAGAACCTGAAATTCTTTTTCTGTCAAGCTGCTCTCCATCCTGTCAGCCTCAGCCTGTCCTGGTGCCTAGGCTTATTCCTATTCATGCTGAACAGTATTAACCCCTTGGGCATACCACTGGTGCCTGGCTGCAGCTGGACTTCTGCTGTGAGCTCAGCAGTTCAGGCAGTTTCAGTTCACCTCACCATCTCGCCCATATTTCCCCTGTACTAATCTATGAGGATGTAGTAGGATGTAGTGTCAAAAGCATGGCTAAAGTTGAGATAAACTCTATTCATTGTTCTTCCATCATACACTGAGCCATCCATCACATTGTAGAGGGCTATCAGGTAGTCCTGTGTGATTTTTCCTTAATTAAATTCATGCTGCTTCCAGTCACCCTTCTGCCTTTAATATGTTTGGAAATACTTTCCATGATTATTCACTTCATCACCTTCCCAGGGATAAAGGTGATGCAGATTGGCCTAAATTTTCCCATAAGATGTGAGGAAATGGCCTCAAGTTGCATCAGGGGAGGTAGGTATTACAAAAAATTTCTTCACCAAAAGGGTTGTCAAGCATTGGAACAGTCTGCCAGGGCAGTGGTTGAGTCACCAGCCTGGGAGGTACTTAAAAGATGTGTAGATGGTTTAGTTGTGACCTTTTTCAACCTAAATGGTTCTATGATTCTATATCCTTCTCCTTGCTCTTTTTGAAGACAGGAATGATATTTGCTTCCTCCCGGGAGATTCCTCAGAATCCCCAGTTGTGTCAGCCTTGCCAACATTATAGGGAGGTCTCATGATCATGGTGGCCAGCATTAGGAGTTAGTCAGCTTTATTCTTCAGAAATCTTTTTATCTGCATGTGAGAGTTGGCAGAATGACATGATTTTCATCCTAACATGCATGTAACCAAGTTACATATGCAGATGTTTGTAAGATTTGAATTTAGGGAATTCTCTGAAATATAATGATTAAATAATAAATATATGACAGAAAGCTATTAACTGTAGTCTTAATATACAGAAAAATTATTGTATATATTCTTAAATAATTTTATTCCCTTTGTTAAGACATGTTCTTTGCACTGTTCATGCAGTTAAATTTAAGATGAAGCCAAGGTGTATAAACATACTGCCTGTGTTAATTCCATTTTGTTTTGTTTTGTAGAATGGCCTTGTCACAAGCTCACCAGAAATGTTCAAGCTAAAATCTTGCATCAGGAGAAAGACAGATTCAATTGACAAACGTTTCTGTTTCGATATTGAAGTATTTGAGAGGTCTGTTTCTGTTGTGTTAACAATCTGAAAATAATTGCAACCAATATATAATAATTACTCCTGTAATAGGAACACATATTTATCAATGTATTTGTATACAGACAAACTAGGCTTTCTAGACTTAGTACTTCGTTGTTCAGACCTGGTTTTCTAATTAAATTCAATACACAGCATATGTGTTGTCTTTACTACATTATGTTTGCGTGCAGATACAACATGGATTCTTACGGAACTGTAGCAAAACCAAGTATCTTCTTTTAGAAACATATCATAAATACTTTTATAAATTTTTTTATAAATAACCATATTATGTACACATCTCTATTACTTGCAGAAATGTGTGGTAGTACATTTTTTTTTCTTGAAAATATGTCCACAATTATTTTCCACTTATTCCTGGATATTATAATTATATCAGATACATGAAAATAGCTTTCCTGTATTTAAGGTATAGGTACACAGTACTTTGTAGAAGTATTTTTTCCATGCTTGGGAATAAAGAGAAATATTGAATTAATTTTTGTGTTAAAATTTGATAAATAGACTGACTTTTGTACTTGTTTCCTTTAAAAATGTTTTACGGCTGTTAGCAAACTTTTAAAAAACAGATGTGTTTTATATATATACCAAAATTATTCTGTTATGTCAGAAGCTGTCAACTTTCTCTGACTTCCGTTTGTCTTTTATATATTCACTTCACATTACTATGCATTTGAATTCTGACTTTGGATACTGTTTGAGAAAAATAGTAACTTAAGTGAATGTATGTGGTTTTGACAGACCTGGAATCATCACACTACAAGCTTTTTCAGAATCCAACCGAAAGCTTTGGCTTGAAGCTATGGATGGAAAGGAACCAGTAAGGATATTTTTTTATTTTCTTTTCATTTTACAGTTTTCTAGCTCACATATTACAGAAAGAAGCTAGTACACATTTCACATACGCTGTTGCAATACCAACAAATACAGTTCTTTTCTTTGTGAGACACTAATGCAAGTACCTAGTAAAGTTAAGTACAAAGTAGAAAAGTAGGTCTATTAATTTAAGCCTACATTTATATGTATCATTATTTTATGTTAGGATATTTTAAGTAATAATGGTTTAAGTAATATGATAGCCTATTGTCTAATAGGATTTATGGTTCAGGTAACATATGGGAAGTGGTTGTTATTACGGTGGTAAAGAACAACCATCTTTTGGACAGTGTAATGGAGTAAACAATTCGTAGCATCTCAAAAGGCATTGCAGATAGCAGAAAAATGTGTTGAAAGCTACTGAGAGACAAGCTTGTCTGAGTTTTCTATCCAGTATTTGTCTACTTTTAAAGTAGTCACTGAATGAGGGTGATGTCAGACCTGTATCTGATAGGAAAAGAATGGTTGATCAGTTTTATGAAATAGATGAGTGGTTTACGTGCTTCTTGTTTGACTAAACCAGTACGGAAATTATAATCACTAGCTGTTTTGAAATTTAACCCATTTGGACTCAATAAAGCTGATTTGTAATGCATTAGTTGCATTATTGTAACACAGAGCTGTTAACTCAGGTGTGTGCTGGAGCAGTAAATGTCAAGAGATGGTGAAAGGCAAGGTTGGAATTTCCCTAGCAGCAATCTAGTACATAGCATGTTGCAACTACTAATAAGCCTGGCAATAAAGAATTTAAAGCACAAACTTTGTCCTATTGCATTGTTGTTGTTTGGTAGTTGTTTTTTCTTTGTTTTTTTTTTTTTTTTACAGATCTACACACTGCCAGCCATTATTAGCAAGAAGGAAGAAAGTAAGCTCTTTATGTTGAGTTACCATATATTGCTAGATTTCTGTAATGTTACAGTTTCTTGATATATGTCTAGGTGAAAGAGATCAATTATTCTGTATTGTATTTCTATTGATGTGAAATGACTTCGTTGGATTAAATGATTGGGTTACCCAAAAGCATATCCTTAACTGGAAAAAAAATGTATTGCCTCCAAAGCTACAATACATTTAACAAATCTTTAAAAAGTTTCTTACTTTAGTCTGTATACCTAAATGCAAATACATACCATTGCGTTAAAATAATATCTTTACAGAGAGTCATAGTATCATTTAGATTGGAAAAGGCCTGTAAGTTCATCAAATCCAGCCATTAACCCAGCATTGCCAAGTCCAGCATCAAACCATGTCCCTGATTGCCACATCTACACATTTACACATCCATTTAGGGTTGGTGACTCCACCACTTTCCTGGGCAGGCCCTTCCAATGCTTAACCACCCTTTCAGGGAAGAAATTCTTCCTGATGTCGAACCTGAACTTCCTCTAGAACAGCTTGAGGCCATGTCCTCTTGTCCTGTCAATTGTTACCTGGGAGAAGAGGCCGACCCCCACCTGGCAACACCCTCCTTTCAGACGTTGTAGAGAGTGATAAGGACCCCCCTGAGCCTCCTTTTCTCCAAGCTAAACACCCCCAGCTCCCTCAGCTGCTCCTCACAGGACTTGTGCTCCAGACCCTTCCCCAGCTCCGTTGCCCTTCTCTGGACATGCTCCAGCCCCTCAATGTCCTTCTTGCAGTGAGAGGCCCAGAACTGAACACAGGATTCGAGGTGTGGCCTCACCAGTGCCAAGTGCAGGGGTACAGTCACTGCCCTGGTCCTGCTGGCCACACTATTGCTGATCCAGGCCAGCATGCCATTGGCCTTCTTGGCCACCTGGGCACACTTTTGTCCAGTGTTCGTCTACTGCCAAACAGCACCCCCAGGTCCTTTTTCTCCAGGCAGTTTTCCAGCCCTTGCCCCCAACCTGTGGCCTGGGGTTTGTTGTGACCCAGGTGCAGGACCCAGCACTTGGCCTTGTTGAACCTCATACAGTTGGCCTTGGTCCATCACATCTTTTTAGTTTTAGGTGTATATGCACCTATTAGACATACACTGAGTAACAAAATTAGTGTATTTAAAGGTACTATGAGATTTGTGTGCATAATTGTATTAACACCATATTAACACATTGGCTATTAACATCATATTATATTAACACAAATATGAAAAAAATAATTTAAATAATATATCTCAGAGAAAGAAATTTGTAAAATTTGGACATACATCTTCATAGGACGTATATTTGAGACTCTGAAAATCTGAAATTTAAGCCACTGTATCTGTTCTTTTATATTATGGTGTTTATTTTCATGATGACAAATATGCTGTTTTAAGATCTTTATTTAAGTACTTCGAGCAGTAGGGATTGAAGATGCGAAATTAATGAGAAATACATTCACTTGAAACAAGATGACTAATTAAAATCAATAACAAGGATTGTTTTCCTACATTACCGTTTTATGAGTGATCATGTGCATATGCAAGGAATAAAGAATGTTGTTGTATTAAAATCAATTAATATATTCTGGTCATCATGTAGGTCCTGAACTCTTAAAAGCATTTTGCTCAACAGTTTTCAACTGTATGTTTAGCGGAGCTACTGATTGCTGAGAAACACAGTAGAATATTAAGCTTCTCATGGTAAAGAATGACTAGAAAGTTGGGTTGTGAATGCTGAGGATGTATCTAAAAGACCTTATGACAGAACAACTATTATAATGTTATGGATAAGCATGTATCAGCCCTCCTTGACTAGTGTGTGAATGTAGCTAAACAGAAGATTTTGTATATTGATGTTGGAAAGTAATTACCCTTTTTTTTTATAGTGTTCTTAAATGAAGCAGGTTTCAACTTCGTGAGGAAATGTATTCATGCTGTTGAAACAAGAGGTGTGTATGAAATCACAAATAAGGTATTAGACTGTTATCACTTTTTTTCTGAAATATGACTAATTTTAATACTACGTGTTCTACATCAGTGCTTTGGAGTGTGTCCATCATTTGGTTTGGACTTTTCACATTTTATCTGAGTGCTTTACACTCAATTTTGTTGTCTCCAGTTCCAATAATAATTCTTAACATATCATTTAGTGAGGTTTTTAAACATTTTCTGTAATTTCTTGTTGATTGGACAGCTTAATACACAATTGCACACATCTTCAGTCTTTAATTCATGTGCACTGATTTGTCTTTTCTTGTGATACAACTGTAGGGAGTCTCAGCTCCCAACTTTGGTTTCAGGTGTGAAATCTGAAGACCTGAAAGTGACATCAGCATTCTCTGCTGGTACATCTGGTTTTTTGCAGCGTATAACTCCTATCATTTTATTCACTCATGTTGTACATTGTTTATTATTTTATTTTAATGTTTAGCAACATTTAAATGTTTACCAACACTCATTTTTTGTAGTGGGGATGTAAAAAAAGAGTAATAATCACTCTGTTGACGAGGTGGTATCGTACAACTCACAGTAAGTTTTAAATGGAGAGTTATGGCTGTATCATCTCCCATAAAATGAGATAGCCTTTTCTTGAACTGTCAGTGTGCAGATCTCTTCTAGTCCAAATGTGGTCTCTCTGTGCAACTTTGAGCTCAACATGAATTCAGTTTCTCAGCCAACAATGTCATCATTGTTGAATCACTGCTGGCTCAGAGCTTGCATTATTTTCTGGGCCAGGGAGGGTAAAAGAGGATTTCAAAACAAAACACCTAGGTTACCTAACTGAGATCAGATTTAGGAATGTTGTTTTCAAAGGAAAAATAGAAGATTTTTAAATGGTAAGGCTTGAAGTGGGGAGAATGGAGGACATTTGAATCCTGCTGATTTTAAAAGGCAGTTAAAAATAATATAATAATCATCACTGAAGCAATCAAATACTGTATTCTGAATGTCACTCTTTAAACATTATTTGTTGTTAATATTATCTGTGCTATTAAAAAAGGCCTAGCAATTTTAACTGGCAACATAAATTGTCAACTGATATGTTACATCAGTATACAGTATATATTTTTATTTACATGTAAGTATCAATCACATCTTATCTGAAAGGGATGCTGGTCTAAGCAAACATAGATGCATAGTAATTCCACAGACATCTAGGCAATATAAACTCGTTGATGTGTAATGTGTTTTAAGACTGCTTTTGGGACTTATTTTTCACTTTTCCTAGTCATCACCCTGTTGTTTGCTAATATTGGGTCATTTCTATGCAGAAGGGTTCTGTTAATGTGAAATTATGCTTAGTATATAGTATGGTGTGGACTCAGTGGAATGAATTTGTTAATATCCCACAAGAGAGTACAGTAGGGTAAAACACTGCTTAAGTATGTAATGGTACAGTTTTCCATAAATATATTTAGATGTTTTGAAAATACACACCAAGGATACATCAGCATATATTGAAATAACCATATTTTCCTTTTTTTCATTGTTTTCATTTACTTGTTTTCCCAATGTAGGTATTACAATCCTGGGGCTGTACAGAATAGGTGGTGTAAATTCCAAGGTGCAAAAGCTGATGAATACCATATTTTGTAAGTATCTGAAGTGAACTTTTGTCAGTGTGCAGTGCATGTACTGTGGTCCCTTTTGCCTTAACTGCTGTGCTCAGAAGAGTGTGTCATAATATTCGAAGTTTTGTATGTGCACTTACTGCCACTAAATTGAGTTTGCACTCTGAGAAAGAGTGATTCATGTGTAGTTTGTGTGTATTACTATTCACATCTGCATGTTATACATGAGCAAATTGCTAATAAAATTGCTTTTCTTCTTTTAGCTCTAAAGTTCTATTTATTGATATATATTTGGCTTGTTCCAGAAGTTCTCCAAAGCTTAGTTCCGTAACACATCATGGCTCAGCTTAAGAGACACTTGTTCCAGTTGTTTCTTGCTAATTGAGCTCTCTGATGCCTGTGTTTGCATGTCTAAGACAAATTAGTAATTCTCTGTGGACTTGGGCTTACTTAACACTTTGATACAGTGCCTAAAGTTAATGTTTACAGTTACTAACTATGAGCACTAAATTTATTTTTATTAATGCTTTGGCAGAGATTAAAAGATTTAAATTGATCAGACTGTTGGTTAGTCTAGCTAATAAATAATCAGTTGAGCCAAATGGCTGATCTAGTAGCTTCTGTTTTGCTAATTTTCTAGTTAATGCGTTAGTCAAACTGTAACAAAATCCTAATTCAAATTTTTACCAGCCCCTAAATCTCCTCCTGATATGGATATTGATATGGAACTTTGGGACAATAAAACAATAACAAGTGGACTAAAAAACTACCTCAGGTAAGTATGATCCCACACAGTCTCAGTATTTCTTTTCTGGCCCATTAATCTTTGGCTTGTTAATATAATATTACATTTCTTGTATTCATTGCCATGGTAATAACTGAGTATTTTATTATTCTGCTTAATACTCCTGTGATTATGTATAATAATACACACCTTCTACCTTTTTAAGATAATCTTGCCTTATACAGCCCTAAATTCAATTAATTGCATGTTTTTACATTTTTTTAATGTTAACCACAAAACAGGTTGTGCTCACTCTTTTGTTTGTGAATCCCTTAAGTTGTGTACCATAAGATTTCATGACATTATGGTTGAATGAAAATCCCAGCAGAAGCATGGGTTTTTATCTTATGCTCTTAATATCTTCACAAATAAAATATCCTCCTGTCATTTTTGCTGGTAAGAGACAGAATACTCAAAAATTATGGTACTTCTGAGATAACTCTTTTATATCTCAATATACAATGTTCAGAAGAGACATAAAAAATATCCAACCCAGATGATAGGTGTTCTATGCCTTCTAAAAATCTAGATTTCCTAAACCAGTCACCTAACAAAGGGCAGCATCAGAAATCTCTATTAACACTGGAAAATATGCCTGGCATTTATAGTGGAATGCTCATGTGCCTTTCATTGAAAAGACTGGCTTTAATTAAAGATATTTATAACACATCTTCAGAAGCACAAGTCATTTTAGCTACTGTATTTGTGAAATTAGGACATGAGCTAGCAAGCAGTAGCTGTGTGTGTTTGTAGGGCAACTCAGTCTGCCGTTCAGAGGATGACTCTTTTAAGATCTCTCAGGTTAGAATTTCAGTCCTAAATTTCTTTATGTTTTTGCCTTTCTTAGGCAAAAAATTGCTTCTGCAGCCCACTATACTGTGTCTGCAACTGTATTTATTCCTGTCCTACAGTATGGAAGACAGGAAACATTGAGGCTCTGTGCTGGAGTAACATTTTCCTTATTAACTACATGGTGACACCAGATTCAACTCAAATTGATTTTCCGATTGTGTACATGACTGAGTTGTATACTACTCGTAATCAGTCATCACTGAACTGGCTTTCCTAGGACCAATAGAACATTGTGCAGATGCTGAGGGCTATCATAATCACACTCATAAAACTTAGATTTTGAGTCTGTTTCAAATATCCTTTTAATTTGGTTTTTTTTTTTTTACAACCAGGTGTCTTTCAGAACCACTGATGACCTTCAAGCTGCACAAAGATTTCATTGTTGCTGTTAGTAAGTAAAAAGTAAAATGATAAATACCCTTTCATGAAAGTAATATTGCTTCTAACCTCTAATCTTCTCAGTCACTATGTTTACTTTTCTCCTTGCTTTAATATGCAGCGGTCCAGCCCTCAAAACAGAGAAGTCACACTAGATGAAGCTGTTCAGTGGTTTGTTCTGATCTTTTTAGTGGTTCTGTGTGACTGCCTTCTGCATGAAGCTTTGAATTCTCATTTAGATGTTTGTTTGTTTATTTGTTTTATATAGGCTGGTAATTCTTTTGTAACATTCATCCCTCTCATCCAGGGACCTTCATTTTCATAGCTTGCCTTGAGAAATCCGAAAGGGCAAAAATGAGCTCCTTTTCACAAATGAAGTAATTGGATACAAAGATAGCAGAGATTGTTTTTTAATGACTTCAGTTTAGAATTTGAAGATATTTCTCCATTTTCTCTTGTCTTGATAAGAATAAAAGACACTAAATAATTTTAGCTAGAGTAATCTAAATTTCTTGGATTAAATCTTAGACTTCACTGAAGTGGCACATAAGGTCAATATCGTCATTAATTTGTTGGCTCCAGTGTTGATAGTAATTGCTTTAGGCGAGTTACTTGAAATACTGATTTCACAGTGTAATAAATATAATCAAATTTTCCTCATCATTTGAAAGCTAATTTTGTTTGGCTCCTCTTAATGCATGTTTGTTTTAGCATACAGGTACTGATGCCATTTGTAGTCACTTCTTAGCATATGTTCTGATTTATCAGCAATTTGTTTTCTGTTTAATAGAGTCAGATGATCAGAACTACAGAGTTGAGGCAGTGCATGCACTTGTGCATAAATTACCAGAGAAGAACAGAGAGATGCTGGACATCCTTATTAAACACTTGGTCAAGTAATTACTTTTTATTTTTCTCTTTGGTATTATTGTAAGATGTTATCATTTGTGCTTTAAATTTGTCAGTGTCGCTTAATCCATTCTCTGTGTTGAAACAATGACACTTGAAAAAACATTTGATTTCTAAAATGCAGTTCTCAACTTAACTGGAATAATACTCTCTGTAGGAACAGAATAAAAACATCATGAAGTGTCACCAAGATGGCCATCTATGTTTATAAAATAAACCTAGTCAATGTTTTCATTCATGTTCTTACTTACTACAGGACTTGTAACCAGTTAAATTTAAGAAACATCTAAAACTATGCCAAGGTTGATAGAAAACACTAGTTTGAATCTGTCTCAAAGTCCCAGAGCGTTTCAGGAATGAGATACAATGAGATAGATTATATGATAATTCTTGTTCTTCGTGTTTCACCTTATTTTTCTCTCTAACAAGTCTGAAGTGTAGTATCACTTGAAAGCACTAATTTGAAGTATTATTATTTATATTTTTGATATCTACATAGATGTCCAACTTTTGAATTTCCCTTAATATTCACTTGATTTTTAATCGTCAGATGGAAAAGATTTTGCATTTCTTTAAATTGTTGACTTTTTGTCTTGACAGAATTACACTTGGCATGTGCTGTGAGATAAAAAAAGACAAGTTTTTATTCTCTTATGTCTCTCTGTATCACTAGTTGTGATTGCATACTGTTATTGCATTTTACTTTATGTTGTTTCTGCATCAAACGTTATTTGTATAAATTTTTGTACATCTTTGGTTAGTTTTCACTGGTATTTGATGAATACTTTTTAATATGTATTATTCTTTCTGATTTAGGATGCTTTTAGTACATTTGTCAGTCATCTGGGAATGTGAATACTGAAACAGAAGTTTCTTTACTCACAGAATTGTTTCATTAACTAAAAAATACAATACCTACTCCCTTGCAACCCTCAAAAAAAAGCGAAAGCATTTAATGAAGGATTAAAAATTTTGTAAAAGCTGCTGATCTGGAAGCCCCGAAATTAGAGAGAGATAAGCATAGGAGCTGATTTATTTGTCGGTGGAATACTGTTAGGCAAGCATTACTGTCTTGACTGCTTTTCCTGACCTCTTTTTTCTCAGTGTGATCTCAGATGCAATTCCAAAGAAAAGTATACCTATAGTATTCCCTTCTTTAACTGATCTCTTTAACTCTTGCTTTTCTCATCTTTGTTGTGATTCTCATATCCTATAGATGTAATCTTAGTTTTACACTGAATGCCTTCAGTACTTTTCTTTCCAGCATTCAATTCACCCCTTCTAGCTTCCATATATTTTGCCAGCGGTTTATGCTAGCAATTCTAATGAGACTGAAGTTAAAATTAGTCTCTTGAGTGTATTAGCCATTTTCCTCGCTCATCTTTTTCCTACCACTGTGTGGAGGTTTTTCAAGAAACAAATAAATGGCAGGTAAAGTGCCTAATTTTATGAAAATGGGAAAACTTGGGAAAAAAAATCCAACCTCCTGTTTTCTTCATTCTTTTGCTGAAAATCTAATTTCAAAGTGCATATTCCTTTCCCTGTATTTATTTTAGCTCTCCAGTTCCTTTATAAATGCTTTTGCAGCAAAGTGAAAATACTGTAGCTCTGGGTTATAAAACAAGAATAATATTATTTTTTCTTGGTTTAAGTCGTAAGGTCTTTACGTCTTTGCCTAGCTTGACTTTTGTGTTACTGTGCAAATTTAAATAGTATCTAGATGATGTGGGATGTAGATCATACTAGAAGCAAACAACCAAAACTGGCAAATCCTGAAAAACACACTGCAGAGAGGTGCTGCTACACGGATATATAGTCAGTAGCTAGGCAAACAGCAAATTCGGTGTTATTTTCACATGGGTAACTCATGTTTTTGGTTTTTAAACTTACCTAGTCAAATTACGTCTACTCTAAAGAATGATTCATTCTTTGGTATGATTTAACAATACAATACTTTTCTTTGGTAAATAGGTAAGAGTCTGCAGTCTGGCAGTATCACAGATTTGCTGGTGATACATCAAAGAAAGATTCTGAGAAGAAATGGCACCTCAATGAAGGCCCTACAGCTGCCTGAAATGCATGATTAGCTCAGCTTGTGTCTGTGCTGTAGCTCAGCACCAGTAGGTCAGGGGAAAGTGGCTATCAAAATGAACCATTTACAGCCCTGGGTTCTTTCTCTTTTGCAAGAAATCGAGCCTTTGAAATGTGCTGTAGAAAGCCCTTTCTGGTTGCAGTGTTATTAAATTCACTATTTCTTTTGTTAACCAAGCTACCAAATTTGTAACCAAGGAAACCCAAACACCAGACAAACGGTACCTTCTCTCTTATGCTATAAGATTATAAGGTTTGTGTAATAGACCTCTACGGTTACTGTGCAGCACAAAGCAGAGTAATAATCCAAAGGGAGAGGTTTTTTAAGTTTTTTCTAGCATATCTAGAGCTGAGTTATTCAACTTTCCAGTTTCATTAAAATACTAGTGGACTTCCCTAAAGGCCCTTAGTCATCTAAGATAAACGTAAGATCTGTTTCAGAGAAGGTTAGATTAAGCTAAAAATGTGCTTTAACAAAGGAGTCATTTTCATGATATGTCTTCCAAATAATGATCTCTGCCAGTGTGTCTGTCTGAGGTAACATTTTGGAAAGTTTTAAGATAATTTATTGAAGCAATATAAGAGATATGTAAGAAGACAGGCATTTGTTTTCCTGCAGTTTATGGTTGCGCTGCCTCCTATACAAAACCCTTTCCCATATTTCTCCTGCTTCTTGACGTAAATGGGGTGCTAATATCTTCCTGTCCCAAATATGAGGGGAATATTTTATAGATTTTACTATTTCTTAATTTTAAAAGGTGCAAGAGTTATTTTAATTGTGTAGGAAATGGCTAAAAATGCTCATCTTGACCATGGTAGCAGATGGCACTGAGAAGGAAGAGGAAAATGTGAACCAGTGCCTCATTAATAAGTTCAATTTGGTAATAGTTTCAATAAAATTAGTCATTAAGGTGAATATAAAATCTTGACTTGGCATAATATTCATCAGACAGGAGGCAATAGGACAGCTGTGACTGGGGAACCGCTGGCAGTTGTTTCAAAGGATCTATGATGATACAGTTTTTCTTTGGCAAATCTTAATAGTAAGGAGAGAAAAGGGGCATTGAGTATTACTGATTGATGGTTTTCATTAAACTATATGATAAATTATTGGGAAAACTAAGCTTTTAAATTCTACATTAAGAAAAAAAAGCAGAAAAGGTAAAGTAAGTGATAACAGAATATACAGAAGTAAAAGGTTAGTATATTTAAAAGCAAGATATCTTTATGATCATATGATGTTATCTGTCACACAGAAGCAGTAATTTCACTGAATCCATTGTTCTGTGTTTTCATCATATTGATAAAGAGATCATATTGCAAATTAAGTGTTTTCAGTAACTAAGCTTCATTCCTTTACATGAAAACTAAGGTATATGGTTGACCTCTGTTACCACTGAGCATTTTGAGTTAATCCAGTTGAAGATATTTAAGGTCCTGTATAAACATTGGAGAGAGATAGTGCTTGCCCTGAGACTTCTAAACTTTAGGTGGTCTGAATCTCTCTGTGTAGAACTCCAAATACAGTTGCCTTTCCCTGTCAGGTATACCAGGAACTGAAATACTACTCTGGGAAGGCATACTCATTATCCATTAAGGTATTGCAGGATAGGAACCTTAATGGACATATAGTAGTTGTACTACATTGTATTTTGACTGTAGTGCAAATGAAAGTCTTAAAAATGTATTTAAAAGGGAGGCATGAACTTGGGATAAAAGTAGTAGTCTTAGCAAGGTTTTGCCTGTTAAAATTGTGGTTTAGCACAGCAATTAAATCGCATATTGTTTCTGTTCATTTAAAGGGTATCATTGCACAGCCAGCAAAACTTAATGACTGTATCCAACCTTGGTGTTATCTTTGGACCAACTCTGATGAGAGCACAAGAAGAAACTGTGGCTGCTATGATGAACATTAAGTTTCAGAATATCGTCGTTGAAATTCTGATAGAGCATTATGAAAAGGTAGAAAGAAATCATCTGTTTTGTTACGAAGTGGAACTAAGATCTCCTTTTCATTACCATCATTAAGTTCTTAAGAATAACAAGTCCAACATTTATAGGTCATTAATAGAAATAATACCTTTTTCCCACTCCATGCTATGGATCTGTATTCCTAGCAAATCTTTCATGGCTGTGCAGGGTACAGATCCAAGACATAATCTCCCGTGCTTTGCAGCCATTGCTCTGAATCTTCAGTTGCTTTCTGAAGATTGCTTCCTGAATCTAGAAACAGGAAGACAAGGTCATAACTTCGCTTCTGGCTGCTCCAGCTCTTTTTTGCTACCATTGTATGAAGGTTCAGTCTGGGTTAATGCATAGATTCTCCTCTGTGTGCTTCAGGTCAGAGTGTTTCTGACCATTGCTATCCTTAGGGGACATGTAAGCTGCATAGTAGAGATAGTCATTAGAAGAGTTGAGAAGGACTTGATCAGGAAATCTCAAACACTCACTTTCAGTCACTACCATTGCTGGTTCAGCTTCACTGAAAGGCCGCCTCAGATTTTTTGTTTTAATTTTAAACTATTTGATTTTAGAATTCAGCAGAACAGTCAAGACCTCCTTCACTTGATAGTCAAAAGCAATTTTATTCTGGGCATCTTAGTTGAGCTATGTCATCTCCTCTGATGACTGACAAAACAAAGTGAAAAAGCTTTGAGTTTCTTTCATTACACATTACTCAGCTAAGGGTCAGTTCCCAGTCAATACCAGGACCCCCTGCACTGATTGATCAGTAAGTGCTGTCAGTACAGCTTGGTATCATCAGTTATATTTCATAGGGAATCCTCAAGATAGCTATGATCCTGATAGGCTTCTTGGCTCTAGTTCCAAAACATAGATTGCATTTTTAGAACACTGAATTTCCACTCCAGAAAATTAGAGCTCATTCAGCACAAAGACTATGACTGCACAAAGTCACCCTTGCTTTATTTCTCTGTCTACAAACATGTTTTTATGCTGATGTGCTACTCACTAGTGCTTAATACAGTTTAAATGTACTCCAAGGACATCTCAAGATACCCACTAAAGTATTTCCTACTGTGGAAGTATATTTGCTTTCTTCCACTTCTTTGAATGGCACAAAGGTGTCTTTTCATGGTTCATTTCATCTTCTTCTGGGAATGCCCTGTAGCTAGAGGGCCCAGAAATCCTTTCAGAGATATCGTCTTGTATAACATGGTAAAAGAATTGAGTATTTTGTGCAGCAATGAAGTGCAAAATTGACCAGTGGTACCAGTGGTATGTAAAAGATAAGAACCAGGAGATGCCTTAAATGTAAAGTTGTTCCTCATTAAACTTGACTTGTTTGACCAAATAAAGCTTTTTGAAATGCAAATTTGATTGCAATAAGTTATGACTGTGACACATTTCTGTGATATATAAAAGCTTTTGCTGGAACACAGGAAAA
The DNA here is from genome assembly GCA_013397795.1 of Orthonyx spaldingii. NCBI lineage: Eukaryota > Metazoa > Chordata > Aves > Passeriformes > Orthonychidae > Orthonyx > Orthonyx spaldingii. The sequence continues at coordinate 192,992 of VZTJ01005633.1, read as the reverse complement.
AAAATCAACCTTGTCATAATATTTAAAAAAATATATTACTTCTTGGAGAAGAGTCATTAGTAGGCACCTATTTTGTTTTACAATTTCAACTGTTAAGCCCTTCTTAAAAAGAGCTAGAAAATAAATCTGTTTCAACAAATTAATATAGATATTCACTACAGCTCAATATTGTGGTTCTTGAGTTGTAAAATGAGATGAAAGCAAAGCTTATGTTCTGTGACTTTACTCTTTTGTCATGTGTGAGACTATTATAGTGTTAATTTCAAGTACAGTGGCGAGGAAAATAAATGAATTAATAATGAAAGCGTAAGAGTACCTCTATTGTTTAATGTCATTTTTTCCCTTTTTTTTAATCATGCAGATATTTCACACTGCACCAGACCCCAATATTCCTCTTCCCCAGCCTCAGTCCCGATCGAGTTCAAGAAGAACAAGAGCAATTTGTCTCTCCACAGGTTCGCGTAAACCCAGGGGAAGATACACACCATGTCTAGCAGATCCTGACAGTAAGTTTGTCATTGCATACTGGTTATCTTCCTTTTTATGTCCTCTTTTAACTTTGCTTGAATAATAGCCTATAGATACTGTATTGCAATGATCATAAACATCACCTTTTTAACCTCTGTGAGTCACAGCAGCACTGTTGACCGACTGCATTCCTCACTTCTCAGATGAGGAAGGATGTTTGGTTATAGGCAAGTCTTGCATTGCATACAGTGTTCAACATCGTTTAAAGTAGACTTTATATGTTAATCTAAATTTAGTCTACTTTGAAACTCAAAAGTTCATTGTATGAAGTTCATCTCATTTGCTTGCAAGGTGATTAGTAAGGTTGGGAAACAGTAAATACAGTCTTTTCTCTCCTCCTATAACAAATGTAATTCAGTCAAGGCCAGGAGATCAAAACCATCACTTGGCTTTTCTTACATGCATGAAACTGTGGTCATGCATGTGGACTTCAAAGCCAGTCACTGGCTAGGCTGCCAAAACCACTGAAACTTTGTTAGGTTTTCTGGAATAGAAATGAACTCTAATATTCCTGGGAGAAGCGGTATACTTATCATATGGCTTACTGTTTAACAGCAGGGAGTTATAATTAATTGCTGCGTAGAATGCTTACTCATTTTTATGTAGATATAATTTAAAAGTTTCACTTCATTCATTCTCATCCATTTGAGCTACCACTTTTTTACTTACTGGCTGTACCAGGAAGGAGTATTGAAACTTTATAAAAGCTTAAGTCATTAACAGTCCCACTACTGCAACAGACTTCCTAAAGAACTTCTGTGTCCCTTGCTTCCTCAAAAAGATTTACATGAGACTGGTTCAGTAACTTAATCCACGGTTAAGGTGCATCTGTTCTTGAGGATCTGTAGTAATTCTGAAGTCTGTAATGTTAGGAAATCTATCCTTGGTGTATTCTTGCAGAGGTGCTGCATTTTCCATAGGCCTATGTTACTTGTTTCCTGCCAGGGAGAGTAAAATGATAAATAACAATAGCTCCCTGCACATGGATTGCCAGTGTGAATGACATGGGATTCTGAGTAAGGAGTTACAAAGGAACAGTCAGTTACACTCAGCAGAGGACAAACTGGCAAGTTTCAGGTGTTTTTCACTGTGTAACTGCAATGAATGAATAACAGTATGAGACATTTCTCTGCAAGTATTCTGCAGGGTATATGCAAGCTCATGCTTCTTCAGGCTGTGAGGTTCAGGTTGGACATCAGGAAGAATTTCTTCACTGAAAGGCTTGTCAAGCATTGGAACAGACTCACCAGGGAATTGGTGGAATCGCCATCCCTGGAAGTGTTCAAGAAATGATGTGGCACTTAGTGCCATGTTTTAGTCTATGACATGGTGGTGTTCAAAGCTTGGATTCGATGATCTTGGAGGTCTTTTCCAGCATAAATGATTGTATGACTTCTATGATGCTATGTTTGGTGGCTGTTTGATTGCCATTAGGTCTGATCCAACAGCTCTCCACTGTGTTTTGCTTATTAGCTGAAACTCAGCACTTGTGTAAACAAGTTCAAATTAGTATCTCCTTTGTGCCCTGAAAGGCTAAGGTAGAAGCCGAGGTAATCTTCTTACCAAATATCTCTAGGTGTGGCAGGAGACAGGTAAGAGGGAGTCAAGGCTTCTGGCAATAGCAGTTTCTGAAGCACTGGATTGTTTAAGTCATCGTTTGTATGAAGCATGGACAGAACTATATTGCAGGAAATAAAGGAAATCTTACATGGCATGAGAAAGGAGATACAGGTTTCATATGGTAGAGAATGGTAGAAAATTATAGAAAATACTTCTGACAAAAAGTGCATCAGCCAATCTTGCAACTTTCAAGGGACTAATGCTCATCTGGCAAGATGAGTCTTTAAGTTGTAAATAAACAAAAGGTTTGTGTTCTTTTTGCACGAAACCACAGATTAATGAATGTGATAACAAGTAAGGTACATAAGGACTAAAGGTGGCATGAAAGAAATGCACATGATTAGAAAACGCAGATTATTGTTTTCACTCTCTCTCCCTTTCCCTGCCTCCTCCCTAGGTGACTCGTACAGCAGCAGCCCCGACAGCACCCCCATGGGCAGCATTGAATCTCTGTCTTCTCACTCCTCGGAGCAGAACAGCACCACCAAGTGCACGCCCTCACAGCCAAGGGAGAAATCAGGAGGCATTCCATGGATTGCCTCTCCCCTTTCTTCTAATGGCCAGAAAAGTTCAGGCCTGTGGACTACAAGTCCAGAATCCTCATCGAAGGAGGATGCAACCAAAACAGATGTGGAATCAGACTGCCAAAGTGTAGCTTCTGTCACTGGACCTGAGAATGCCTCTCCACCAACAGACCTAACCAAAAAGAGTTCCTACAGTCTGTCTGGGCTGAAAAGGTCTTCAGCATCTTCCCTTAGATCAATTCCATCAGCTGAAGGTAATTTCCAAAGTCTTTTATCACATCAGTGTTAACTAATGCATTGCAAAACAAGAGCTGGGTCTGAAAGCTAATGATATTCATTAGTCTTTTTTGTTTGGTTGGTTGGAGTTTTTTAAATTTTTGTGGTGTGTTCTTTCAGTTTTCAGACTGCTACTGACATATTTCCATTGCTTATAACCTGCGCAGTTCACATAGCTTAAAAGATATGTGTCTCAGAATTTAGATCACTCTCTAGCCTTCTGTGATTCATCTATACATTATAATGTATTATATAGAATAATACTATAGGTTAGAAATATTAGTAATAGAGGTATTGTGCTTATATTTTGGGATCTCTGTATTATGACAGTTTTTAAAATGTTATGAAGCATTTGTTGGTCTTTGGCATAAGGAAAGAAGCAGATGTAATTCTCATCTTGCAGAACATCCATGCAAACAAGGCAGCAATCCACAGATAGGTCACCTGAAAGGACACATGTGGATATGGCTTATAGTCATTGAAAGGAATTCTTTTGTGTACAATACAGTCTGTACACATATAGACTTGTTTTATCAAGTTACAGCAGCAATTGTTTAAGGCAAATCATGGTCATTTATTCCTAAGTATATTTTTTAATTTGCATGAAGCTTCTGTGGATATCGAAATGTTAATTCTTACAAATTAATGTGGTTGGATTTCACACTGCCTTGATCAGTTAACTTCCTGAGAACCTTTCCTATGTGAATTTTTTTCAGTTTTATGCAAAGAACTACTTTATAAATATTTTTATTGTCACTTTTTAGTGATTGTACTATCTAGCAATGTAATTGCAGTGTCATTTTTTAGCCTTCTCAGTTTTAACGTAATTTCCTCGTTCTTTCTGTTGGTTCTTTTCTCCTGGCTTTTTGCCTAAAAGACTGTTTCTTCTCACTCTTAGTAAGTAATTACTGTACCTGTTTTTACTCCAAAAAAAAAAAAAAGGTAAAAAACCCCAACAACATCAGCACAACCTTTGCTTTGTACTGTTACACATCTTGTGAAACAACTTCAAATTAGCTTTAATGTTCCCTGTAATTTGGTGTTTTCTTTAGGTAACAAAAGCTGCAGTGGATCTATACAGAGCTTATCTTCAGCAGATACCAAAGATACACCAAAGGCTCCACCAAACCCTGATTTGCCTCCCAAAATGTGCAGGAGATTAAGATTAGATACTGCATCAAGTAATGGCTATCAAAGACCAGGATCTGTGTAAGTCATTAAGGTCCTTTGGAGATTTGTGTTGTTACAGTATTGTCTATTATAAAATTATTCCAGAGAAGTACATAAGTAGTTGAAAAAGTATGCATGAATACTTGATTTTAATATTTCTGTATTAATTATTTATCTAGTTTTGTTAAAATTGTAAACAAAGGAGATGGCACAAAGTCTGTTTAAGTTAGTTGAAAGACTACCATTGACTTTATTAGACTAGAGAAAAGGTAGAAATGTTTCCTAGAAAAATTATTAGGATTGTTATCTCTGGTTCTTCTGGAGTTTAATGTTTCAAGGACCAGAAATGCTATTTACTGTCCATGCTGTTATATCAGAAAGATCATGAGATTTTATTTGTGTAAGTCCAAAACTGGAGAAAGGAAAAAGAAAACAAAACCAACCTTCTACTCTGAAATGTCTTCAGTTGCTGCATGATAAATAGTTGATTTCTAACAGTTGGGGTTTGGTTTGGTTTGGTTTGGTTTTGGTTTTATTTCTTTAATGCTGAGAGGAAGGTACTTCTAAGCAATAGACATTGTGATTTAGTCCATTGAGATTTGTGTTAATAATGTTTCTCAGTGCTTTCAGAAGACTTGAAAGTCAGAAGATCTTTCCTGATCTGACTGTCACCCAGAATAACTCTGTCCCCATGAACAAGTGATTTCTAGATCTGCAGAGCATCAAAAAGTTCTTCAAATTCTGCAGGATATAATTTAGCCTCTCCACTTCATAATCTGGAAGGGATCACTGTAGTAATTTCACAGATTCTTGTGTCTTCCTGTGTCTTTTACTTTCAGTAAAAGCATTTCCAATATATCTATTGGCCGTCTATGAATATACTTTTAAACACAAAATGTTGTGTGACTCAGCATGGCACTGGAGCATGTGGAAGTCAGTAGCCCCATTTAGGTTATACCCTTAAAAAGTCTGTTTAATAGGGATATAAGTGAATAATAAAAAAAAAAATTAAAATGTGTCCATGTCTTTAGAAGGCTAGAAGTGAAACTGGTGTGTGTAGTATAAAGCAAGGTGGTGCATTCATTTTCAGAGTGGCTGCAAGAGCACAGTTGTTTGAAAGCGGTGGTTCACTTAAACAAGTTTCTTCAGGACGGTAAGTGCTACATACTGTTTAACATTCTGTAAAATCTTTCCTGTTTTGCTGGCTTCAGAGATCAAAATAGAAGTGTTGGAGCTTTGTTCTGTCTCTTTTGGACAGCATAATGTGGCATGTGAAATTTTTTTGCTTTAGTAAGCTCATCCTTTCTTCAAAAGAAAGCTAAATTTCATAGAGAATAAGATCCAGTTTGGTTATTCTCTCACCTGGGTAAATAGTGAGACATGCTCAGGTCAGCTGTCTGCTTAAGGACATGGATACAAGAGAAAATTAACAGTATTTAAATTAGGATAAGGGTGCTGTACTTTCTCCATACAACTGTTTGTATGGAATGCCTTCCAAAGCAGAGTAGCAAACTTGCTGGTAATTTGCTTATACGGGCAGGTCTGGAATAACATTTACCTTAGGAAGTTCAAGATTAACTTGATCAGGATTTCTTTACCATCACACCTTCCGTGCCTGGGTGTCTGTCTGCAGCAACTGTTGACCTTTCTTCGTGATAGTGTGCAGCAGGAAGTATTGACATTTTCTTTCCGCAATTATTAGCATTTGTTTGATGGATTTGCTTCATTTTTGTTTTAAATGAATTTGGAATGTTCTGGCAAGTGTTTGTCTAGGAAGTAGTATCTTCTATACATTACTACTCCCCTTACAATCAATAGACAAAACAGATAAATAAATGGATCTGGGAAAACATCTGTCTCTCTTTTCACTGTCCCAACTTTTCAAATGTTCTGAGATAGAACACAGATTAAAAGCAGAACACTGCTTTTAAAAGAGAACACTCACTGATACATCCACAACTTACCAGAACTGTTGAGCAATGAAAGAAAGACGTCCAATCCAAAAGTAGTAGCCTGAAGTAGCACAGATGTAAGGGAAGGTGCCAACATGCTGAAATGCGTGGCCATGGACTGGTGGCTGTCCTCTTTGGCAGATCTAGTAGGGAGGGAAAGAAAAGCTCTCCTGCAAAGGCCCGCTGATTTTGGGAGAGAAGCAGCTTTCAGGAATCAAGGCTGTTTTTGTTTTGTGTAGTACATGGACTGTAAGATGAACAAAAAGGAGAGGGGAGGAAAGGGGTGTGAAAAGAGCAGGGCAATAATTTAAGGAAAAAAAGTATAAATTAAGGGTCTGGAATGTTCTTAAGTCAGTGCCCTAAATTGAAAGCAATGACTGCTTCACCAGTCCTGCATCATTTCATCTCCAACACCCTTCCTTTTCTTATTTTATATTACTTCCTTCTTTCAAACTCTCCCCTGTTGTTCCTTCAGAGCCTGTGCCACCTGTATCTGTATATAAAAAGCATGTAAGAAGCAAAAGTCTGACAAAGGAAAAAGTAGCAGTTTGATAATGGATGTGGAGAGTGGATAACAAAGCCGAAAACACTGAAAGGCTGAACAGCTCTTCTACTTCAGCCTTCATAAGAAGGCAGAAGAGCAACAGTAGCAAGGAGTGGAAAATGAGAGGTTAGCAGGCAGAATGAGAAAGAAATCAGAAGTAGCTCTGCTGTTCTTATAATGCTGCTTAAGTCTGAGTACGATTTTGCAATTTAGAGCCAGCTTTTATTTAGCTGCATGGTATGAACCTTAAAGGCTGATTTTAAACCTTAGCATAGTCTCTTTTTTTCCCTTTTTTTTGGCTCTGAAGTATGTAGAAATCATGGTAATTATATCTTGATCATGCAGTAGAAAGGCCTCCTGTGTTCATAACTCTGCTAACCAATGAATATATGCAGGACCGAATGTAAGACAGAGAAACTATTTTTAAGCTGCCTGGTTTGATGCCAGAAATACTCAAGTCAAGACAGTGTTGGACTCTCTGCAGGGGTAATTTACCCTGCTAAGATAAATTTTAAGCTACTGCTTACCTATGCATTATAGAATGTAAGTAACTTCATCCCTGCTTGAAGCACCTGTTTCCTGTTATGGTCTTTTGTACACTAGGCAGGTCAAAAGTACCTGTATGGCTTTGCAGTCTCACATTGTTTTCTGTATTCCAGCAGATAATTCTGCATGTAATACTTTACTGCCACAGTGGTCTAGTCCTACTTAATTCCCTCTTCCACGTAGTCTTTGCAACCCTGCTTTCTGACTTTGTATGATGCAACAGGTCTATAATGAGTGTTTGTCCTTTTTTTTAATGCATCATTTGACCTGTTTTCTCTCCTTGTGTACATGAATACATGCTCCTGTAACACTAAAGGGTTGTGCTAGTCAGAAAGACAAAAGGAGATCACAGGGCTGGACAGGGCATAACGTTTTGGTCTTCCCTGTCCAATCCAGAGACCAGTCTCTGTTGCTAATCTAGTATGCACTTGGAAGAGGTGAAGGAGTTTTCTTACTAGTTTCACAAATACTGCCGTTAGGCAAGTCTTAGTCAGACCTGAGGTCTGTTTATTGCAGCTTCTGTACAGAAATGCACCAACACATAATCCCTGACTCTACATTTTCTTGACTTTGATTTAGAGACACAGAAAGTCAAGTCTCCTGAAATGAGAAACTGCATTAGAAAAAGAACTTTCATTAGAAAAACAGCCAGGAGTAAGTGACAGCAAGAGGCTCCATCTTTCAGCAGGATCTCTAGGTGCCAGGAAGGGACTTCAATAGGAGCAGACTGAGATCTTGAAGCCCTCTAGCCTCATACTCACCTCCCAACCATATGATTAAATATTCTTTTCCAGTCATTCTTCTGTTTTTATTTTCATGCTATATTTTGCATGTCCTGAAACACCTGGAATGCCTTGCGCAGACCAGGCCAGTGTGTTTTACTCAGACTTGGTTTTGAGTCTGCCATCTCCAGGGCTCTATAAACCTTTCTTCCTCCTGTAGGATAATATTAACTGGTGAGTCATCTGAGAGAGATTCATATGTTTTCCCTCATTCATTCCTCTTCTGGCTTCGTCTTGCTAGACTGAAAACTCATTAGGGTAGGAGCATAGTTTTAAAGCTTGTTTATGTATTTTAAAGTAGTTGTTATTGTTATTATTAAAGCTGCAGGTATTGTTGACTGTGTGTAGTCAAGGAAAAGAATTTATGATCTGATGAGTACTGGTCCTTTGACTGCTAGTATATTTATCATTGTGGACTCAAAACAACCATAATAGGAAGTAGGGAAATGAAAAATGCATTTTTTTCCATCTGGAATATATCCAGTAAGGTCGTGGAAAGAAGAAACTTCTAGGAAATGTGGGTATCATTTTCTGAAGTTTTGTTTTTTTTTTCCTCTGTCCTAAACAACATGAGTCACACTCCTCTCAGGTTATTAGCATCATCTTAAAAGAACTGTAATAGATGATGGTGACCCATGCTTTTTGACAGCCTTGTTTCTAGGGAGAACAGCATTAACACCGTTGGTAAGAATGTCCATTTTCATAATCACAAAGTGCCCAGGAACCTGCAAGCCCATTTCATGATCAGTGCTTCCAGATGGATAGGGCTGAAGTGAGTAATAACAAATATGAGAACCCAAATAATCTAATGAAGTGTGGAAGCAATGACCAGGTGCTTGAAAATGGCTCCAGAATTGTAGGTAAATATTCTTAAATATGTCCCTCACTATACCATCACAGATGGTTTGTACATAACATTGGGGTTTAATTGCTTTACCTCAGGAGCAAGATAGTGCAAAGAATCCTGTAATTCATTAGCTTTTGAGAAACTGATTTCTTGTGTTTCTCTATCTGTGTAAATGTCAAATGCTGAGAACCTTTCTCTTTCCATAGGAGATGATTTTAGGTCTTTTCCAACCTTAGCAATTCTGTAATTCTATAATTCTAAGACAGAGTCCATGTTTTCTTGTCTTTTTTCCTTTTAAGGTAAACATACTTGGATCAGATAAAATTTGAGGTTAAAAACAGAATAGTTTAATAGACACTGGAGAATACAGAAGAAAATTGCATTAATTTTCTTAACTTTTTCTAAGGGCAATAAAAACAACATGTTGTATTTCAAGAATAACTTAAGAAATTCCACCTCACATTTAAATATTGCCTTAAATGTCTTTTGTCACAGTATTAACATAGGCACCTGGCTTGATAGTCAAATTATTCATATCTGAAATAATCCCTGAGCTTTAGTAAATTCATTACCTACTACCTTGTGTGCATTACAACTACAACAACATTTAACAGTTACTCTACTGTTTTATAAGTGTAAAATCCATGATTATGGCACACAGGTATATTGGGTTTGCATAACAAGGGGTCATGCTGGGGTCAGTTCATCCTAACAGGCAATGGCTGTTTTGTCATAGTGTTACTGATTTGGATCAGGATAATTAGAACATCTGTAGTGCTCTGTTGACTTTGAGGAAAAATGAGATTAAATAATTTTAGTTTATGTATGACCGTCAGTAAAGTCATCTAATATCCCTCTGTATATACATTATGTAGATTACTATGTGTAGATTTATATAGATCATATACAGTAATGAATCTTCCCACCTGTCTTGTCAACTGTAGATGGCAAACTTCACAACAGGAGGCACCAAGGAGTTGTTTTGGAAAACCAATTCAGAGCAGTCTACACCAGCCAGACAGCAAGCTATTATTTAAGCAAAGTGAACAAACAAGGATCCAGTACTCATCTTGTTCTAGTTAGCTGATGGGATGTAACCAGGATGACAGTACTAAAAATCAGAAATGTTTCCAGTGTCCTGAAAGTAAGCTGCCCTTGGATATCGTGGGTGCAGCTCAGAATTGCTGATCTCCTGTGAAAATCTCATCCTGAGAATGTAACCGTTGAGGAGTCATTAGCTTGCTTAAGGTGAAGGCAAAACATGCCATTTAGTCCAGTCATAAATCAGAGAACCAATAGAAAAGCTTTTTATTCAGAGGGAGAAATCATCTCTGGAAGGCTCTCACATAAAAACTTCAGAACATGTCCATCCACTCTCATACTATTTTAAAGGTTCAAATGAATGATGGTAATGCTTATGATGTAGCACTGTTAATTAATCTAACATACAACTCTGTTATCTCACTATTTTGGGAGAAAGACATGATAGATTACATACCACACTCTCAAAAAGTATGCAGAAAATGTTAAACTTTGCCACAGGTCACATATTGGGTCATTTGAGATAAATCCTGCCTAGAAGGAAACCTCAGTCGACAGCTCCCCATCACATCATACAAAGGTGAAATAGTCAACAAGTTCATCAAGTACAGTGTGGGTTTAAAGAAATCAGAAAAATCGGTGGCTCATATAACATTGTTCTGAGTGTATAAATTAAAGTCAAGGTATTAGATAAATTGCAGGAGTCTAACGAGAACTTCTGATTTTCATCTTCATGTTCAAACCCTCGTTCTGTACTTTACAGAGTCATAGTGCCAGAACCTAAGAGGTGACTTTTTCTGTCCTCCTTCTCTGGGACAGAATTATTACTCCTTTTAGTCTCATGTTAACATTCTAAGTATTTTTTTCCTTTGTAGGTCTATCAACAATAGTTTCTCCCAGGTCAAGTCTTTAGATCTTTAATGACTTGATGATCACTTTTGCATTTGTCTCCTGGCAATTCATGACTTGCTTCAAGCAGTATGCTCAGTTCAGTACTTACTTGAATGACAACTTCATTTTAAAAGCTCCAAATTATATTCTTGTTTAAATATCTGAGTAGGATGTCAGTCTCTTTTCTGCAATAACATGCTTGTTAACTCCAGTAAGATTGAAGTTATTATCTGCTATAATTCTACTCTTCTGAACTGCTGTGTAACCAGTCATTATCATATAGCATTTGTACAATTGCTTATTCCTGTACTTCTCAGGTTTTAATTAAATTTCTTTATACCTTTTTCCTTGTTATCTCATTTATTGCGAGCCTGTATTTTTTTCTTTCAGACAAGCAAAAGCCATGTATTCCTGTAAGGCTGAGCATAGTCATGAGCTGTCTTTCCCACAGGGGGCAATATTTTCCAATGGTAAGATTTGTTTTACATTGACTTATATATTAGAAAAGAACCTATAAAAGACTGGACCATATCCGTGGGGGCATAATTCCATTTTTAGTTCTCACGTTTTCTCCTGATTTTTCAATTGCTCTTAAATAAATATCACCTAAGTAAATATATGTAGCATGTGTGGGATTTTTTAAGTGTTAAAAGTTGTGTATGTTTTTTTGCAGTGTACCCATCAGTGGAACCAGGCTGGTTAAAGGCAACTTATGAAGGCAAAACAGGACTAGTTCCTGAGAATTATGTTGTCTTCCTCTAGTAAGCTTTAGTGGACAGCAATATCTTCATGGTATCCATGGTAACAAATAATAAGCACTATGATTTTTATCTGACACAGATATGGGATCAGCCCCTTAGCTGAGTGGTAGATTTCCTTCAGATGCTGCAGCTGCAGGTTACAGAGCTCCCTGCCAACGGAACAGAATGTGATGAAACAGTTAACAGTTTCTGTACTGAGGACGGTACTCTGTTTGAATAACTTCCATTGTTTGCAAAAGGTTGTTCTGTTCTTCTTTTATGGATAAGGAACACTAGAGCAATAAAATTTTTTAAAAATTGCTATTTAGCTGCAGACTTTCAGGTCCGAGGACGTTGTTCACAGAAGTGTGAAATTTAGAGGCAATGCACTCTATGACATTGCTTGTAATCTTTGTTTTTTTAATATGGAAAATCATGGACTTTTTCATAATGTAAGTACTGCTTCTATTGTGATCTGAATTCTCCCTTAGTAAACTTGATTCTAAAATCAATCCTAATCATTTCAAATAAGAAATGACTTCTCCATAAATCAGAAGTTTGAACTTCTGTTAGTCATGGAGTTACAATATGGTATAGAATTTATACAACTGGTGATATCAGTTTATACACTGCCTGAGCAGTGAGTGCTCATTCAAAATGTGATATGTTTAATGAATGGTTCATTCAAATACTTATTAGATTTATTTACTTCTTTCTGTATCAGCATATTAACAACTTCTATTTCAATGATCCTCATCATCTGGAAGATATTCTTCCTGTGTTCCAGAACAACATCTGTAGAAAACAAGGAGATGCTGAATCTGGACTGATAGGTAGTCATGTGAAGTGAGCAGTGAAAAACAGCAGTATGTTTTGAAACCCGAGATAAATTGCAACTCATTCTTTTTCCATTGCAAATAAGACAAATGACCTGTAAACTAGCGAATTTTATAAGCTATGAATGCTAAAAGCTCCGTGTAGCAATAAAATTACTTAGTGTTATTTCTCCTGACTTCTGCTAAAATATTTGACAAAGGTTCTCTCCTTCCACAGAATAAAAAAAAACTTACTTTACAAAGGTGTTGTAAAGACCTATTGATTGCTCCTGGTAGGACTAAAAAGCCAAAAAAAAAAAAAAACCACAAAATTAAACCCAAGTCAAAGAAAACCCCAGAAATCATAAGCAGCTTTCTCAATCTGAGCAGTTTTCTTGTACACCTTGAGGGGAAAACATGCACTGCTTGCTTGGCTGCTTGCCATTCCTGATTGAAAACTGAGACATTCAACCTCCATATTAGTATTTCTTCAACATCAGTGCTTCCAAAAGGATTCACTGTTTCACAAAACTATCTAGGCTTACTTTCATAGATCTGTCAAGGCTCAGTTCTTTCTTCAGCAGCAGACATCAACATACAAGTCTTCTGTTGATTTCTGAGTTGTACACTACTTAAAGGAAGTTTAAAGAACTGCTTTTAGGACTAAAAACATCAGTAATTTTTTAACTGCTGCTTTTTCCTTTCCATAGCCTTTTCTTGTTTAAATTGAAAAGTAAGATTCATTGCCAACACAAAGAAGGATATCAGAACATTCTTTACTTACATGTAGTGCATGAATTCTTCAGAGCAATTGCTGGAATTCAGGCTGGTGGCAGAATCCTGCAGGATCTTTCTGCTCACTAATTCAAGTACTGAGTGACGATCAGAGAGAGGCTCGAAAAACATCCCTCCAAAAATGGTCTAGCTTTTCATAGGGGGAGTCTGAGCAAGACACTGCAGGCAGTTGAGGACAGACTCCATGCATTAGTGACTGAGTGACCTGGGTTCTTTATTCACCCTAAACAGTTTCATTAAGTCCCAAAACATGTTTCACTTCATCTTAAATCCAGACTGTGCCCAGTGCATTGTGATGAAGGGTTGTTCCAGACCACACAGGCAGTGAAGGCAGACATGTGTGCTCATCTAGTTTGCCCAGAGCAGATGTGAAAGGAAGTGAGGGTCTTTCCTCAGCCAATTGAATCTTTCTTCATTTTAAAGCAAGACAGGTTTTCTTAGTCTAAGCTATGCCTGAGACTTCCACTGCCCTGAGAAGACCAATATGGTTTTGGTTGTGTTTTTGCTGTGTTTCACAATCGAAAAACTGTAGGCTGTCAAAAGGTTTACCTCTGGTGACCTTCCCAGGGGAAGTGCTGCTGCAGGCAAAAAGGAGCAGAAAGGGAAGCAGAGCTTTGAGCTGAGGCTGGTGGCCCAGCACATCTCACTCAGGCAGAAAAATGCAGTGATCAGGGGAAAAATCTCAGCTTCTGTCTGTTGCAGGGGGTCAGTGACAAACTTGTATTGAACATCCTTTGATGACTTCTCATGCCTCTTAAGTGCAATTTAATTGTTGCGAAATTCTTGAGGAACTGTGAAACAGAAAATGTAGAAAATGTTTGCTCTTAGTTGCTTTGTTCTAGCCTGATTTAAAAATAAGTGGGAAAAAAACCCCTAAGCTTAGGTAATTTCACATCCCCTCTATGTGTCTCACAATTCTCCAGTCCTATGTTTTGAAAGCAGCTGATCTGAGTGCAAGCTAGAGAAGTCAAAGATGCCATGTTCATTAAAAATTTTGTAAAACTGCAAAGTTCAGTTACAGATCAAGCAAATAGAGCCTGTAAGTGCTGAGGAAAAGGCTGTAGAAAGACCTGGAGGAATCCCTGTGGAGAAGAGGTGTTTCATCTGTTCCCATGCATTCATCTCACATTAGACCGAAATTTGGATTGCAGAAAACAACTTAGGAAGAAACTGGATTCCATTCATGTGCTGCTCACAAAACAAATCTATGTTTTGCTCTGTAATGCTCTGCAGCTTTGTCAGGCCCTTCTTCTGAACCAGCCATAAATAATTTTTAAGTGGTTTAGCTTTAAAATGGCATTTCCGTCTGAAAAAGGTTATGCCCATTCTTACTTGCAGTTAGCCAGTCACTCCCCAGGAGTAGGGCTTTTCATTTCTGGAAGTCTTGTACGATTTTTCTTTCACTCCCCTCTGCAGCATGTAGTAGCACTTTCTGTATGATCTCACTGCTGGGCTGTGGGTGCCCCAGCTCTTCCCTGCCTTTCCAGAGGGAGTTTATCTCTACAAGAAGCTGCACAGTGAACCAGAAAGTTGAGGAAGCAAGGGTGCAAAGACTGAAGTGGGGCAAAGGGCAGCACCAAAGCCTCTCGAACGATGATACTCTCAGGCCTGACCAAAAATCCTTTCTGATAATAGCAAAGAATCAGAAATCCATATAACATTTAAAGAAGATAGAATATTTTCATAATGCCTTACCAGAAAATTAGGCAATCTCAATTAAATTAGCTCATAGTATTGATTTACTATTCTTTATGGAAGTCAGATTCACTCTACAAGCAAAGGTTTAACATTTTTTAAAATAATTATTATTATTAGCCTTCCTAAAATGATATAGCAGGTTTGTTCCAAATATCACTGTAGAACTCAAGGTAGATGATACATTGTGGTTGTTCTTTGTCTTGTGGAAATAATGTCTGTACCCACAACATATAATTAGCCATGTTTTTTCTTTGTTAAACCTTTTGATACATGTTGCAGCACAACATGAATCAAATTAATAGTGTGAAGGACTGATATATTGTATGATAAATATGTAGAGTATATTAATATTCTATATTCACACTTTTTATTAATGATGATAAAGATTACATTTTTTGTGTGTAATTACTATGAGTTCAGTATTAAAATGTCCTTGCCATATTTTGGCATTTAGAGTTATATGTAACAAAACCATTAAATTAAACCAGAGCTATCACTTACGTCCCTAACTAATCTATAATGTCCATTGTACAATTATTTCTGGAAAAAAAAGATGCACAGATTTGCTGACCAGCGCTGTTCTATGATAGTAACTTATTTTCCTTTTATATATTCTCTGGTGCTAATCTCTATTCTTTGCCTGTAATTGGATTGAATTGTAATGTGCCTTTAGGAAAGACATGTTAGGAGAGGAAAAGTTGTAAAATTCTGCAGTTCAGAAGAGTAATTACAACAATAAGAAAAAAAGCACTGTATGGCAGTAATTGGATTTTTTTTTTTTTTTTTTGGTTAACTTTTCTCTCCTGGCCTATTTTCTACTTAATAAGATTGCATCAGAATAAATAATGAAATTAAAAAGCACATTGTTCTTCATACTTCTTTTCCCAAGGCAGAAGGTTGTGCAATTTTGGATCGAGCAGCAAGAAGAGAAATCCCAGTTGGGGAGCACATCCTCCAGGCTGGGATGGATCTTCTGCACTGATGGAAACTCTCAAAGCTCTATTGAAGTTAAAGACAGAACTTTGGCAATTTATAGTGAGGGTTTGCTGGCCAGAAGCCCCCAGAAAGGAGATGGAATATTCTACTAATGGGATAATCTATGATCCGGCTTGTCCTTTCTTTCAGCAGAGAGCCATGTGTGAATTGCTCAGCGGCCAGAGATCAAAGCCACAGGCAACCTTAGTCTCTCCCTGGCTGGTCACAGAGCCCTGAAGCTGCTGCTGCTGCTGCTGCAGCCCATCCAGCTCCTGCTCCTGCTAAAGTCACACTGCTAGTCAGGCTATATCTGTACCCATTGGGAGGTCTCTTTTTGTGTAAGATTTTGCATGGGCTTTGGGAGTTTGCTTTGTTTTGTTTTAACAAGGTGCTTGGTATCCAAACAGCCACTAACTCAGTCACTGAGGATCTTACTGGTTCTTTAATTGTCCTGTGTGTGGCAGTGTTTAATAAACCTTGGGATTATCCTCCTTGTTGTAGTGTAGAGCACAGTGCTTCAACCCTTGGATGCCTCGGCTGAAAGTTGTTTTGCATCTGAGTTTTCTGCAAGTCTTTTATTAGGAATTGTCATCAAAGCTCTGGCACCAAAGATAGCATCATTATCTCTGCAAGAGTTTCTGTTGGAGCAAAGGGCAAAGCTGCTGAACAGGGCACATGGATAGTTTCAATTTTCAACCATATTTATGGCAATTTTGGAGGTATTAGAGTTTATAGGGGTTACTTTAGATACTATATGGTATTTTAATAGGAAAGTATATACAATCAATAACTATATCTATTTAATAAAGCCCTACTAAATTATCTTATTGAACTCTCTGTTTATTTTGTAGTGTGGTTTCAATAATTATCTGCACTCTGTATATATCTACATGTAAATAATTAGCATGACATGCATAAGCTGACTTTGCAGACATAATTCTATGTTGTACTTTACACTGTATTTCAAAACTTTGAAAAATTGTTTTTCAAAATAAAAATCCTTTATACACAAACCGGTTTTTTTATTGTTTTTAAATTTGGGATCTGGTTCAGAGCCTGTTCTTTTTTCCAAGTAATAACTCTGGTTCTACTTCTATCCATACCTGCATTTTAGAGTAACATTTCACCCCTAAGGAAGCTTTACGTAGATGAGCATATGAATACCAGACAATAGTCTGTCGTCCACTGTCATGTGGAAGTCTCCAAAGATGTGGCATTTGAGAAAAAGAAAATGACAGCTTTGGATAGGTATCAAGAAGCAATCTGCATTGCTATGGCAGAATCTCGCTGATGAGGTTTTTCCTCTGGAAATCAGCAGGTAGATGGGCTCACAGGACAGGCTTCCATGGCTCCGTTCCAACAGCACTGCTGGATGGGGCAAGCAACATGAGTGCAGTGGCCTCTGCAAGTTCCCTTGCATGCCTTCCCCGGCACCTCTCCAAGACTTTTTGCCTCAGTTTTTACAGCCCTCGAACTGGAGTGACAGCTGTGCCCGAGGCAAAGGGAGCTGTGGGGTGACCTGCCTTGTCTTTTCCTTGAAGGAACTCACCAGAAACTCAGGAGACTTTAATATCTCTGAAACAATCAGGCATTGTTACGATATAGACTAAAAAAACCTGTGTTTCGTAAAAAAGATCAAACCAGCCAGCTGATAAACTCTTCCCCTGATCGCTGTGCTTGGGCTTGGACAGTGCAGAGAACTGCAGGAGGCCAGGGAGGATGGATACTGCTCCTGCATCCATGGCTGCCAGCTCCAGCCCCAGCACACTCAGGCTGCTGTGGCTCCTGCCTGCCAGTCCTGGGCTGGGCAGCTGCACTGCCAGCCTCCCTCTGCACGGGCACTGTGCCCACAGCTCTGCCCAGGGGCACAGCAGAGACAGACAGAAACAAGACATCCGTACCATGGCTGTAAGTAAAAATGAGATTGTTGAGAGGCCAAACAGCATGGACCCCATGGAGAAAGAGTCTTTCCCTTCCGATGCTTTCTAACAACTGCTCTGAGATGAAGCTTGTATTTCACAGCTCTCCCTGCTTGAGGATTTGAGAGATGTGGACTCTGCTTTCAGGAATGAAAACATCACCTGCAGCCCGTAGTCACCAAACTGTCTTGCATCTTACTGAGATCCTGGTGTCCCAGGCAGGATGGGGCCAGGGAGAAGGCAAGGTTTCCTTTGGGACCAAGGGATGCAGTTGAGCTGACAAAACCCCTTCTGGCTATATTAGTTCTGCTGGAAAAGCCTGAGAAGGAGAGGGGCTGCAGCAAGGGGTTAAAGCTGAGCTGAAGCTTAGTGCCCTGAGTTAAAGTGTAGAGAACCACCTCTGAGGTGTAGTGTGGAACGATTGCAATGGAAACTGTCACCATCATTCCCTGCAACACTGCCGGGTACCACTGGGGCTTTGGGAAGAAGGGAAAGTGCAGGGACAGATTCCCTGAGACACCTGCTCTGCCCTGCTGCTCTTTGTGCCTGGTGAGCTGTGCCTGTATCGGCACTGCCACAGCTCCCTCTGGGACCAGCACTTGTGGCTGGATCCCCCTCTGCTCCTGCTGGGGGCCATGAAAGCAGGGATGGTAGGAGCTGCTGCAAATGTCCAGCTCTGCACAGTGAGTAGGCACAAGAGGAAATGCAGAATATCTGCATTTTGATAGTTCACCAAAAGTGCCTGTTCATTGCTGATTTTATGTTAAAAATCTGAAATTAAATGGTTGTGGTTTCTGTTAGTTTTCTGCTCTTTTCCACAGGGATGAAAACTTCTCAGCTGTAGATCCCCTGATCTGAATCAGTGGATGCACACTACTTTGGGGTCTAGACTAAGCTCTAAAGTAATTCTCATCACTCATATTCCCAGCGTCCCATTTTACGTGGCATTAAGGAATAACTAAGATTTTTTTCTTTCTGGAAAATGTTCTGTCTTGCTATATTTTGACATTTCAGTGAGCATTTAAATGTAAAAAAACTTAAATTGCTGTTGAATCACCACATTAACACTATTTTGAAAGCTCTCAAGGGATGAGGCATCTGTGCTTCTTACCAGGAAGAGTGAAGACACATTTCATTACTTGGTTGCATTAGAGCACCTTACAGGGCATGATTCTTGTGTCTTGAAAAATTAATATTTTTGGCTTTATTACTTATAAGCCTTCAATGTCAACTATAGAGAAAGTGATGTGTGGAATTGCTTTGGTATAGAAAGTGTGCTGAGATGAGCCAGGCTGGCAACAGCCTTCTGCCTAAAGAGCATAAACTTCAGTGATCCAAGGAAACAGCATAGGTGTAAATTGAGCAGGTGGCAAAGTCAGTTCAGGTCCTGGTTCAGAACATTTTCGCATTATTTGGGCATGATCCATTCCTTCAAAACCGACCTTTCTAACACAAACACTGCTTATTAAACATGGTAAATAAGGTATTTGCACTTCCGTCTTTTAAAATTTAATTTTATGTTTGTAAAACTTTTCCCATGTCATTTGGATTAATCACTGATATGGAAACAAAGTATTGAAAGATATTCTTGGATTCTTTTGCAATGGTTGGCTGCTTTTCTATTGTATTTATGGCAACAAGCTCAAAAGCTGATCTAACCTAGAGCAACTGCCTTTGCCAAAGATCATGGTGTGCTTTTTTAATGTAAACATGCAGGGATTCATGGGAACATTGAGTGACCTCCACAGCCGGTACAGAAAGGAGTCTTAATTCACTTGAAAGTACTTTGGTAATTGGAATACATCTTTCTGCCAGTATAATTGAGGAACTGATTAGTTAGACTCAGCACGGGTGTATTTCATTTAAAATTACTGTTAATGGCTCTTGGGTGCCCTTAGAAGGGATTAGAGTCCCACCTGAATGAAAAATGTCAGCGATTTAGTTTTGTTGATGGTCATTGCTTTTGTATTCCTACCAAAAAAAACCCCACATTCAAAGGGAAACATGCAGCACATCTGGATTTGGGGTATTTTCAAAACAAGGTTTGCAATGCCGCGCTTTGGCTATGGCAGCCACAAGGTCCATCCCCACCAGCAGGTGGGGGTCTGAGAGGGCTGGGGGTCAGCCCTTGGTGGGCTTGGAACAGCGTGGGGTATGGAAGGTGTCCAACATGTCACAGCACAGCAGAGCTCGGCCCAGGAGCCACAGGCTCCAGCCGAGCCCCTTTGGGATCTCTGTGTTCCAGACATGACCATACACTCATGGCATCCCAGGGGAAACACTGGCATAGTCCACAGGCAGGTGAGACAGCTGCGTGCTGGGAAGCCCTATGAGAAGCCTTTCAGAGGACAATTCCCAAACCCAGGCAGAAGAAAGATAAGAAACCTGAGCTTAACCAATCCATGGAGTGTTCCTCCAAATAGATTAACTGGTGTACAGGATACAACTGGTTCCTAGAATAGAACAGGTGCTGTTTGCAGGGGTGCCACAGGAAGATAGCAAAGGTTAGGGTTTCAGTGCACCGGAGCTGGGAGGCTGAGCACAAAGTGCTGGAAACAGAAACTGAAAGCAGTGACAACCGCAAGTCCTGAACTACCATAAAACAAGCAGGATACTATCAGCAGGGAAAATCCACAAAAAATAACCCCAGAAAATCCCCCAAAAAACCCACACTGGGGAGCCCTGGTGGCACCCTCCAGGGATGTCTAAAGGAAGCAGGCAGATAGCAGAGACCTCACAGACACTTAGGTGCAAACAAATTGTGCTGGGCAGCTGTGATGCAAATATATCCTTACATAAAACCTCACCTTAAATGGTCGTTTTAAGTTTGTTCTTTCCTGCTGTTGCTGTTGGTCTTGGGAAGTGCTGTTTCTTTTCTGTAATTAAGAAAAATTGCCTGCTTTGGATGGGGAAAATTGTCATTCTGCACAATGTCCTGTTTCCCAGACCCTCCTTAAGAAACCTGCAGTGAATGCCATAGGAGTGTGTCACTAGCTTCCAGCTGTGATTTGTGACATTGTTTTGTTTCCAGATGGGCCCTTCTCCCTGCCCTCCCCATCCCCCTGAAGTTCAGACAATACAAAACAAACCAGCACAATTATTTTTACCCTCAGAGCAACACAGAACCAAGTTTTATGAAGAGGTTCAGGTTCTACCCCTGCCAAATCCTCGCCTTAATAATTTGTCTTCATCTTTGTTTAAATGATGCCTTGAAATATGTCCTAAATGACCTGGGAAACCAAATGTAAGTATGATAATAATAATGATGATATCTGTAAGCACATCAGCAGGAGAAATTCAGGTGAATATTGTGGCTTTTTAGCTAATTAGCTTTGCTGGATGGTCTACATCCAGAGGGAAAATCAAGACAGAGTGTTTATCATGGTGTTATTAGTCTGCATCTCGCACAAACAGCTCCTCTCCTGAAAGCAGAAGGAACAAACACAGCTCTTCTCTTTTCACTTTCCCTGGTACTCGTTTGAGTCAGCCTTCCCTGCAGGAACACCTGAGTAAAACAGTGGTAACACCAAACCCAGTGCAGCTCACAGAGGGCGATTGATGACATTGGGCCTGCTCATAGCCTTGGCTCAGTTTGGTGCCTTCTCCAGTACTGCAGCACCTTCATTACTGGCACACGGGAAAGCAAATGATAGTTTCATCTGAATTCCTGCACAGCAGGATCTCTTGACACCACTTATTTCTTTCACTTAGATCATCACAAAATAGCAGCACTGCCTTCCCTGTGAGCAGCCAGTGATTATTGCTTAACTCATTAGTATGTTTAAGAGAAAGCTCACCTGTGCTGTGCAGAGATGAGTCAGGCTCAAGAGCATCTGCATCATTATGGAGCCTGAGATGTCACAATAAAAAAACCCATCTCATTTAAGGGGCCTGTTATTTGCCAAAGATTAAAGCAAAAACTTCTACCTCAAAGGGTTTAGACATCCTATGTCAAAAAATGAGTAACCTTTTTTTATTCTTTATGCCTTTCTATTAGCATGTCTGTTAAAAAGAACAAAACCCAAAACTATTCTTCAGCAAAAGTGGTATGCATTGAGGCTGAATTGGAAAAGAGTAGATAGATGCAGTTATCGATATATAGATATATAGATACATAGATATAGATATATAGATATATATACACACACAAAGCTATTCCACTCAATCCAGAGGAACATCATTGTGTACACAAATAATTGGGAACGAAATAAAGGTACCAATGCAGGTGTGCTCAACTGAATGCATATTTAAGTAGGAGTACATTCTTTGACATGTTGTAATTAAAGTGTCTCAAAAACTTTATTTTCTTCTGTGTGCTAGCTGCTAATAGAACTTCCACTTAAAAGAAATGAATGTATTTTTGATCTGACTAAATGCCTTCCCCAGTTGTTTTATACTGCATGGAATGCTTAAAACTAAATTAATTTGGAAAATAAATCATCCGTGTGGTAAGCCCCAGCCCTGTCAAACTGTTTGTGATGTGCACATGGAGCGCTGGTAATGTCCAAGAGATCAATTCACAAGGACAAGGACATTCAGAAATGAAACTGCAACATCACTTTCAAGATGTTCTGTATTATGTGGAAATAATGTCCATAAGTATTGACAATGTTGGCATGGCCAGTGCTTCTCTGAGGGCACACTAACACTACAGCACATCCTTAGAAAGGGGTGACATCTAAACCAGCAATCCAGTTTTTTGCCAGTGCTTCCTTAGAACAGGAGAGGAGGGGGGTGGTCTCTCCTGTTGGTGGAGGACACATGGCATTTCCCAGCCATTCTGCCTGTACAACTCACCAGGCTGGAGGTCCCGTTCCTTGCCTGTTGCACACCATGTCACAAGGCAGTGGGGTGGGAAGTGGGACACTTTAAGGATGAGGGAAGGATCACCTGAGCACTGAGGTCAGTTCCTTAAAAGCCAGGGGTGATGTGCCCTGTTGGTGCAGCCAAAGAAAGGTTGTACCAGGCCAGGTCAATGACCAGCAACAAGAAAAGCTCCTTCTCCCCCATAACTGGAGATCCCAGGGTGGATGGATGGTGGATGGATGTGTCCTGCAGTCTGCTGCATCCTGCACCTCACGGGGCAGATCTGGCACTGACCAATTCTGGCAGCGGAAAGCTCCAGTTCTTAGTGTGGACATGGTAGTGAGCTCAGGCACTGCCTCTGTAAAGTCTGGGCACAATTTACTCTGAAACCCTGGCCATTAAATACTTACAAATAAATGATTACCCAGTGTGTAGGTTGCTGTGCTAATTGTGTCTCTGCTCAGGTGTGTTCTTGCTGATCTGGACCAGCAGCGCTGTGCCAGCACCTCTGCTCCCACAGTGCCACGGCCTCTGCACCCACATCAGCACTTCTTGCTTGTTCTGCACTGCAAGGCAGGCCTTTTAATAAACCTTCCCTTTGTATGTGTTTATACCGTGAGATCAGGAATGCATTGTAACTTATCTTGATGCTTTTATAGGCTGGCAGTTTGACAGTTGCAGTTTTGATTAAAGTCACTACCTTCCATGTACGAATAAATAAATAAAACAGGTTTTATTGTATCCTGTTCTTTGAGTCTTGTAGAGGGCTTGAATTGCAAACAAAATGGAAAACAATTCTTCCTCCCGCACCCTGCCCCCTCCCAGCCATTTGGGTTTGAATTCAGTAAATAATCAGTGTGTGTTGTCTCTAACCTGGAGCTGCCAAAGTACCCTCCCCGAAATCAGCCTCCCGGGTGCTGCTCTGTAGCAGCCACTGCAGCACAAGTGGCTCCACCAGCCTGGTGCTGGCAGCTGCAGCCCCATGTCCAGTGACAGCAGCGTCATTCTGCAGCTTCACCTTCCAATCTAGTGGATTTTTGTACATCTACTGGTAGCTGGAGAGTTAAACACTTCGCATACTACTGCAAAGCAAGCACATCCCCAGTTTATTGGACATGACACAATGTATCTAGACAACAAACACCTTTACAAAAATACTTGAAGCTATTATTTCAAATGTACAAATATATAGGTGAAAGCTCTTCTTCTCAAGAGGAAAATACAGAAATCTTATACGTCTCTTTTTTTTCCCCAAAAATAAAAACAATAGCAACAAAGCATAAATTATATCTATCATGATCCTGAATGTTACATACAGACAAATATGAACATCAGTCCAAAGATGTTTCAAAGTTAAGAATTGTTTGTCTTTCTATAGAATTTTTCCATTGAGGATTACAAAGGCTCTACAAAGTGTTAATGTATTACACATCCAAGTAACCCATTGGGAATAGAAGGTCTGTTGAAGACATAGGAAGGAGGGGAGAATAAATGTTTCCCAAATATGGGAACTGGGATTAAAGGTTGTATGAAATTCAGAAACTTCAACAAATCATGCATTGCAGGAGTGCTCAGCTTTGGGTTGTACTTTTCTCTATCATGTAGTTTTTCTTAAAATTAACATCTGTCTTCAGGGAAGGCTTTAAGGATACGTTAAGTGAAAAACATCATGAAGTAGTACTTTCAAAATTTCAGATGTTTAGAGTTGGGGTTTTATTTTTTTCAATGTCAGATTTGTGCAACCTTTTGGCTGTGGGCAGCCAAACAGACACGACCTGTATTTTAAAGCTTGAGAAAGGGAAGCAGTTCCTGTGTCCCAGCAAAACCTAAGCTGGCTGTAGCCATCACTAGGAACTGCAACTGGGGGTGTGATTGTGTAAATTGTAAAAAGTGAATTGCCAGCGCAGTGTGACTATCTTGTAAGCTGAGCTTTAGGACACAAAACATCTAACTTTTTAAGTGAAAAGCCTAGTCGTCCTCAGCTGACCAATGCTTGTTGTGGGGTGATGACAGCCCCAAAAGATGATATTCTCATCCACTGTGTGTAATACCCCACAGGCAGGCTGGGGGCCTGTCCTGACAGTATCATGTCACAGGTTTTTCTGTGTAACAGTGGATAGTTTTTGTCAAGTGTATTGTCCTTTGTCTACAACAGAATATGCTTACATGGGCAGTCAAAACCCATGTTTTACTCTTAGGAATGTTGCTGGGATCTGGGGAAAAGGTTGGGAACATATTAATTCTAGGTGGCTGGGTGTTTCTTTTTCAAATACTCTCAGTAAGACCACGTCCACACCTTTGTGGGTTCATACTGCCATGCCTATGTTGGTTTGGTGCTTTCCTTATTCGTGCTCCATGTAGCCTAAACAGGCCTGCCAGAATAAATCAGTTTCTCTGAGCAGCACCACGATGAGAACATTGTTCTCAGCTGGAGATATTGCGGGTTAGAGTCTCAGACTGGACATCACCCAACAATACAGGGTATGGAGTGTAAGAGCATTGCTCTATTCCCATCCAGTATATGAAAAATAGGCCTCTGTGAGAACTGTACATCCATGGAAGGAGCAACTTACGGTGATGTTCATATAAATCCCACCTGTATAACACAAAGGTCTCTGTACTGCTCTGCCCAGTTATTTCTGATGTGATGTCAAAGGTGCTTATTATGCTCCCTACCTGCTTTTCATCCAATCTAGCCCCTTGTTTGCAGCTCACTCATGCAGTGTTCTGAATTCCTGACAATGACTTATTTGGTTTTTTTTTCTCCACCCAGCAAAAGGAGATTTTAGTCCTGAACTGGCTGGGTAGGTATTTAAATTGAGTGTGGGAAAATGCAATAGAGTGAGACTATTTAAATGACACTGTGAGAACTTCCTCACTGATATGCCTGAATGCTGAATTGGTGGAACTATTGTACCCACAGAGGTGAAAAGGTAACTTAGTTTTCATGCTCAGAAAAACATGATCTGTGACTGAAAGGTTCATGATGGTATTTTTATAATGAGCCCACCCCACATCGGCAAGTAATCGAAATGTTGCCAGTTTTAAAGGATATGCTAGAATTAAATGAGAGCTCACCACTACCTGATGTCCTCTATATATGCTTTAAATGCCTCATACAGAACACTGTGGGCTCAACCCAGGGAAAAAAATTCCTAAATGTGAGAGAAAAAATACATCAAGGGAGCAGCACTGCTTATGTATTTGAAGTTATGCAACTGCTGCATTAGTTCCAACAGCACTTAAGGACTAATTTCTGAGGGTTATTTTTTTTCTCTTTAAGGTAAACAGACAGATAAATTTTAACTCAGTTATTAATGTCCATGCAGTCACCTTTTACTGCATGTTTCTGTCCAAGCATCTGAGAAGCCACAGTACCATTCTGCATGCAAATAACGTCAATCCAATAAATTAAGAGCATTCATTGAAAAAAAACCCCACATAAATTTTAAAACAAAAAATACCTAAAATATTAGAGTTTTTTCCTGTTCATCTTCCAAGGGAAAAAGAGAACTAAACTAAAAGCAAATCTCTGTTCAAGTCAGGTCACCATGACACGAAGCAGTACAAACCAATAAATCCAGCAATGCTGACAGTCCAGCCTGGCAGTGTGCTCACAGGCTTCCGAGCCATGGAAAGTGGGGAGGGCTTTGGATATCAGCTCTGTGGCTGCAAGCTGCCTTCTCGGAAGGAAAGAAAGGTCAGCTTGCCACAAACAGCCTGTAAGGCAAGAAATGTGTGCTTGGAGTTGCACTGCATGGCTGGAGTGCAGCCCCATCCTCTCCTGCTCTGCAGATAAACCAACCTTCAGTCTGGGCAGGTAGGACAGGACAGGAAGGAAGGGACCCTGCTGTTCATGCTACTGATACATCACTGGTAACGGAGATGAATATTTGGGTGTAGGTAGGAACACAGGAAAGCAGCTCACCTTCCCACTAAAGGTAATGAAGAGAAACCTATTACTCTACTTGAAAAGAAAGAAAAACCCACCTAAGGTACTAACAAGGTGTTGACTGTCAGAAAATACAAATTTAGGTCTCACTTTGTTGCAGATACAGCACGAGAAAGCAAAACCACAGTGCAGCTGAAGGAACAGCTGCAGATCAGAAATTTTTATGTTTATTATGCACACATATGACCAGGCCATTCCAAAGTGTCATGAAACCAACTGAAAGCTGCTTGGACCACACTTCCCTCTGTCAGGGACTAGGTATTAAGGAGCCCATATCCACCCATCCCTAAAGGCTGGTCAAAACTGTAGATCCAGCTGAGATCTTTGAAAACATGAGCCAAGTGTTTGATCTTTTGTGTTTCTTGGTCCACATCGAGCACAACTACAGAGCAGCTCGTAGACAGAACAGATTGCAGGAGCTGGAGGTCTCAGCTCTCCAAACACAGGTGGGCTGCCACAGCCAGGCACTTCAACCTCCACAACATTATTTAAAAACCATAAATATGAAACCTGTACAGAGCTGAATTAAAACAGCAGAGCTCAAAGGAAACAGATGACTTCATGGGTCAGTTTGTTTGCTTCACTCAAGCACCAGCAGAAGGTAATGCTGAAGGGCTTGGGTCAAAAATACCTCAGCTGTACAGAACAGGAAAGGGTTAGCTTCAGGCACAGCCTGCATTATTTAGTGTATGAAGAACTTTTAGTGATAGCTTGAAACAAAAGCCTGTAGAAGATGCTGGCAAGCTTTCTAATTAATACAACAGATTCGTACCTTTAAAATGTAATCAGGCACATCCTAAATGTCAGAAAACAAGAAAAATCCATCAGAAACCTCTTATTTCTAGTGTCTAAGTGCACCATAAGAAGATCCAGCATTCTTTTGCTTTTTGGTTCAATACATTGAGAAGCACTACAAGATGTTTATTTAGACCTGTTTGTAGAGTTCAGGTCAAAAATGCTTCAATCTTTAAAAAACTATTGATAGAGAGAAACACATACAACTATAAAACCTTGTACTCAGTTAAAAAATCAAGTAATGGCTCTCTGAACATTATTGCAGGGTTGAAAAGTCACAGTACACAACACTTCTGTAGGGAAGGAAGAAATCAGGTGTTTTGATCAGTGTTCATAGAATCAGAATCATTTACATTGGAAAAGACCTCTAAGATCAGAGTCCAAGCTTTGACTGATCTCCACCTTGTCAACTAAACCATACAACCAAGTTCAGTAATTTCTTGAACACTTCCAGGGATGGTGACTCCACCACTTCCCTGGGCAGACCCTTCCAATGCTTAACCACCCTTTCAGGGAAGAAATTCTTCCTGATGTCAAACCTGAACTTCCTCTAGAACAGCTTGAGGCCATGTCCTCTTGTCCTGTCAATTGTTACCTGGGTGAGGAAGCCGACCCCCACCTGGCTACACCCTCCTTTCAGACAGTTGTAGAGAGCAATGAGGTCCCCCCTGAGCCTCCTTTTCTCCAAGCTAAACACCCCCAGCTCCCTCAGCTGCTCCTCACAGGACTTGTGCTCCAGACCCTTCCCCAGCTCCGTTGCCCTTCTCTGAACATGCTCCAGCCCCTCAATGTCCTTCTTGCAGTGAGAGGCCCAGAACTGAACACAGCATTCGAGGTGTGGCCTCACCAGTGCAGGGGGACGGTCACTGCCCTGGTCCTGCTGGCCACACTATTGCTGATCCAGGCCAGGATGCCCCTGGCCTTCTTGGCCACCTGGGCACACACTGGATCATATTTAGCTGCTGTCAACCAGCACCCCCCAGATCTTGTTCTACTGTTCACAGTGTCTGTGTAATCCAGAGCAAATGACAATATCAAAATGGACACTAAAGGCCATTTTATCAACTGGGCTTATAGCTGGAAGTTCTCTAATTAAAAGGGGTTTTTTTTGAACTTCAGACAATCACAAAACGATCATAGGACTTCCAGACTCTTATAGCAGCCACAATTAGCCAATCGTTCTATCTTGTGTAGTGGATTTATCATGGCCATGAAGTTCTGGGAATTTTTTCTGTGAGTTAGAGATCTTTAAGAAATACAATTTGAAAATGTTTTTAACCTTTGTTATTTACTCCCAAAAGATATCTTTTCTTCCTTTTTGATTATGCCTTTGAGACAAATATAGTGCATTTCAGACTAATCTGCCATGTTTATGGGACATGGTGACATGTCAGCCACTTAGGGATTGAGTAAAAGGCAGATGTAGGCAGATCCATGCATTCCTAAGGCAAACATACTGCCTGCTCTGTCTTCTAATTTCAGAATTAGGGTGATGAGGAGTAATTTTTAGTGTGGGAAGTTTCTGTTATCAGTTTACTCTAAACAGTAACATAGACAGTCTGCTTACTCAGTGGTAAATCATGTGGCAATGCTTAAATTCCAAAACAATGCATGGTAATACTGTTGTTACATGAAACTGGAATGGCTGAAATGGATTTTTACTGAGCATCACATTCACTGAATGCAAACACAAAGAAAACAAAACTTCAGGATATAGAAATAAAGAATTTTGTGCTATTTATTAAAACATAATTGCTTTAAGCATGTCAGTTAAAAGTCAGAGTGTATTGAATATGAAAGCCATTGCTTGCCTGGGCAGTTAGAAATGACAAACCTAGTCAACTAACACAAAAGTCTGTCTATACCACTTTTTCTAGGTCGCATATTTGCACCAGCTCTAGTGGGTTTTGTACGACTATGTGGGGATCTCAAAAATGTTTTTATTCCCAGTTGTAGCTTCTTCTTTGTTGGCCTTAGGAAATTATGACCAGTAAGGACACCTTTAGACATACCTGTACTTGTCAGTTGTCCACAATTTTTTCAAGAACCAAGATGTAACTTTTACCAACAAGCAACATCACTTATACTATTAACGAGAGGCACCCTGATTTAGCTGGGGATACTGAACTTACATCCTAGGGGCCTTTCTTCATGTGACAAGGACATGTCTGTACAGACCAAGCTACACACCACCAGCAGGACACAGTCATACAATGGGGGCATCTAACAAGTCATGGGCAAAAGCAAAAGCGTAAGGCCAGAAGTACCCAAACAAGACTCACCATTTTCTATGTTTACGTATCATTTCTAGCAACTGGCAAAATCTGTCATATTTTAATAGACTCATAAATTCTTCATAAGGTTTATCTGTTTCTCTGTTGTTTGAATATAGCTACAATTTGCTGCCTTAAATGCATGAGTTGCTTCATAACCATATCAAAGGAACAAACACCACCACATTATGATTTTTCAGTCGAATATTCATTTCTATGGTAAAACATGTCATTCTTCTCGAATGCATAAAGCTAATTTAGTCCAATTCCTTTTTTACAGATACTCCAATTATAATGGCATGTTTTTAAAATATAAAATATGTAGCTCCAGTAAATTGTAGTGAAATGAGTCTGATGTGTATCAAAATGTTTGCAGTCTTTTTATTTCCAATGTTCCCATTTCTTTTTGCATCTAATCTCACCATAATTTGATGCTAATGGCTGATTGAGTGTTCAGCATTGGAATTCAAAACATTATTAAGAGTTGCAGTCAGTGAAAACATCTCTATTTAAAGCTTCTGAAATACAGAATGTTAGAGTTGATGAATTTAAGATTACAGCTAAGTGATTTAGCTTTAGTAAGTGCTGAACTTTTAAGGAAAAACACCACAAACCAAAGCTTAGTGGGTTTGCATACACATTACTTCTGGTTTAATACACACTGACATGTTCCTAAGCTTTCTGATTTTTGAAGGAGAGCTCCACTGAATGCTGCAGAAAACAGTATGCTGGACTTAGAGTTTCGATGCAACATGACCACAGATGAGATTATGAATGTATACTGTGTGCCTAGCACTTTAGTTACTCACGATGGCATTGCAGTAATAAAAAGTGAAATATCCATAAGAAAATGTGGGCAATATTTATTTTAATTCCTCCAAAATCTTCTATTATGCAGATGCCCACATGTACCCATGCACACAATGTACTAAAGTAAAAATTTTGCACCATGTCATACCAGAAATTCAAGAGCATGTGCAATGTGTAGGAAAAATGTTTAACTGTTTGTTAGAAATCTGAAAAGTCTATTCATTGTCATTCATATGCATATCTAAAGAGCAGCTTAGACAAGTTTACAAAACATTTCTTATGACTGTTGTGATTTTTGCAGTTAAGGAATCAGGAACTCACAATATGTACATCAAGCTTGAATGGCTTGTGTATGTTACAGGTATAAAGCAGTCGGCAGGGTAAGTATGTCAAATATGCTGAAGTCCTGACATTGCAAAATCTTGACCAAAATAAACAAACAAAAAAATGACCCAAATATCATCTCTATGATAAGAGAAAAGACACTTCACTTCTTGTGAAAGAGAAGAGGTTTCACCATCCCTGCTAGAATCTTGGGTAGCTGTGCAGCAATCACCTCTGACATCATCTCAGGGAATTCAACGCTCAGTGCACGGGACTGGAGAAATGTGTTCAAACAGAAGAGATGGAGCTGTTTCACCAGCTGGATTTAATAAAATACAAACAGGATCAATCAGGCTAACAGTAATGCAGTCACATAAACATGCTGTCAATCACTTATCTCATACATTCATCATTCTATACCTTATCCTGTCATTTCTTGAATCAATAATGAGGGTAGTTGTCATTCCCTATTAATGGCAAAAATCATACACACATAGCTATGGCATGTCATATAAAATCACTGCTTCACTAGTATTACCAAGTAGTACCACCCTCACTCACAACCTTTGTGATGAACAATAGCACCTACTTAACAAGCATTCAACCTTTCATCTTATTCTCACACTCCAGACACGAGTCAGTGCTTTGGTCACTACGTGCTGTCTAAACCCTGCTGTGAGGGACAGCATTCACTGCTTACCATGAGCTTTGCCATGGTTTTCATTATGATCACATCCATGTATGCTGCAAACGTTGAACTCCACAGACTCTCATCCCTTGAAAGCACCGGCTCAACATGTGACTATTACACCTCTTCTACCCTCTCTGAGAGGTTCCAATTTTTATTTCAGACCGGTGACTATGATGTTGTCAAATATCATACTATTTCTGCTACCCTAGGCTTTAACATCACACAATCTCTCCAGTGTGATGATTTTTCTTTTCCTTGTATCTCCCATCACTTTATCAGCCTGAGCTGAAAGAGGACGAACAAAAATACTCTATGGACCAAAAACATCACTCTGCTATACTGCAGCAAGCCTCTCACCCTCTTTCTCTTCCTCAGAGATTATTTTACTGTATGCATTTGAAATGAAGAGATTGAATTAAAATAAAATGCAGATTTGTTGAGTTCTGAAGAATACAAAGATACAAAAATCTTGTCCACCTTGAACTTCCTGAGAGTTCCTCACAACCAACATTGAGCTCAAAAGTGCCCAGGACTTGGTATCTAGAATTCTCAAAGATTACTCAATTCCCAAGCATAGATACTGAAAAAGTGGTATAGAATATACACATAAAACCAGTTGAACTAAGGTTGCAAAGCCAATCTTAGTTGCCTTGCACTATTCTTAGTAGTCTGACTTTGCAACTTGAATTGCCTATTCCTCACATTATTTTCCTGAACAAGTACTCATACACACCACCCCTACAAAGTCCACAACTGTACTGGTTCCTGTGACACTAAAAATGAAACAAAATGGTAGCACTCTAATGCACGTTTCACAAATACTTCCATATTGTATACCATAAAATATATGCACAACACATATACTGATGCTGAATATATAGCTATCTATTCACATGAATACACATAACAAATGAAAAATGTTTTGTTGTTTTCTTCTGTTGTTTAGCAATGCTGTCTACTCCCTTCCATAGAATTACTTTTAAGAAATACCAGTTCCTTCTTACATAAAAAGCAAAACATATTAACAAATAAACTTACATCATGCATGGAATCCATCAGTTTTGTAAGTTGATAGAAGCGCTGTGAGTTGGCCACAACGCCCTTCTGCCGCAAACCAATTGCCTTCACCAGTTCTCTGATATAACTTGTTCTCATCTCATCAAATTGGCTTTGACTTCTTAGACCTTCCAAAGGAACTAAAAACAAAACCAGTTGGGCTACAATTTACTCTGAAGGCAATGAAATTTAAAGTACAGGAAAAAATTTCAGTATTTCATGCTGTACAGTGCAATTCATTATTATCTACCAAGTACTTCTTCCCATTCAAGAGTTACTCCAGAAACAGTGATACAATTAGTTAAAAGGATATAGCAGGAACAATCAGTTCATTTTGCTAATTGTCTATGTCTAGAAATATCCCTAAGCTTCAGTTACATGTGTTTGCTGGAAAAAAAATATGGCTAAAAGAACCACTCATGCCTTTAAGAAAGTATGTCATGGACTGATTCATGTTTGCACTGCCAAGGGTCTGCCCTCTTCACAGAAAATTTACGGTGGAGAGATCTAGCTGGCGTGCTGCGAAATGGAGTCAAGGAATGAACTTAGAACTCCAAAATAGTGCAGACAGTAAAGTTTCCAGGGCTCAGGCCTCCTGTTTGAACCTCTTTCACTTAATAGAGCAGATCAGAGTCTCAAAGGTGAACAGTTTTTAGAAAAATTAGCAAGGAGGAGAAATTAGTTGAACTTGCTCTTCTCTTAAAGGTCAGTTGTGAGGATCAAAATGAGGACATGGAAAGAACATTGAGAAATGAACCTGTTACTGGTTGCTAGCAGTAAGATAGTGTCATGGAAAAAGAATACCTTAATTGTCAAAGCCTGGGTGGTTTTGAACATTTCTTAACAGCCATTTTATAGAGAACTAAGGAATGTTGTCATATAAAGTCACTCTGATGGAGTTTAGGCTTAGATGGAAGCTATCCTTGACTTACATCTCTAAACCAGCAATTAAGTTTGTAGCTTTCCCTTGTGAATTAAGTTAAAATGCATCTTCTATTGATGAATGGCCTGTTTCTTCTGAATTCTGCAAAAAGACAGTCACATTCCTGCCTAACAACAAAAGGTTCCTCTAAGCTATCTGAGTGAAGAATTACAATGTCTTACATGGACAAATACAACTTAAACAACTGTTCCCTTCCCCTGAACATATGTAAAGAATGAGGATGCTTTTATTCAGTGGCATGAACCGAGCCAAAATCTTATGCAACAAGATTTAGAAATTCCTTTAAATCAGAGGTCTGGAAAGCATTACACTTAAGCCTCAGCAAATTCAAAGAAAAAACTGTAAAATCAAATATAATGCTAAAACTTAGGCTGAGGGTCCATTCAGAATTAGAAATGTATTGAGACTGACACTCAGTTTAATACAAATTACTGTTTCTTTGCAATTATCTGAAAAAGTCAAAAACAGTTCATCTAAATAATAAATTGAACAGAAGATACAATGAGAGACTAAAGGATTAGACTTGATTTACTGTTAGTATACAAAAGCCTGACATGGCTGTACTTTCACATTTGAAGAGGATTAAGATGAATATCATGACTAAAATAAAACACTTTAGAACAACAATGAGGTTATATGGCTTTTTGAAAATACTTGTGTGGAATTATATTTATACAGTACCAAACGTTTACTAAATGTCTCAGCAACAACAAAAGGTGTGTTCCTTTTCCCAAAGATCTGACAAATTGTTTTTTCCTATAAGACAATAAATGCAGGAGAGAACAAAAAGCAAAACTCATCAGAACAGGTAGAAATACTTTCTTTTTTTTTAATAAGTAATTTATTGCACATACATAAACATATCATCTTAAAAAATAGCTTCTGAGTGCAACGCAGTTGATAAAGAATGATGGTGATAACTTGATGAATTCTGTTAAATTGATGCACTCAGAAATGTGAGAGATTGGACCAACCATTGTTATGCTTTTTCAATTTGATATGAACTTTCTGTAACAGCAATAGCTGAAATATCACAAATTTATATAAATTTAACTGAAGTTTCAGAAGATCGACAAGGGAGTTTATTTGCAATGAAAACAAGTGGAAAACATTTAAAATAGGAATACATTCATAGTCTAAAAAAACAACTGTAGTTATATCAGAGAGGAATTTTTATCCACATTACCTTTACTGATTTAGCAGAGTGTATGGTATTTTGCTATTCTTCTAGTAATTTCTATGTTCGTATGAGCTAAATCTAATCTTTTTCAACTTACTTCTCTGCTGAGACCAGGTTGTTTGTTTTTTTCAAGAATGGGTTTATGCAAATGCCAGCCAAGTACAGATTGAGAGGGAATAAATTTGAATTCCTTATCAATTACTTAAACTTTGTAAACCAAGAAGCAGGTTATGCAGGATTTGTACATCTCTCCTCTGACTCTGCTGTGTGTTGAGAACCAAACTTCTACATTCTTTCAACTATTTTTTTCTTATTTCTAACAGCACCTGTATAATTTTAAAACTTTCTATTTGGGGATACATAATTAAAAATTATGGCCTCAGCAGATGTAAATTTTAGTATTTCAGAGAAGGTTTTGGAAGATAACTTCACCACCTACCACATTTCCTATGTAAGGTGGAACGCAGCTGTATGCTGCATTCTTTAAAAGATGCGTATGATTAGAAGTGACCACGAATTTTGTTTCCAGAGAAACAAACCAAAGGAAAACATTTCCAGTTGTTTATATCCGTGCTCAACTTCACCTATTTACAACTACAAAAAGTTGAATAAATGATAGTATTGTTTGTCATGTCCATTTCCCTAATTCTTTTGAGCAAACATGCTTTAAGATCTTGGTCAAGATAAAGCCCTCAGTACTGATAATTTATTAAATATTTTTAAATATATTCTAATACTTTCAAGGTTGTTTTGGTTTGGTTGGTTCGGGTTTTTTTTAATCTGTGTATAGTCACTTAAACTGATGTTTCCAGGCAGAAATACTGCATAGTTGTTTTGAAAATGTGTAACACAGTACAGTTATATCTCAAAAGGGATCCAACATCTCCCCAGTGTCTTTATATACAATAAAACCAACAACGAATCACAAATTCTTTGTTTTTTATAAACATTAGAAAAAAATATTTTCAAGTCTTGGAATAATAACATTCCTCCTAGGACATTTCCATTTGTTAAGCCAGAGAGCTTAGTGACTGTGAAGTTAAAAAACAGGGTTCAAAACTCCTTTAGTAGTGATGTATTACAAAGAAATAAAAGAACCTACTTGTGTTGAGAAGTAACAGTGCTTTCATACATAGGAACTCTTCTTGGCTAACTTGAAGTCTGACAAATTCCTGTGGGAGTTGCCACATGGATAGACACAGGGAATAGAACGATGATTCTTTCATCCTCTGTCTTACACCCAGAAAAGGTAAAAAAAAATAAATTAAAAAACATGAAAACAAACAAGAATGGCTCCAGCATGAATTGCTTGAAACAAATGCCTTGTTAGCAGTTTAATTATCACATTACAGAAATTAAAGAAGAGATTATACACATAAATGATTTTCTGAATTTTTTGTACCTATGCTAGTTTTTTAATTGTAATGAATATGCTATTATTTTGGATGTTTCATCTGTTACTGCTGTCCAGAAAAAAAACAAAACTTGGAGCCTATCAAAGATGAATGCTAGCCACTATAAATAAAGGAAATTTATTAATTAAAAATACCATAATGATTAATGTGAAGCACTGTTTTATTTTAGGCATTGATAGATTCTTGCATCTCTGCAAAGATTTCAAAGCATAGAACTGAAGATAAACCTGAAAGACTATAGAAAACTTCTCAGCTTGTGCAAAAATGTCTGCATCAAAATACTTTGTAGCAACTCTAGCCTTGTACTTCTAATAGCACGGATATTATTTTGTAGCATGTTACACCATTAAAGAAATAAAAACGTTACATGTCAAGTAAACAGATTAAACAAGTAAACATTAATACAACCTTTCCTAAACATCCACAGAAGTAAACAGAACAAATCACACAGGAAATACATAAACCTGTAGGTGTTTTTGCAGCACTTCAATAGTACTTTTCTCTTTGTGATTTTGGTATACTGAGTATATATTATTGCATACAATTATTAGGAGAGTAATTTTCAACTGAAATTACTGCAGCAATAGCATTACAAAGTTTCTAATCTAGACTGCATTCACTGCACATTAACCTGATGATCCAGTAACTTGGACTGATTTTAAAAGGTTGCATCCCAATCCAGACGAATTAGGTGCAACAACAGGAGCATTAAATTTTGCTCCCCCGCCTGCTAGGGATTTCAGATCAGCATTCCAATCTGAATGCAGATAGTAGCCTCAGCAATGAAAACAGAAGATATTTTCCATTAAAAGAAGGAGCTTTTTCAATGCATTGAATTTTTGTTATTTAAAGTGTTACTGTTATCCTGAATGAAAGTTACTTCAATGTCATTCAATATCTGATATCTTGTACCAGCTCTTAAATGACATAAACATAGAAATTTAATCTTTTAGGCCTGAATGGACTTGTTTCTACATCTACTTTAAATCCCCCTTTCTGTTACTTTCTGGTAGCATCTCTTCCTAATTATTATCTCCAAAGAGTAATAGCAGCTTTCAGGGTTAGCAGCTTAAATGGTGTTCTTACATTTTCACACACTGCAAAGTACAAGTAACAGTAAGTCTTTGTAGGGTGTTAATACTAAGAAATCTTTGTCAAACTAACACTCCTGGCTATCTTAGTCTGAAATTGATGCTACCAAACATGTCCTTCCCAAGAAGCACAACAACCCAGTTCACTAAATGACAGATCGGCTGTGACACAATCTTTGGATTGTGGTTTCATGGTAATTATGAAACACCTAAGGCATGTGTTGCCCCTGTAGAAGGAATTTCCATTATCTCTTTCTACCTCTAGGCACACACTCCTTCGATTTTGGCATTAGTGCCTGCACTCCTACATGGTGAGTCACGTCAGGGATCACCTCCCCCTGCTAAGGAATGCCTTTTTCTGGAGTACCTCTCAGGCATATAAACTCCTTATCTGTTTGACAGTGCAACCAGAGAGCGTTTGGTCCAGCTTAGCTAAAGTCATGGGGATGCATGACCAGGACAATCAACTTTTTTTGGCAGTGATCAGCAGTTACCTTTGCTTAAAGTGAACATGAAAGCTTACACATCATCATAGACAACAAAGTTGTTTACATTTTACTCATCTAAAAGCTATCTTATTTTCCAATAAATAGTTGCAACTATGATTCAGTGTGTCAGTTACTTTTGATATCTCTTTTTTTGTAACATCTCTAGTATGACCCTGACGAGATGTTCTGTAACCCAGAGAGCAATATGTTGTCAGCACCTAGTGAAGATGTTCTTGAGCTGACAACAAGAAGTTGTCCCTGGTGGGTTATAATCAGTATTCATAGATCTCAACACTCTTCTTGAAGAAAGTACTTAAAAGTCTTCTTAACAAGGTGCCAGCAGTGGTCCAAATGCAGGGTGATACTCCAAGATGCCATCACTGCATAAAGCCATCTCACTCTGTGTTTCTCCTGAATGTAACCATAAGATGTGTCACACTATCCTGGGACAACAATACAGTCAGAAGTTCTTTCAATCTCATCATTTCTAAGTATTTCAATTCGTACAGCACCATTAATACAAATGGGAGAGGAAGGACTTAATTACTCAACAACCTCACATTGATTTACAATCATTTGGAAGAGAAAACGTTAGGAGCTATAGGCCTGGCTCTACTGAATGTCTTCTATAAAGAACTTCTCCAGGAGAATCTTGTACGTCTACAGATTTTTAAATCAGGTGTCTAGATCTTCTGCAAATCCACCTCTTAATCCTTAGACAATATACCTTACAAAAAACCTGTTTTACTTTCAACTTGCTTCATAGCATTTCTTTTAGTATTTTAAGAAAAAAAAAACCTAAGAAAAATATATTAAGGAAAAATAAATATAGGGATTAAATTACGTTTTACTGTTCCTGGCAACCTCCCATATACTATAACCTAAGAATATAAAATTACAAGACTGACAATATTAATTTGCAGAGCTGGAAAACTGACAAAGACTGAAATGATTATTATCTAAATTAAACAGCATAGTGAAGTTTATCCAAACCAAACCAAATCCAAACCAAAAAGCCCCTCCCCTTCCCCAGCAGAAAAGAACAGTCTCATATAATTTTTCCTTGATATTGAAATTCCTTCTTGGTGAATATTTTTTTACAATTTTGTAAAAATAAATGTACTTTTCTCACAAGAAATGCACTTTAGAAAATAATTTTTATCAGAAAATGTCAAAACTGAGCATTTAGATTATATGCACACTATTTGCAAAAACCACCCAAACAAAAACAACCAAAAAAATCACACTCAGTTCCATTTAGTAAACATTAACTCCTGACTTATTCAGATGAATTGAAGTAAACCTTCTGACAGCATAATTACTATTTATTATTATTATTCTCTTAGATAATTAAAATACTATTTGAACTGCTTTTGCTTGACCATGTACACACAAGAGTTGGGGGTTCCCACAAAACCCTTCCTAAAGTTACTGAACTTTGATATGGTCAGAGGACTTTGCTGTTCATTTTGAAATGGAACAAGGAATGAATGAAATCTTGGCCTCAATGAAGTCACATTCCCATTAGCACATAAAAGTTCAAAATGTTATTCGTATAATACAAGAGCATTCTACTTACTCATTTAGAATCAGATCTGGTGCAAAATACAACATCTGACCACTGACATGTTTGTATGATCTCCACCCCATTGCAAAAACCATTAGACTCATCCAGGAATACTGGATGAGGGTTATCTGATCATCGATATGCAAATTCCGAAAACCTGGAAATTAAATTAAAGATAAAATATCTCATAATTCTCATTCAGACAGCAGCTAAGTAGGTGTTTTGAGATTACAAATTTGAGCTATCAAACTGAGAACACCTTGGAAGACAAGTGCTTTTGGGGATGTAGCTCTCAGATATTTGGGTAATAACCACCTATCTCACTTTGATAGTTAACCTCGTCTTTTTGTTTTCATCCAGCATTTTTAAATGTTCAAACTAAAATTTATTTTAGCAAAAATGACTGTTTCAGAGAATAGCAATGTATTTCATTTTCCTTTGGTAAAAATATGACAG
This sequence comes from Orthonyx spaldingii, assembly GCA_013397795.1. Classification (NCBI taxonomy): domain Eukaryota; kingdom Metazoa; phylum Chordata; class Aves; order Passeriformes; family Orthonychidae; genus Orthonyx; species Orthonyx spaldingii. Next base: position 153,482 of record VZTJ01005633.1, on the reverse strand, counting down.
TTTGTAACATGATCACTGTAACTAACTCTTATTTAATGCCGATAGCTTGAACGTCAGTGTTCTTAACATGAGGTGCTGCTGTCATACAAAAACACCCATATATGAATATTTTTCTTGCATTCAACTAAAGAGAACCATATTCAGTTGTGTACTTGTGTTTGATAACTTCTGCTGTTTGATAAATTTAAACATTGCCATGAATTCTCTGAGTCAAACTAGCAGCTTCCTGCTACTGAAAGCAGTGCTCATGTTCTTCATCATGAGGTCCTGTTACCTCCTTCAAGAAAGCTTTGGCACTCATGCTACTCCTCAGTGAACTGCTTCAGTTCATGAAGACATCAGAAAACTACAGAGGGTTAAAAAAAAGGTTTATTTTCTTCTCATTTAGTGAGAGGAATCAATTCACCCAAGAGGTCTGCTACATGCCAACTGCAATGGGAAGGACAGTGACAGAGACTGCTGTTTCCTGCAGCAGTAAAGTGTCAATTGAGCTGACATGAACCTGTATTTTCCAGACTTTCTGCTCAATATATTTCTATATATCCCAGGATGGCCATGATGCTCCCTATGACCATACAGCACACATACATACATAACACGGATTTTTTTTTTTAAATCCAGTTGTGGATCTTCATAAATTCAGTTGCTTCCCATTGCCAGTTTGTTTGTGAGCTGCTTAGTCCTAATTAGTATTATATATAAAACTTTTTCTTTGTTGCTTTCAAAAATTCCTTTTAGTAATAATAAGAATAAAGAATAAGCAGAAATGCAACTTTTTATATCAAATGAATAAATAATAGGGTAAGAGAGAGGGATTGGGGTAGAAGGGCTGCTATAACAATCACATAGAGTAACTCTCTGATCTCCTGTGGTTTCTTGGAGTGACTCTAAATATTTAGATGGATTCTTTCAAATGCACCTCCCTATTAAAATGTATTTGATTAGTTATATTAGCTGATAAGTGAAAGCTTAATAATTTTGGAATTTGTAAGGAATTGACTAACAGGCAGTCAATAATATTCTCTTTAGACTGCTCTTCCCATGAAATATTTGCTTAACTACAATTCACTGCACAAAAGAAATGGTATTACCTGGTAGCAATTTAGACCACTTGACTACACAAAGAAGTTGCCTCTCACAAAGATGATTCAGACTAGTCAGCAAGGAACTTGGTGTTTCGGGTTTTGTATTGTCATAACCAGCATAGACAACTTCTGGCTCAATGCCTCGTAAAACACTTATCATTGGGGGAACAAACTGTATTTCTTGATTTGGAGAAAAGGACAGCCTTTGGGTTAAGGACTGGCTTTCATCTTGAAGGGCTGCTGGCTGCTGGAGTGCAACATCTAATGTTCTCACAACCTTGATTTTGTTAAACTTTTTCAATTTTCGACCTGAAAAAGAAAATTGTTGATCTGTTAAAAAGAATTAACTGATAACATTAGTATTTTCCACAAGTGTTGGACTGCACTTTTAATCTATACAAGGAAATTAGAACTGTCTTCAGAGTAAGTTTTCTAGTTTTTGACTATTTATGTAATTGAAAAATAATCATGAAAAATTCTTAAGAGCTTCTCCCTCCGTATCCTACTCCCTCCACTAGGGATGAACAGCACCCACCCATTAAAATTATTGACATGAATTCTAGGTTACAGTAACCTCAGAAAGTGTTTTCTGGTTCAATTCCCACTGTTCTGACATATGCCAACAGCTGAGCCAGCTGGCTCTACAATTCAGTTTCTATTTAATGTCAGTTAAGGATACTGTTTCTTTTACTCCCTAATATTCAAAACCAAAAAATGTTAGTAATTAATTACTACACACAAAAACTCCTTTCCTTCAGTTCCCTAAGAGCATTTCAGTCTCATGGCTGAATCCTGTGTTGAAGGCCAGGGGATGAGTGAAAGACCAAGTACTGTAAAACCACATGTCAACACTTAGAAAACACTTCACTTCCTAAAGCATAATTTCCCTTTCTCAGGATTTGTAATTGTTATTTCCATACTGCAGAGGTATAAACAACACTAATTAAAACAAATTAATAGCTGAACAGTCTTTCCAAAATAAGCACAGATACATATGGCATGGCTATGGAAATATATACAGCTCTAGCTAGCAACTCTTCAAATTTCTTTCATGGAAACAGTCTGGCAGTGCACCCTACAGACACAGAAGATCAAACCTTCAAAGAGAATAACCCGTCAGTGACATATTACCGTATTACAAGTTTCAATAAAAAGGCAAATCTACGTAGAGGTGACTACATGGAACACATTTGCTTTAAATAGATCCTCAAAGGTGATGAAAACCCTGCTAGATTAGTTCTGGCAAACAAGTTTGGCTTAGGGAAAAAAGGGGCTAAAAATGCAATAAAGATTCTGATACTTATGGCCTGATTTACATGACAGTGGGGCAGAAAGAGATATGGGGGTGACGGCAAAAACAGCAACACTCATCATGCAGTGAGATCAGGGGTCATATTCCCACCAACTTAGCAGTGGGTTTAATTAGTTTAGTCTCAAGTGCCGCAACAATCATATGCTCATTTTATCACTTGTGGTAAGAATAAAAGTACTTCTAATTAGAGATTTCTTAGTAAAGAACCAAACACACAGTTACATCTTATGTTACAGCTGAACCAAGGAAAAAAAAAAAACAAACCAAAACAAAAAACCACAAAAGAATAGACAATTTATTATGCTGAAAGACCTAGAGCCAATTTTTATCATAACAAACCTATACACAGTCACAGACATGCTGGGAATTTCCTACTAAGTATCGTGTAGGCATGAAGGAAAATAGAAGGAACAATGCATTTGATAGTTCATAAATAATGATTTCAGGTATTTTCAGAAATAATGGCTTCAGATACTTTTACAGTTCAGAGAACAAGTAAAGAAAGAAACCAAACAGAATGCTTATCACATGGAAATGTTAGTAGTTAATAAGTACCCATGTTTCCAAGTGACTAAATGTATCAGAATAAATGTCACACTGGTTTGCGGAATTGCTTATGTATTTATTGCTAATTATGTTGCTTAACAGCCACCAATAAAACAACTCCACCTATCTACTGGAGAGGTGACTATTAATAACTCACAGCAAGCTTTCCCATCTACAACAAGGAGACCATGTCAAATTAATAAAAACTCTTAAGGACATAAGGAAAATAACAAAGATTTGACAATAGCTTTGTTTTACATTTGTTGTTTACAAAATACCTAGGGTAAGTTTGTGTTGTAAGATAAATAAATGTCTCCACTTAGCCCCATAATTGGTAAATAACACTAATCCACTCTGGCAACTACTTTTCCTAATACTATAACCTGTCTGTGCATATTTAGACAGCACACACTTTTTACTGATATTTTCATTATTTCATTTTAAGATTGCCAACCACTCTAGCAGTTTCTTAGTCCTCACTGTTCCCCTTCCCTTGATTACTACAAATAGTATGTTTATAGCGTTTGTGTTCTACATGTACCTAGAAAACATAAAAAAATAAAATCTATTTAATCTCACTATCAAATATATTACGATTTTCTCCTTACTACCTAATCCCGTATTTTAATATTTTTTTAACTAGGTATACAGAATCATACAATCAGACATTACTGATGGTAGATATTTTATATTAAAAAGGCTAGGTTTCTAGCAGAAGTCTAACGTCTCACTATCCTTCTCCTTACCTTGTAATGAGGTGAAAAGCATCAACGATGTATTATTCTTGACAGAACACTATGGCCCTTACTCTAAGGTCACTATGCTCTTGCATTTTGTGAAAAAAAACCAAGCCGTGTACACCTTAGAGGGGTGTGCACAACATAAAGAAACAAAGTAGCAAAGCAGAAGTAACACATCTTGGTTTTAATAAACCCTTTGATCCTACCACAGCAAATATTACCTGGAAAATTAATTCACCTTTTTCTTCATGTAATCACTGCACTGCAAGACTGAAAGCTGACTGAAATAATGAAGAACACAAGAATTTAGCAATACAGCTGAAGAAGGAATCTGTGATAATCAGCCTGGGAAAATTACAGATTCACTCATAATAAATAAAAGAGTTGAGTACTCGTTTATTTCAGGACCTGATCCAGCTACCTGCTATCCTATTAGGTTTAAGATTAGAAAGGGGATAGATCAATGTCTCAAGGTACGAGGTTATAAAACCTAAAGACAATTAAGACTTTCACAGAGAATGGCAAATATGGTACTACAAAATGCATGTTTTTATTGATACTTTCCTTCTATAGATTAAGCAAGAAGAAACAGTCCATATAGGGAAATAAATTACTGAAGCTATTTGTTGCTATTCTGTAATTTACTTACAACTGATTTACTGTAATTTGTTCCAAGAATTGGAAATTTGTGTGTGGATATTTATCACAGAATACCAGGATGGGAAGGACCTCAAGGACTATCCAGTCCAACCTTCCTTGGCAAAAGCACAATCTAGACAAGATGACCCAGCAGCTTGTCCACCTGAATCTTAAAATGTTCAACAGTGGGGAGTTCCCCACTTCTCCTGGGAGATTATGCCAATGGTTGATTTCTCTCATTGTGAAAAATTTTCCTCTTGTGTCTACTCAGAATCGCCCCAGGAGTAACTTGTACTCATTATCCCTTGTCTTTTCCATGTGATTGCTTGTAAAAAGGGAGTTTCCATGTTCTTTGTAGTCACGCTTTAAATAGCAAAACACAGTGATTAGGTGTCCTCTAGGCCTTCTTTTTTCAAGGCTGAACAAACCCAGTTCACAGAATCAGAGAATCACAGAATCATTTAGGCTGGAAAAGACCTCCAAGACCATTGAGTCCAAACGTTGACGCATCACCACCTTGGCAACTAGAGCACCAAGTGCCACATCTGACCTTTCCTTAAACACCTCCAGGGATGGTGACTTCACCACCCCCCTGGGCAGTCCATTCCATAGTTTAACAACCCTATCTGTGAAAAACTTCCTCCTGATGTCCAAATTGAATCTCCCTTGGCACAGCTTGAGCCTATGTTCTCTCACCCTATCACTCATTCCCTGGGAGAAGATGCTGACCCCCACCTCACTACACCTTCTTTTCAGGCAGTTGTAGAGAGTAAGAAGGTTCCCTCTGAGCCTCCTCTTCTCCAGCCTAAACACCCTCAGCTCCTTCAGCTGCTCATCATAGGATTTACGTTCCAGACCCTTCCCCAGCTCTGCTGCTCTTCTCTGGACACGCTCCAGCCCTCTATGTCCTTGCAGTGAGGGGCCCAGAACTGTTCACAGCACTCAAGGTGTGGCCTCACCAGAGCCAAGTACAGAAGGACAATCAATCACTGCCCTAATCCTGGTTGCAACACTATTCTTGATACAGGCCAGGATACCACTGACCTTCCTGGCCACCTGGGCACACTGCTGGCTCATGTTTAGCCTTTCCTCATATGGCAGGCTTCCCAGCCCTTTGATCACTTTGGAAAATTATCCAAGCCCTGCAGCACCCCATATATGAATCATACTGTGTTGATCATCACATCAAGTCATGAGTAGGACATATTGCTCATGTGATACAACAAAGGAATAACAAGAAATGGCAGATGAGCAAAAGGAAGGGTAACAATAACGATAGAAAGAGCATTATGGTTAACAATCTATCTTGAGATTTTATTTGCGGTTTGAGTTTTAAATCCCCATTTATAAATAGTGTAATTTCACTCCAGTTTTCCTAATTTTTGGTCTACATTTGTCTTTTCTTCTTCTTTCGGTATTAAGCACTCCATTTCAGCCTGCATAAAACAATTAGCTTCCTAATCCCTCCAGAAGTCTTGACATCACTAAGAGCACCTGAAATACTACACTGAACCTGAGGCAGCTGACAAAAAAAATAGGGATGCCCCTGTCACAGCTCCACCCAATATTTCTTTTTTCCATTGTCCAACTGTTCTCTTCTACTTTCTATTTGCTGCCAGATTACCTCTTTACAGAAGATGGTGTAGGCGGGGATATCAGGGCAAAGATCTGATGAGATGCCATGTCCCTCTAAGAACTAGGGAAACTAGACTGCACAGGCTTCTCAAAAATGGGAGACAGCTTTGATTAGGTATACTTAGGAGAAGACTAAACAACCCAACAAATTGGCTAGATGAAACACTCTAGCATTAAATACAAAGAAAATATTTACACTTGCTTTGTAAGAGATGATAAAAAAAGGTGATCTAAAAAGGTGATGAGAAAGATAAGGATTTTACTGTGTTCATACTAGATAGCAATAAAATAAAAGTCAGAGCACCTTTATCCTCAGGTTGCATAGAAGGACATAACATCCTGATATGAGGACATACCATCTCATCAATATTGGCAAAAGTGTCCAACTTTTTCTGTTTCTAGCACCTACACCCAGAGCAAAATGTATATATTAAAAAGCACTAGGAAAACTAGCACCCATAAATACATACAAAATATAGAACGAAATCAAGCCTGCTGGTGACTTTTCCTATGCAGCATTACTTTGCAGAACAATGTTGAAGCAAAAGGACTAGACAATGATAGTGAGTCATCTCACATTCTTCTGCTTGTTGAAACTGCTGCCTATGATACTGAAACATGTAGGGTTTAGTTATTGGTGTTATGCAGGGTATCATAAATGAAAATTCAGATTAGATCATCACCAAACTCTCAGCTGTGCAAAATTCACAGACAGGAATGAATTTTTATCTGTATTAACTTCCACCCGTTAGAATCACTGAATGGTTTGGATTGGAAGCGATCTAAAGATCATCTCCTCTAAGCCTCCTTCCTTAGGCAGGTATATATTTTAGAGATCAAGTTGATCAAACCTTGCATGTTCTTCCAAATTTTAAAAGGCAAGCACTATACCTGCCAACTCCTCTTTTCCTGAGTCTTCATTCTTACTCTGTATTTTCCACAGCCTGCTCAGGACCTCTGCCTCCTTGGCGTTCTTCTATTGCAAAGTTGGGCAAACAATGCTTTAGGTTCTGCCTTTGTAGTAACACTCTTTCTCTACTGCACTGCTACTCCAGCTTTAACACACAACTTCAATCTGAGAAGGATACAAAGGACATGTTCTTCTCCTTTATGTCCCTCTCCCCTCAGGCCAGTGGCACCAATGTGTTTGTCAGCTCCACTTTTTATTTTTTTTTTAACTGACAGGTGGCACTGACTGACCACGTAAGAATGACACAGTGGCCATGTGTGCAGAACACTCCAGCTATGTGGAGCTTGCATTCAGCTTCTAGCAGCTGGAAACACAGAGCTGTGCAATCAAACTATCAGTCTGAAAACTATATACATGTTTGAAATGATGAATGAATTCTGATCAGCAAGATAAAGAAATTATGTACAGTCTATAGTGTCAGCTCTTCCTTCAGGGATAAAAAACAATACTTAAATGTGGGCGAGGGAATGTAGGGGAGAGGTGGGGGAGAGAGGCAGACAGAGGGCTTTGATGTGCTAAAATGGATTATATTGGAAATAAAGCAGGTTTTTGTCCTTTCTTTTTTTTTTAATACCTTTAGGAACGTGTTCTTTCTATCATTTTTATAGAGCCATTTTCTTATAATCTTAGAGTCTTAGCCATGTATTTTCAAGCTTTGTACTGATACAAAATACGAAAAAAGATACAGGAAAAATAAGCATCATTGCTGCCTGTTAGCACAGCAGAACTTGCCATGTGACTACCTGATCATATACCATTTTCTCCCAGTAGGTTTTCAAAGGCACAGTGTTCAATTTCATTTACTGATATGTAAAAAAATGCCAAATCTGTTACAGAAAGAACTAATACAAAGATGGGATTTCCCAGCATCTAGTATGCAATGTCTATAGTATTGGTGCAAGCACTGGTGGAACAGAAAGATACAAACTTTCAAAGCAATGATGGAGGGCATGACACAAAAGAGAAGGGGACAGTACTCCTGATAAAATCAGATTCCTGATTTTAGTGTCAATTTCAATCTGCTTCTTTATTTTTTACCTGAATCAAATTATCTGATCCAAAATTATTAATAAATCTACACCAAAGACACAATTTCTTTGCCTTCAAGAAAATGAGTGTAAGGGTACACAGAGATTGCTGCAGAAAGGTATTTTTGTTTCAGGGTTTCCAGACTCACAAAAGAAAAATTCTAAGAAATTATAAAACATTAGGTAATCCTTCCAAAAATAACATTTGAATGTGGTTGTTTCCTTTACAGTATTAAAGTAATGTTGTTTAACCTCGACAGACTGAAGGTAGTGTACTTGACTGCCTATTTTTATAAATCCACTTGAAAGACAGCTCACCTCCCAGGACCATACCAGCTTGACAGCACTTCCTCAAGCGACATGCTGGGCAGTTCTTCCTACGGATTTTATCGACTATGCAGTCATTTCTTCCAGCACACAAATAGTTGTGCTGCCCTGCAGGCAAGAGAAAAACAGGATGAATACTGTATTTTCTGGCATGACAAAATTATTTCTGTGTACAAATGTTTCAAAAAATAACTGAAGATTCAAGAAAGTGTCCTTGAACCATTAAAGATCTTCTTCATTTTATGTTAACTTTTGACTAATCGTGTTACTATTTTAATATAATGTTTTATTTAGCCTGTTTAAGAGCAAAACTCCCCATCCATGAAATTCCAAAATAATTAGCAGGCAGAATCAACGTCTTAAATTATTGTACTAACAATATCTCTTAAGTAAATCAAGCATGAGGACAGACCAACTGTTTTTTTTAAACTGATTTTTCTTTGAAGTTATTGATCCTGTTTTCAAAGAACTTAAGTAAATTTTGCTTGGATTGATGTGGAGTTTCTGGCAGAAAACAGAATGAAGAAGTTGGGGCAGTGCAAAAAAAAAGCCCTTTAAGCAGAGTAAATAACCTCTGATGGAGAAGCAGGTCTGTATTACACCTGCTGAAATACCAGCCGACCAGGTGCTGCCAACAAGTCAAAAAGGACAAATAAAAGGAGGCTGTAAAGGCTGTAACTCTGTGGTTTAGGTTAGCTTAGTTTATTGTCTAATTCTCTGTTAGAAAGAGACTGTCATTACTGTATTGAAATGGGATTCTTTCAATGAAATCAGCTTTCAGCAAAGCAAAAGATTAAATAGAACATTGTGCATATGGACCTCCAAATAGAACTCAGTACCAAACCTTTTAAATTTTCACTGACTTCTAGATCTAGAAAAGAGTTAGTGCTGAAGCATGTGAAACAATGCATTTGTTTCTGTCTTAACATTTTTAAAGATAAATAATTTACTTCTTAACCATAACGTTAAAAATAACCTGTTTGGTTTTGGTGGAAGAAACCCAATTGTCTGAAATTCATTTTTATAACAATTTTTTTTTTTTTTTTAAGAAAACTACAGGTAAACAAAACCAGTTGCCTCACACACTGCCTGGCAACAAAAAAGTTCTTAGTAATGTTTTAATTAGAAGAAATTCTAATTTACTTTCTCTCATGAATTCTAATCCTCGACTCCTTCTTACAGGAAACATTACCAAAAGCAGACAAATTAATAAAAATCTGTCTTGGTATTGGCAGCAAACCAGTAAGCAAAATACTTATTTTGAACAATTCTTCCTTGGGATTACTTGAGGTTTTTTCCTTGTCTTTCTCTGCCTTTATAAGCTACAAAAAGTACACAGTCTTTTGATAAGCAACAACAATTTTAAAACTCCAATAGTTTAATTAAAATCCATGAGGATTATCTTGGCTCTGTGACATTCTAGTGCTTTAATGCACAGCTAATTTATGAAGGAATGCTTAAGTATAGTTAAAGTTTTGTTTGTTCTTGTCTTATTTTGGGGGTTTTCTTTAGTTCCCTGAAAAAGGATTTCTTCTGGACCTCTTTTCCAAGGGAATCTGTTAAGTGTACACAAGATGGTTTGAATCCATATAAACCTTGTCCATTGCAAGACCAAAAAAGGGACTCTGTTTATCCAGTACGGCAATAAAGAGTCACAAGCAGCTCACATTGTCACAGCAGTATACAAGGTTGTACTTTTCCCCCTATAAAGACACAGAAAAATGCTGATCTACCAAAGCCAATGCCATATTGTGAAGTATTATTCATCAAGCACTCAGTGAACACTGTTCCTACATTCTAGAAAATTCACTCTTGAGATCAGTATGTGATTGGTGTATTCAACATCCAAGTGCACGCTCTAACTACTAAAGGAGGCTAAGGACTGTCTGCTGGAACAGGAAATAATCTGGAAAAACAGAAATTAATATCTTGATTTATAGTGACACACATTTAAACAGCCTGTATTATTTACATAATAGTACTCAAACATTGTGCATCTAAGATAAGGAATTACAGAACAAATGGCAAAATTATAAATTTACAGTTACACACTTCAGTTTAACTACACTCTAAAAGCTCTTCATTACTTAGGGGTTATCAGTAGATCCAAACTCCGATTTAAAATGCATGAGTTACGTCATCACATTACAAGCCACAAACTGCTTATTACAAATCTCAGACTGAACAACATTTTTCCCATTTACATAACAAACCACAATTGAATCACAATTATGAAAAATACTCTTCCATGTTCACATGTTCTGAAGTTTCAGATTAGACAGGATTAAATTAAGTCTCTGCCCATACCCATACCATGCCAGAAATGAAATCTGTTACTAGAAATTAGTAAAATTTCCTTTTATCTTCAAAAAGTGAATATTATTTCATTCTCATTTGTTTCATACATTTATTTCAAAATCTAATAATGACCAATGATCTAATCTTTATTATGTCTTCACCAAGTTTATTTCTTTCATAAAGCTTCCATGATACTAGTGTAAAAAAAAAGGAAGCAAGAAAAAGCCGAGATCCTGCCAACCCAATCCTCCCAGCGTATTATGATGACAAAATCTCAGGCACTTCTGGATGCTTAGTGTTAACAACTTCATTGCTTTCAAGACTGTTAAGAAACCACAGTCATATCCTGCACCTGACTTATACCTTCATGTGCGTTTTCCACTCCACTCATCTCTACCCCACCTCTCCCTGGCACTTGCCGTCCCAAAGTGTATTCCACTCATTTTGATTCGTTGCAACTTACTTGGAAAACATGTAAGGTTCAATTATTTGGTATTTTTCAGTTTCATCTGTAAAGGATTTTTTTTTTATTATCACGGTCATCTGAGTGGATCTCATATCAATAGATTAATCTGAGTAAATGCTCACATTTAAAATCACTTCTACAATTGTCTAAAGCTGGGTTCTGAGAAACTGTTACTTGCTTGACATTAATATGTTAGAGGCAGCAGTCATCTGAAGGAGAGATTATGTACGAAATGAACACTTGCCAGATATCTCCTTAATTTCAAAAGTAAAGGACAATATTTAGTTAGATGAAGATGTTTGGAAGGCTTCCCTGGAATGATAAAATATTTATTTGAAAATATATTTGCTGCAGTTCAGTCTTTACGATCATGTAGATTTGAACTGTCTTCAATATGTGAGAATTGCAGTTATAACAAATGCATGTACCCAAAACCCCCACCAAGATAAAATCACCATTCAATCGGTAGCTTGATATTCAACATCTGTTCTATGACTACTGTCACTATAACCAAGAAAATACAAAACAAAGCAAACAAGCAAACAAAATACTCAGAAAAAAACCAAGATAGTAGTAGTAGTATAGTCACTAGAGTGCAAGTTTGAAAGCAAAGCTTGGTATTAGCATTTCTTACAAAAATATGAACCTGGGAACTTTCTGGCAATTGCCACATCTTCAGAAAGCTTCACCCAATGTTAAGTTTCCTATGCATGTTTACTTTTCACTGTTTTTTGAAAGTGTACATTGAGGGTCACTCTCAATGTATTGGCTCGTGACCAGCTTGATTGAGAAAATACAGCAACGATTTCATCTGTCACTTAAATGTTCCAGATTCTAGTAGGACAGTATTTTTCTTAACTTCCATCAAAATCCATTCGTGTTAGCAAAGGTGCGAGTTCTAATGTAAGCAGGCAAACACAATTTTAAGTTCTGTAATGCTTACTGCTATACTGGCAGGTTTTTAGTCCAAACAGTGCTGGCAGGAGCACATACAATATCTTTACAAGCTGCACCATTAACTTAGCTCACTAACATGCTGTAAGTCACTTACAATCACTCAAGTAAACTCATGAGATGGAGAGACTTTGCAGATGTACACAATACAGAAAACATAAAGCTTTATTTGCACCTGGGGTATCAGATACAGCAATCAGTTATTTGGGTAAGTGCATCTATGCTAAACTGCTGCCACCCTGCACAGGAGCAAAGCACTTGTTTGCAAACTCCAAGTTCCTTCTATCTGCAAAGAAGAGTATTATCTCAACTCTTTTTTCTCTCTCCCAAATGTGATTCTGTCTCCCTGTATCTCTCTTAACTGCCACTGCTTTTGTAAAAAACCATCAACCTCTGGAGGACCGTTCTTAGCAGAACAAATCATGGTTTATTCAGCCCAGTTTTAGATTTCTGTCTAAAGCTTGCAGATATCTATTGCATCTCTTTGCAAATTATTTTACTGCCAAATGTCTCCCAATATTGACTTTTTGCCTCCTGAAGGCTAGCCTCAAGGTTTTGCTCAATAATTTTCTAACAGTATGCTTTACACCTTATAAACTTTTCAAAAGTACCAATTAAATCAATAGGTAAAAAAACCCAAAACCAAACAAAACAAAAACCAAAATGGAATTGTGGAAGCTGACAATAAACATGGGTTTAAAATTTAAAAAATGGAAAATAAGTTCACCTGTATACCTAAATGAAACATAATGGTGAAGATGTAGCTTTTGAGTAAAAAACTGATTTCTGGAAGAAACACTAGGCTAAGTCCTTAGCTTGTGGAAAACCTGACTTGTCAGAGCAAATACAGGGTAATCCTTACCCTGAACATGCTCTGACAAGACAGGTTTTCCACAGCTAGGCAAACAGTCAGGCCTAGTTCATCCATGGTAAAATGGGAAGTACAACTATATCAACTTCAGCCCAGATCTAAATGTAACAATCTTCTATTTACACTGTTTCAAAGTGCAAAACAGCAAATGTGAATTGAATTTAACTCTCAGTATGTGGTTTTATGAGATTTGCTCTTGGAGAAGTAGCAATCTCTACTACACAGACTCCATGTCCCTGTATGCCATTCCATGCTATTAATCTCCAAGATTCCACACACCTCAGAAAATGTTGTTGGTGGGTTTTTTTAAAATTTAATACTAATTTTATTTCTGTGCTAATATTTTCTCTAAAGTCCCTGAAGTGAGACTTCCGACTCTTAATTACTTACCAAAACCCCACATTCCCTGTGGACTTTACCACGCATTATCTTTTGATAAAGATTCACATTTCCCTCTTTGCCCATTGAAGTAAATTTCTCATTTCCAATTCTTAAGTAGGTGTCGTGACTACTACTCGGTAGTCTGTATTGGTATAAAGAAAGAGCTGCTACTTATGCAAGTCTGCTCCACTGCAAAGAATTAAGGATTCGGTAGAGCAAAGAGGACAAAGAGTGAAAAGCAGAGGAACTTGTGAATATGTTCCATCCTGGAATCTAATTGAAATAATGTGGATTTTCTTTGTTCATAATAATATATTTCATAGTGAAAGCAATAAAAATGATTGCTCATAACATCCTTGACTGTTTCCTCCTCTTGTACACTGATGTCAAAATCTTCCTGCCTTTTGCTTTGAATCCTGCAATACTATTGTCTTTCTCCTTCCAAAATCACTTCTCCAAAGAGCAACCTCCAAAGAGAAAATACTTTTTAAATATCTACAAAACAGAACAATCACATGTAGCTATCTTGTTTTCATTTATTTCTAGATAGAGTCAAAAGTTATAATCCTGTTTTTGAATATTTTTACATTTCCCTGTCTGTTCCATCATTTCCAACCAGAAAAAGAAAACAAAATGAAAACCACAGAAATAGAAAATTAAACAAGATTAAGTCATAATTCACAGAAACTATAATGAACTGCAATATTAGGAATACTGTTTCATATTGATTTTCAGTTGGTTTGCCTAGACTGTTTACCACTGCAATGCCTTGAAATGCATAAAGTCTTGGGGTCGAAATATGGGAACTGACAACAGTAAAAATCTTCCACAGCTAATACCCTTTCAGGAGGATATGGTAGCTTCTACAAGTCACTATTTCCAGTTCTTTTTAAGCATTGTGTCACAATTGTTTCTTGGTCATCATTTTTATGTAATTACCTACATTAGTGATATAAATACGTAAAATAATGGAAGTGTCAGCATTTTTGTCAATAGGGGGTCTATCTCTTACAAATACAAAACATGGGATTTAGACACAAAACCTACCTTAAAAACGCACCAACTATTTCAGAGGTATACAGCACTAAAGTATCAGTTGTTCTGCTTTTGATCTCTGAGTGTTATATTCTTCTATCAAGATAAGAAGCTTTATATTTGTATTTCAGTCATCCTATTATTCTGATTTTAGTGGAATTATCATAGCATATTGCCATGACAAGTTTTTTCATAGATATTTTCCTTATATTCCTTGACTTGTCCTACAACTGAACCAGTGAGACAGGGTCATTCACTATATGAGCAATAAAGGTGGAAAAACCCAGAAACATTACTAGCAGTAAAAAGCAATGTGCAAAAAACCCAGATACTGCTGCTTCTTGATTGAAACACCTTAGATTAATTTGACTCTATTTGATTAATTAGATTGCAAAGTGTAGCCATCTATCAAAACACTACTAGTGATACATCATGAATACTATGGAACAAATACACAATTTAAGGTGATGGACACCATAAACTCAAATCTACTTTTAGCAGAGAACAGCTTTACTATAAATACTTATATTTTATATACTTATGTCATATAATTTATAAATATTCCAATACACATTATTTTTAAATGTGAAATAATATAATATCTATAATACCACATATATAAAATTAAGCAATATGAAACGAGTATTTATATACTTATTATATTTCTTTTCTATACCACAGGACTATATTAACTACCTTGGTGATATGGGTAGGATTCATATCATCAAATGCAGACAATGTACATGGTCACCTGACACTCCTTTACACTCAGTGCTGAGAAACAGTTACTGTTAGAATGCTGCTATTTTCATCACGAGTACATATTAGAAATAAGTCAGTGAATTTCTTCCTAAAATTTCTTGTTTCTCTCCATTCACTGCAAAATGAACTTAAGATGAGCAGTTCAGGTTGCTCACATTGTGCACATGGGAAATTAGAACAGAGTATTAGAACGCCTAAGCAGTCAGTTGCTTGTGCTCTTTAAAGCATGCAGTTTGACACTGCCTGAAATAGCTTCTAATCCACCTGAAAAGATGTTTAAGATAATATACAATACTGTTTCTAAAATACTACATAGAAGTTAAACCAAAAATTTTAGTAATTGATATTTCTGTGGCTGATCATGTTCTAAGCCATGTCTATTAGCAAAACAGTAGTAAAGTGACAATTAGAGCAGTAGGAAGCCCACCATTAGCACAAGAGCCAGAGCACCAGAACAAATGTCACCTCAGCTCACTTCACTGTCGTACCTCATATATATCAATTCATCAAATTGCTGGTTGTCAAACTGCTGGACAACAAATACTTTTGAAGTCAGAAGTATGATGAAGAGATATAATTACGCATCAATGCATGTTTTCCTCTTTTTGTTTTCACAATGTAAATTCTTTGAACTCAGTGACATTTTCCATTTGTATTTTAGGCTCCTCAATAAAGCAGTTTTGTACATTTGAATTTGAAAATACACTTAGCTTACTGTACATAAACACATTTTGGCAATGTGCAAAATAAAAGAACTTCAACACCATCAAATCTATATATTGAGTGAAAAGCATTTTTACCTCTCAACTTGCAATGTGTATGCTTTGTGTGTTTGCATGTTTTCTATTTTATGAAAATTTAATCAGCATCAGATTTACAGTACATGCTGTAACAAAATCTGATCCCAAGATCCAGACTGGGAAGTTGGATTAAAAATTAGAAAACCCTTCAGAGTTAGGAGAAAAAGGAACTTTTAACACCTGCTTCATCAATTCTACAGCTGAAAGGGTCTCTATAGTATTGTATGTCCTGTTTTCAAAGAGGGTTTTCTACTAGTAGTTGGCATTTTTTAATACTTGGCATGCTGTACCATTTTATATTCTTTAGCTATGGAAAAGCACAACTGTTTAGACAGCAATTTTCCTTATGCACAGTGTTTCACTCCATACATAGTGAATCACACTGCCATCACAAAACTGCCTATCATAACACTGATAAGGTCAGATAAACTTTATCAGAAAGTTTGGCTGAAGTCATGATGACCCTTCTTACTGTGTAGGTGTAGCTCATCATCAATTACTCTCTGGAACCTCCCATATACAGACAGTGAAAACTCTCAGGGAAATCTCACTTTCTGCCAGTTTACCAAATTCAGGTCTCAGAGAGAAGAAAAGTTCATACTTGGTCAGTTTAATGTTATTTGCTACATATACTTGAGCTTGTTCCCTGATACCATTGTCTGCAGAGTTGCTACCCTGACCTTAAAGCACATATTAAAAACTAGACAAATGCTATACAATCATTTGATCAAGTTTGTATCATGTTCCCAGGTATTTAAACAAACCATGAGTCAGTTTCTGACTGATCTGCTGTGATATCATATATTCATGTTGATCTCAAACTCTTTGGGTTTGGGCAACTACTTTTCCTTAGACATCAATAATATAAACAAAGCGCAAATATAAATAAAAAAAAAAATAAGAAGTGAGACTTTATTACAGGAAAAACAGCACTTGAATTTTTTTCAGGACTTATGTAATTTTAACTTTTCATTAGTAGAACTACTGCAAAGGAGACACTTTCAGCAAGAAGCCAAAAACGCAGGCTACCAAGAAATCCTGTGTTAGCAACAGTGTAACTCCAGAATCCCAAAACTCTGAACACTGGGTTCCTGTTCAGGGACAGATATTTTACCATGGTGTTCCAAAAGCATTTTGATCATAGTTGCCCTGCACGGTTTTACGTGAAGGAATCTTTATAAGACACCACTAATGACTGTTTGGCAATTTACTCCTAGAAAAGTAAAAGTTCATTTCTTAATCTACATACTCCTAATGCCCTATTAGAAATATTCTCCTCTACCTTTTAGTATCATGAATGAGATATATTGGTAGCACTTAAATAATGCCTGATCGTCAACAACAAATTACCTTGCATATATATAATTCTACATATTTGAAAGCATTTTGAATATTATTTCTGAATTTTTTTGATTTCTATCTCCAAAATGCTCATCACTCTTAGCTCACTGACAGGAACAGCACTACCCCATCAGCACAGTGAATCCAATTTTGTCTTTTCAAATTTTTTTACTTCATATAAATACCAGTAACTTTCATTGGTTTCATTATACTCAAAGGAAATCTTTAAAGCATTTTTTTAAAGTCTTGTAATTTCTTTGTACATTAAGAGAATATACAGACTAGTTGTTATTTGTAAGGGTCCAACAAAAATGCAAATAAAAGCTTCCTAAGAAAAAAAACAACCCAGTATCTTTGTCCCTTTTCTCCTCCTCACTTGCAGTATTAACTTTTTAAAGTATCTGCTACACTAGAGGTTCCCAAAGAAAGGACTTGCATTTTTGTTTAACCTACTTCAAGATTTTGCCTTGAGAAAAATGTTTATTGTATTAACACCAACCTTTTCTTCATATATATAGCCACATATGGGGAACCAAGAACCCAAAAGACAGAAAGTATCTACAAAATCATATATATTTTAGAATTCAGAGGCAAGAAACAGTCTAAGTAATCTTTGTGATCCTCACACAACTCTGACCCCTGGTTTAGTTGTATGTGTATGTGGTAGTTACATTCAAATGTATGATTAAATCATAATTAGTATATACAGTTTTAAATGATTGTTCAGTCTGAGTATTTTAAATAATCTGGTTTTATTTCAAAAGGATTATATATGGGGGAAAAGAGTTTTCTGGATAACATAACAGTTCATTTTATTCAAATGGAAGTATTTAGCCAATAATTGCCCTCACACCAGGGAAGGTAAAATAAATGGTGTATTAATAGAACAATTTCTGTGAAAAAAAAATTACAAAAAAATACATAGGCTCTTTGATTTCAAACAGCAAATGCATCTCAGATTACAGAAATAATTAAAATAGAAAATAGACATTTTCCAACAAATGTAATTCTACTATATCAAGTACTCTTTTATCTAAGAACAAAACTCCGTAACATACAAAAAAAAAACCCTCCAGATAGAGAAAATCCATGAAATAGCAAAAGCAAGCTATTTCCAATCACGTTTTAATTTCTCATAGAAATCTGTACTGTATGGAAATTATACGAAAAGTAGAGTTTTGACCAAGAATTTTTACTCACAAAATTTAACACCTTATTTGCATGAATTATTATTAAAAATACCACATCTGTAGTAGCACTAAAAATTTAAAATAGCAAATAATGCCTTTACACTCAGAGAAATGACAGGCAGGGGGACATTTCATGGAAGAAATACGTCTCAAATTTATACAATAGCCAGTGTTTATTTTAAATACTATTTTCTATTGCATTTAAAATACAAATACTCTGTTTTTTCTTACTCTGTTTCTTCTTACAGAGGAGCAATTTCCCACCATTATTCCTGATATGAATTTTTTTAAAAAGTACTTGAAGTCCACATAAAATTAAGTATCTATCAATAAATGGGGTTATTTCAGTGCTCGTAATAAGAAGGCAATCAATCCATCTCTAGGGAACCCCCTGTAGTCTTGCACTTTCTACACAAAAACAGGTGCAACTGTATTCGCTCATTTTGCCAATGACTACAGCGTTCATGCCTGACATTCCTTTCCATCACATTCAATAACCTGTATCTTTTCTGATTACACTCAGGTTTCTGATGCAGTTGTACATTCTTTGAAAATCCTTACTAAAAAACCCAAACACACTTCCCCACCTAACTCTCAGTCTGTGGAATCATTTAAAAATTAAAATTAAGTTGCTATTTAAAACATAAGACTTTTGTTTATGTAACTGTATTGACCTCTCATTTGTCTCTCTATGTCTATATTCTTAACCTGTAAGACACTGCAAATATAGACTTTGAATAATTTGTGAAAACAACTTTCAGACATTCCTTGTATCAAGTTACATCCCCTCCTAGCATTTTTCATTAAAATACTTCTGCTGAACAGTAATAAGATATGTTTTTGAGCAGGTTCACCTACTGCAAACAGAACTGGGTAGTAAATTAGAAAAGAGATGAAATCTAAAATTGATAGAATCAAATTCAAATTAAAAATTACAAAGGTGAAAAGCAAAAATAAAATTCCATTTAAAATCCGGCACTCATAAATTACACTATACTCAGTATTGAAACTCCAGCTCCCTGACTTTAAAAAAAAATTTTGGCTGATTTAGCAAAACATAGCAAAAAAATGTGAAGCCAGCCAAACCAAGAGACCAGCTGGCAGAGTCAGTGAAACTTATATGTATTCCTGAAAGTGACTTAAGAGCTTTGCAGCCTAACACAAATGTTGCTAGTAGCTTTCTCATGAAATCCATTGAATGTACTGGAGAAAATGTGGCACTGGCTCAAAGGTTCACCTAGACCACCAAGTCCACTTTGCAAATATTTAATGTAAAATAAAGGAAGAACATGAGCATATGCTTAAAATAGAAAGTAACAGCACAGTGAAACAAAAAATCTGATTATATTATTTTGTGACGCGTTTACTTTTCCAATATTCCCCTTTTCATCTGGAGAGAGATAAATTCTAGAAAGTTGAAAAAACTATGTATCACAAGAAGAAAATACAGGATGCAGGTGTTTTTATTTTAAGAAGTCCTATCCATGTGAACAATGGTTTTGTTAAATATATGGAAGAGAAATTTGAATATCCTAGTTCTAACAGGATCAGGTAAAAATCAAAAAAGGAGACAAAGTCTAAAAAGTAGAAGGGTTTGCTTTACTGCTTTATCTGTTGAACTATATAAGTTAAACAAGCAAGACTGCAAGAGGAAGTCTGCTCTTGTATTCATATTTAAAATCTCAGTGGACAAGGCGTATAATATAATCCAAAAAGAAAAAATAAACATGGATATTGCTACTGTTTCATTAAACTTGCAGCTTGACTTTGCAATTTAATGACTATCTGGAACAAGTCAAAAACATTTATTGTTATTATGACCTGAAAGAGTTCAGTGAAATTTTAAATACTTCCATAAGTCCAAGGAAACCAAAACTCTGCAAACTGAAAGCAATAAAAATTTCATGACTTCAAAAAGAGAACAAATCCAAAATAAATTCTTATCTGCCTATCATTAGCTCACACCCACAACATTTTCCTTGGAACACCATTTATACTTTTTAAAACAAGCTGTGTAATACACATAATTTTTATTTAACTCTGCCTACCTGGAAGGATTAACTGAAAAACAGTAAATAATAAACAGCAAATAAGTAAAGTAAAACAAATACTAGAAAAATCAATTAAGGAAGAACTTTGTCAATGTTCACTGTAATACTTAAACAGTCAAGAAAACAAAAAAAAAAATTGCTACAGTGATAATATTTATAAAGATGAGCAATAAATAAGCAGTATGTCCTAGCAGTGTCTAGAAGACATATTTCAGATAATTAGGAACAATGGCATCATATAGTACCTTCCATTGCCCTTTTAAAGAAGACTTTACAACTTCCACAGGTAAGTACTCCATAGTGGCAACCTGAAGCCTCATCACCACAGATGAGACAAATCTTCTGGGGTAGCGATTCAAAACTGAACTGAGAACTTTGGCTGGCTTCCGTATCTGGCCTTGAAAAGAAAAAGAATTAAAAGAAATGAAAGATCTAGCTTTGCACAGTTAACTACTTACCTGTATTAATGAGTTTTATATTAAAAACTTCATTTTAAAATTTGCAACCAAGGTACAGAAGGGGAGGAAAAAACTAAAGTATGATTGCCTTCCTGCTTAATGGTTTGTCTCTTCTATGGTACTACAGGAAAGCAGTGCAAAAAAAGCATAAAGTTTTATTGTAATCCATTTAGCAAAAAAAGGTACCATCTAGACACTCTTTGTTAAAATGTTAGTCTTCCTCAGATCAACAACTCTTGTGAGTGGAGTGATATTTTTTTTTCCTGTACAGAGACAGATGTCAATTGAATTTCAAAGACCTCTTTCATATGGGAAATATGAAATTTCATTTCAACTAGAAAAATCTGTAATAATCAGTTTATCATCCCCCATTCAGCTGCAGCGTTCTCAGCAGTAACTAAATCTGATGGGGATATCGAGGATATTTCCAATTTGTCTCCAAGGAAAGTCAGACTAATCTACTAACCACTGTATTTACCAAGAGAAAGGATTTCCATTGAAACTGTAACACTGCATGCACTTTTCTTGCATCTATTTCCAGGTAATGCACATCTCGGCATGATAGTATTACATTTCGTTCTAGCAAATCAATATACAAGTGTTTCGGTTTTCTTTTGTGTGTGAAATCAACTGCTTTCTGTGGTTTTTGGGTTGTTTTTTTCAAATCGGGAACAGTATTTTGGAAAACATTCAGGTATTGATGAACACGGTATGGCTGCCAGTGAGGGCAATCTGGAGAACCTGCACGCCCTCCCTGGAGCTGGGCACTGGGACATCGGGTAGTCCAGAAGTCCCGCAGCGATTACAAACCAACATCTAGAGCGTCACCGTGCCCGAAGCCGCTCTGCGGGTCTCACACCGCCCCGGGACCCCGCGGCGTGCTCCGGCAGCACAGGGCATGGCAGCGGGGCTGCGGGCACCGCCTGAAAGCCCAAAAAGCCCTTCGCCGAGAGAAACTTCTGGTCGTACTTTCCTCGGCACCCCCTTAATATCCCCCCAAGGCGCGCACCGCGCGGCACGGCCGCCCCCCCGGAGGAGGAGGAGGCGCGGAGCTCTCCCGCGGCGCAGCGCGACCCCCCGGGCCCGTCCCTCAGCGAGCGCCCCCCGCCGCCCCCGCCTTACCGCGCGTAGCCCAGGTAGGGCGGGCACAGCTGGGGTAAGCCCTCCTTGAGCACGGCGGCCGGGAAGCCCAGCGGCTGGTGCCCGTTCAGCCCCAGCGCCGGGTAGAGCCCCGGCGGCGCGGCCGAGGTGGAGGGCAGGCTGTCGGGCGGCGCCTCCGGCCCGTAGGCGCCGGCCAGCAGGGTGGGCTCCGCCTTGTAGAGGACGCACTCCAGCGAGGGCTCGTGCCCGGCCCGGGGAGCCTGCGGGTAGTCGTGGCAGCCCGCCGCGGGGGTGGCCCTGCCGCCCGGGTAGCGGGGCGCGAGGCCCAGACCCTCCTCCTTGATCTTCAGCATGGGCTGGACGTCGCCGTAGGCGAATGGGCCGTCTTTGGTATCGTGCGGCGGGAAGCCGTAGGCCGGCAGCTCCGGGTCGGGCGGGGAGCACCGCGGCCCCGCGCCGCCCTCGTACTCTGCGCCGTCCAGCAGCTGCCGCGTGCGGGAGGCCAGGAAGGCCGAGTTGAGCGGCAGCAGCGGCACGTGCAGGTACTCCTGCCCCGGGTCCCCCGCCCGCGGCCCGCCGGGCAGCGCCCCGACGCCGGCGGCATCGCCCTTGGGACCCTCCGCGCCGCCCTCCGGCCCCGCCGCCCGCGGCTT